>LPNX010751711.1:125657-383822 GCA_001517045.1 Pseudotsuga menziesii | reverse complement strand
CCTGGTGTGCGTCCTGTACCAATTTTGAAGTTCAAAACACTATTGTAAAGTCATATGCTTGTCAAACCTGGCTGAATTACAAGCTACATTGTAAACCTGTCCGAATTACAAGCTATACTTTACAATGCCATAGAAATCAACCAACCAAGTTGTTATAATTATTTTCCCTGTGTAGGTTGCAGGAACAGAGGATGGTATTCCCCGAGCTACATTCTCAGCTTGTTTTGGAGCAGCATTCATTATGCTCCACCCAACAAAGTACGCTTCAATGCTTGCAGAAAAAATGAAGCAGCATGGCACTACTGCCTGTTTGGTTAATATTGGGTGGTCTGGAGGGAGCTATGGGGTTGGTAGGAGAATAAATTTGGCATATACACGAAGCATCATTGATGCAATTCACAATGGATCTCTGCTTCAGGCTAATTACAGCCAGACCTCCATATTTGGCCTCAATGTTCCAGACAAGGTGGAGGGTGTACCTGTTGAAATCCTTCATCCCGAGAACATGGTAAACTTTAATTAGTTAAGAACCGCTTCATGTATTTATTATGATTGTGGGAAAGTTCACTTTCTGACCAAATTGTTAACTTGTACAGTGGGCAAACAGTCTTGAATACGTGGATACTCTGTAGAAGCTTGCACGTCTGTTCAAGAATAACTTCGAGAAATTCGTGGATTACAAAATAGGAGATGACTCCACTCTTGCTCAACAAATCCTAGCCGCTGGTCCACAATAAACTGTCTGAACTGAATTGATATTTTAGCATGGCTTAGCTGGATGTCCAATTTTCCACCTGGTGTGCGTCCTGTACCAATTTAGAAATTTTTTTTTTTTTTTTAAATTCCCTGCCGTCGCTTAAGCGACAGTTCTTGATGTCGCTTATCCGACGGTTGCTCTCTATAACCGTCGCTTAAGCGACGGATCCTCCATCTTTTTTGCAATATTTTTTTTTTTAAAATTGACTAACTGTCGCTTATCCGACGGACCTTCTGTCGCTTAACCGATGGCATGAAGGTTATTTTCTCAAAAAAATTTCACTACCATCGAAGATATCCTGTCGCTTAACCGACGCTTTAAATTTAAGCGACGGTTACATAGGTGTCGCTTAACCGATGGTTATTTAAGTGTCGGCTAACCGACGACAAGTTTCCGACGCTTAAAAAAAAATCAAAGTGTTGTACATGCTACAGGAAAGTGTCGAAAATCCGACATGACGGCCGTCGGATTTTTCGTCGAAATGTAGTAGTGTGGGAGTGTATACATTTTGTACGACCGTGTATTATATGATGGCGGCTTAAGAGCCCCAATTTTGTATCATGACACTATGTATTATCACATTTTTGATGTATATATAAAAAAAATTATGGTGATCGATTTATTTATTTACATGTGTAAAAATTGTGTTTGTGATTAATTTATTGTGAATGAAACAAATGCCAATCTAATGCGTAGTTAGCATATGAGTCAGCAACTTGATTATTATTTCTTGGAATGTGTATATATGTTATATTGTCAAATTGTTGTTCTAACAATATCACATGCAAGAACCTTCTCAATAACGTCGGATCTCTAACATGGTACAAACCATTGAGTTGTGACACTACTAACTCTGAATCAAGATGTACCTCAAGAGATAGAACGCCATGTAAAATGGCATCCCGTAGAAGCTCAATAATGGCACTGTATTCAGCAACATTGCTGGAATATGGCCGTAGACATACACCTCCTGAAGACAGTACCCGACCCATAGGAGTATAAATCACCCAATCAGCAGAGGCTGAGTGTTGAGTGTGACGGCTTGCACCATCCGCGAATCCTATGTAGGTGGAATATTCCATTGACATCTGCCAAAAGAAATGGAAACTAATCACAAACCTGATCATGATAAGAAAAAGACCTAACTATGCAAAGCTGTACAATAATATACAACAAGCAGCCTTGGCTAAAGATCATGCATAGTATTTTTTGAGGTAGAGCCCATTTCTAGGCTCTGCCAAATTTGTTCCTTCGTAATCCACTAACTCATACGCACCCTTCTCTAACACACGCTTGACCACGTAAGGACCACGCCACATAGGATTAAATTTCCCTGCCCCCAAGGGTTATTTCGGTTGATCCCACAAAAGGACCAAGTCTCCTTCACTAAATGCTCTTGGATGGACAGATTTATCATACTAGACCTTAACGTGACGTTTATTGACTTCTAGAGCCACCAACGCATCCCGACGCTGCTCATCAAGTTGCTCAAGGTGAACCAAATGCTCCTCCAATGGGGAAGTGTCAGGTAAGAGTTCCACAGCTAGCTTCAATGAAGGAATTTCGCATTCAACTGGAAATATCGAATCCACTCCATGTACAAGTTGATATGGAGAAAAACCAGTGGTAGTCTTAACCGCAGTTCGATATGCCCTCAAAGCTGAATATAACATAATGTGCCAGTTATTCTTGCTTTGTGCAATGGTTCGTTGGAGAATGGATTTGAGTGATTTATTCACTACCTCTACCTATCCATTCACCAGGGGGTAATAAGAAGATGAATGCTCTTGCTTATACCCTAACTTGGATGCCAACTCTTCCATCATATGGTTTTGAAAGTGCGAGCCATGGTCAGTGACAAGCTCTTTTGAAATCCCGAACCGAGTAATAATTTGGTTGAACACAAAGTGAGCGGCTGTCTCACCATCATATTTTACTGTAGGCATAGCCTCATCCCATTTCGTGAAATAATCAACAGCCACTATAATGTGATGGTGCCCCCCAGTCGAAGCTGGGTTGCAATCCATAAAATAGAGCCCCCACTTAGTGAAGGGACTGGCGGTGATAATGGGATGTAACGGGGCAGGTTTTAAGAACATATTTCGTGCAAACACCTGGCAAGGGTGGCACCCCTTGACCGCATCAACACAATCCTTAAAGATCGATGGCCATAAATAACCCGCTCTTAAAATATTTTGAGTTGTAGAAATCCTAGATAAATGACCACCACATGCCCCTCCATGGAAATCATTCAGCACTACCTCAGCCTCCTCATGAGTTAAACAACGTCGTAAAATGAAATCTACTCCATGGCAGTACAAAGTATTGTCCACTATGAGGTAGTTCTTAGAGACGTGACGTAATCGTCATCATTCATCTCGCAAGAGGTGAGTAGGGGTGTTCAGTGTTTGTAAATATACTATGATATCCCCATACCATGGGTCCAACATTGAGATTCAGAAGATGTGTTCATCAACAAACGTATCTTCACAAACCAACTCCTCACCCTCGCTCGGGAAATCTGATATAAGCTCTGCAAAAATTAAAAACTTCTTCGATTTTGCCGAAACAAACTCGAGATCAAATTCTTGCAGAATGACAATCCATTTATTATACTTTCACCCAATCATCCTTCTGGTGAGGATGAATTGAAACAGATTGACATGGGCCACAACCAAGGTCTAGCGAAGGAGAATATAATGTATCAACCGCTGAACAACATGTACGGTAGCTAAAGCAAGCTTCTCGACATGATAATACCGAATCTCTACATCAATAAGGTTTCAACTCAGATAATATATGACATTCTCTTGGAGCTCCTCATCCTCTTGAACCAAAACCATACCAATCATCTCTAAGGACGCAGCCACATATAATAGAAAATCGCGGCTATAATCTAGAGGACTAATCACCGGGGCCAATTCTAGGGCTCGCTTGAGTGCATCGAAGGACTCCTGGGCTCGCTCATCCCAATAAAAAGGGGTGTCCTTCTTCAAGAGACGCATGAAGCCTCTAGTCAAATTGGCAAAGTTGACAACAAATCTTCGTAAGAAGTTTTCCATGCCTTGCAAAAACTAATGACAAATATTCTTCAGGGGAGACAACTGAATTATTCCCTCAACCTTCAAAAGGTCGACTCTTATACCCTCTTTAGAAACAATGAATCCTAACAAACGCCCTAATTTCACACAAAAGATGCACTTATGAGGATTTAGTCTAACCTAATAGTGCCGGCATATTTCGAATACCAATCTCAAGTGATATGGATGACGCATTCTCATGCAAGAATAAGCAGCAAGGTCATCCAAAAATACCTCGATAATTGACTTGAGATCATGGAAAATCAAGGTCATTTCCCACTGAAATGTAGCTCTAGCATTTTTAAGGCCGAAAGGAATTTTTCGATATGCAAATGTTCCCCAAGGACAAATGAATGCAGTCTTATGTTGGTCCTCAGGTTTAATCTGTATATGATTATACCCAGAAATCCCTCCATAAAGGAGAACACCTCGCTACTTGCACACTCATCCAAAATCTGATCTATAAACGGTGTGGGGAATTTGTCCTTAGGACAGGCACGATTCAAATCGTGGAAATCAGTGCATATGCAAATCGCTCCCTACTTCTTATCCACCAGAATGGGGTTTGAAACCCATTCCGTCAAGGGAACGGGATAGATGAAACCGGCTTTCAACAGCTTCTCTATCTCTGCCTTAATGGCAGGTGCTTTCCTAGGATTCACTTCCCGTAAATGTTGTCGAACAGGCTTAGCATTGGGGTAAGTCTTAAATAGCTGGCATATTTTCATAAGACCAAGCAAAAATATCACAGAATTCCTTAAATAGCTCAGTATATTCCAGAATCTCAGCATGGGAACATTCTGCCCCAATATAGACATTCTCTATCATGCCAGGATTGTGAGAGATGTTGATAGGAATTGTTGAAGATATGTTCGCCATGTTTCCATCAGCCATCGGACCAAGAGAGCTTAATAGAACCACAGGACTACCAACTCTTTGACTAAGAACCTCCCTAAAATCCTCATGCTCCAAATGGTCAAGCTCTGGAAGAAAGTATGATCTATGATGAAGTTCCTCCCATGGTGGCTCAACTCCCGACATAGCCTCAATAATCGCTTCATCCGAAGGGAAAACCGTATGAAGGTAGTTGTGTGCATGAGAAGACTGTACTGCCCATGCCAGCAGCACATAAGGGTCCTCCTTCTCTGTCCGTGAAGAGGAAGGACTAGGCTCTGCAGCAGACTCGAGGTTAGCTTGATAAGCTATCATGGATGCAAGAAATGGCACGTCCATCACGACGGGCTCACTCAAAGTACTTGGTGCAGGAAGAACCCAAGGATCTTCCATATGACTCATGCGAAAAGACACTGATCTCGTAGATGTCGAAGCCTCTTCGAAACTAGATCCTATCATGAGGATCGGTGGAGGACAACTAAATCTTCCCATGAGGGATGGGTACATGCCTACACCCACACTCCCAGTTGCCGACTGAGAATGTTCAACGATCGGGATCGAAGCTCCCGAAGATGCGGTAACAGACAGATTCTTGAATGTCATTTGATCAATCGTTACAATCTTCCCGTTATGTGGAAAGCATACAACACGGAACAAGGAAGAAGCAATGGTTTGCATACTGTACATCTAGTTCCTACCCAATAAGAGAGTGTAGTCAAGGGGTGCATCAACCACCTCGACCTCTATCGCAACGGTCTTCCCCCCCAAACGGACTTTAAGGGAAGGAAGGATTCCGTGCGGCCTAAAAGATCTCCCATCGAATGCAGTTAACATAGTCGCTGATTTAGACAACTTAGGAGAACCCAGACCTTTCCAATAGGACAAAGACATCACAGAAGCAGCAGAACCCTCATCAATCACAGTGCGTTTGACAGTCATATTAAGACATTCTACGTGAACCAAAAGAGACACATAGTAGGGAAAGCAAGGCTGAAGTCCTATGGTTTCAAATTTGATCATAGAGGAAGAATCATCATCATTCACACCAAGGGCAGAAAGCAACACCTTCCTTTGCGAAGGACAACTCTGAAGCACTTCCAATGCAGACATCGCACAAGGAGTGTGGCCCAAATCCTCGACAACTGAATAATTCTGGGTGGCTCGAGCATTTGGATTATGCCCTGAACGCTTAAGGACTCCCTTAGGAATGCAAGCTGTAGCCTCAGGTTTATCTGTAGGTTTCTCAATGCGCAAAGGGGACCTTGGTGGATCAGGTTCTTTTCCTGGGCTGGGCTGTGATGCACTATAATCTTTTGCATGGGTAACAACTTTCGCAGCATGGACCATGTTAATGCACCCACGACCACTAGTCTCCGGCGGATCGTGATCATCATCAAACTGGTCATGGGACTTCAAGTTCATATTTTGATTATGCGGTAAAGGGTTAGTTAGCACAGCTGGGCCTTGTGCCAAGAATCTCGAAGCTTCCTCAATACAAGGGCACAAGTAAGTGAGGTGATCGTCCTTACACAACTTACAAGGGAACTTAACCTTACATTTAGCTTTCTTATCCCCCCCATCATTTCTACCATTCGTGTCATTATTGTTAGCATTCTCATTCTTATTCCCACCCTTTTGATTATTTTTACCCTTTTTTCTATTCCGTCTGGGCTGCTGGTTACCCTTCTGGTCCGACGATTGCACAGAGAGTACACTCATCGTTTGGGTGGGTTGAGACAAAGCCGTGGCTTGTCCCGAAGCAGATTGGTTGATTGACAATTGACTAACTTGTTTTGCAACCGAATCCATAGGTTTCGCACTTTCATAACCCACAATGCCATCGGCATGTGGTCCAAGTTTGACTTTGGGATCGAAACTGGAATGAGGAGCATTGGGAATAATATCATACAACAAACCAGACTGAGCATAAATCAAGTCCAGTTCCTGTGCCCTAAAAATCGTTTGTTCCTCATTCTGCACTCTGGATGTAGAAACATCCTTCGCTATATACGGAAATAATGACTTGAGGAACCACTCGAGGAGGAATTCCGACGGTATAAAAGCTTTAATTAACCTCTTCTGTCTATGCCACTCTTGAATATGATCAGAAATATGTGTGGCTTTATCTTGTCGAAATGTCGACAAGAGTTCAGTACCAACGTCATAACGCACTGGTAGCTGGAAGTGATTAAGAAAATTCATCGCAAGGTCATCGAACAAAGAGAAAGCACCCCTAGGCAACTCTATATACCATTTTGCAGCAGGCCTTGTGAGGGTGCGTTGAAATAGTCTCAAACGGACTGATTCCTGATGTAAGAAATTCGAAGAGCACCATAGGTAAAATGTAGTAATGTGTTCGCTCGGATCCTCTCCCAGTTTTCCCTCGAACTTAGGTATGTTCGAAGGAAGTTTGGTAGGGACAGCCGACCAAGCCAGGTCATGAGCCATAGGATCATTCGTCAGTCTTGATAAGTTAGGAAGATTAAGCATCACAAGAAAAGGGAGCCTAGGATGATGAGGTCGATGGATCGCTCCCTGATTCATATAGGATTTATTACCACCATGGCCTTGGCCATAATGTCCTCCTCCCGTATGACTTGTATAGGGTGGCGTGGAAGCACCATAGTGCGGTGGACCTTGAATAGTAGGAGCTACAAATCCGTAATTAGGAGAGTAAGTCGGTTGTTGATACCCGCCTCCATAAGGTGAAGAACCCTGTCCATACTACGTCCCATAATAGGTTCCATAGGTCATCGCATCCGATGCCCCATGAGACACTCTGTAGGTAGGAAGATACACTCCGGAAGTAGGGATATACATATCGAAAGTAGGGATATATGCCCCGGAAGTAGTAACATAACCTGTAGAATTATGAACACAGCCTCCTGAAGCAACGGGAAGTATGTAAACCTGAGACACAATCGGTCTAGTAACTGCAGTATGGACCTAACTCATAGCCATGTGCCGACTCGAAGGACCACATGAATAAGGTGGAGAATGTACATTTGAAGAACTAGGGGCCGGGGATGAAGGAATATGAGTAATGATGTACGTGCTACTACCTATTGTCACTCGTCTCGGATATGGTATCCTAATCGGATCGCTAACCCTAGACCTAGGAGGGATATATGATGTAGCTTCCACCACTGGGACAGAAGGTGCAATGTGACTAGTGCTCCCAAACCTCTCCGCATGGTAAGGAATGAGAGTGCCCCCAAGCATAGTGTTAGGCTCGAATTCGGATTCGACATGAAATTCCAAATCATGGGTAGGAAAACCAGACATAGAATAACTACTGTAGCTAGTGCTGGCAGGTTCAAAATGAGTCTCGGCGTCTTCCGGCATTCCATACCGGTAACATGTCAATGGGGAATCAACCCTAGAGTGAGTAGGTCTATCGTGGATGGTTCCTATCTTAGAAATCGCAAGACCTTACTCAGCCAAATCAGGTGAAGGATCATAAGTAGGAGTAAACTCCCCATCGTCTACATGAATGGGAGGAGGTGGTTCAGGAATATCCTCTAAACAGTCTCCCATGGTGTGTGAATCAATGTGTGACATAGTCTTCTTGGACTGTCTAGGTCTCTCTCCCAAAGGAGGAGGAGAAGTAGAAGGTGGAAGTCCTGCTAAACAACAAGAACAGCGAGGAGCCGCACCCGAATCCACAATGACTCAAAAAAATAGAAAAGACTCTCTAATTACGTAAACCCTAGGCCAACTATCGTGCATAGAGAAATCACTAATAAAATCTAAATCCAAATGCAAGAAAACCAGGGCTATATAAGTGAGCTCCCGAATGAAGCAGGTATGTCTCTCCTAGGAGAGGCTTGAGACTCCCATACACAACAAGCGGAGGTACGTAACCAATTATTTTGGCCCTCAGCTTCAACACGTAAAGCAACTATGCTGTTCGACCCCAACCTGGCTGAGACACCCACAGAATAAGCCTTGCAGAGTACCCCCTCGATATCCTAGGTAATACCACTAAGGTCACCTCAATATAATCAATGCTCAGGCGGACAATCGTAGGTGGGATTGACTGTATGGACAGGATAGCAAATCCCGAAACTCTCAAAAGAGCCCCCAGATATGAATACAATCCTGGAAATATCTCCAGTGCTACTTAGTTATGACTAGGGGTCATCCCAATCAATAACCGCTCACACTGCCTCGTGCTTAACTCCCTTTTGAGAGGAGGATCCTAAGAAACACTGGTTATACCAAGGATTTCACACACTCACCTGGACAGACAAATACATGTTGTTGTTTAGTGATCTTGGAGAATTGACTTACAATGAACTATTCCAAGATCCTAAAACCTAAGCTTGTTGGTGTACCCTATAAAAGAAAAAAGTGTAGTTCATTTTAATTTAGTGTTGATTTTAGTTGGATTTATTACTCAAAAATTGGATATGGTCATGCAACTAATGGTGTTATGACGCAACATGAAGTAAAATGCACACCTAACAATCAATGCAAATGCATTGTGTCCATGAAAACAAGGTATGCTACTACATGAAATGCACAATTCTTCTTCAAATGATTAATGCAAATTTTCCTATATGAAGTCCTAACTAGTACTCCAAACCAAATCTAGTGCAAGTACAATGCAAAGTGCAAAAATGCAATGCATGATGATAAGCAAATGTTTTTGGATTTTTTGAAATAAAAAGTGATGCAAAAAGCAAAAGAATGATTCTACAACCCCTAGAATCTGCAAGCACACCCAAACAGCACTCAAGCAAAGCACTAAGGTAAAAGAACTCTAATGCACTAATCTCAAACAAAAAATAAAAAATGCCATGACAAGAACCTTCTTTAAAAAAAAAATTAGCCTAAAAAAATCGTTTCTGGTCAGAAACAGAGGTCTAAACAGACTCAGGCAGTGCCAAAGGAGACTTGACAAATATCAGAATTCACCCAGCAACCAATTCTCTTCCTCAAAAAGGAAAAATCAAGGGCATACGCAACTGTTCGCAGTAAACCCGTGTGTATATGCGGAAATCGCAGAGGAATCCACTTGTATACGCGACTGTGAGGTAAAAACTCGCGTACAGGAAGAAAAGTGTATAAATTCAAGGCAAACAGACAGGCTGAGACAAACTTCACACCAATCAGACTCCACCAGGCATACATGCCCCCAGACCCGACACAGAAACAAGAGAGAAAGAGAAATTCAATTTCATTGAATGCCGATAAAACAACCCCCAAAGGACAACTACTAGGAACTCCCTAGCAGAGTCACCAATTCTGTTACAGAGAGAAATTCCTATGGCTTGGGGTACCACAACAGATAGCTTGACTCCAGAAATCAATCCCTTCCAATATGCAATAGAAATTAAATGTCTAACACTAAAGGATCAGACCTCATACCTTATTCCGGACGGTTGAAGTAGATCCCCGTTGAGCTTTCCAATCTTCAGCTTGAATTGATATATTACTTCCTCAACAACAAGTAAACAATATAAGCATTCTATATATCATGGTGTTAGATCTATTCTAGCATATATAATCAATAATGTAAAGGCATTTGACATAATCCAATGGATAAAATATTCATTCAAACACACATTATTGGACAGGAAAAGATATTTCTATTAATATAAATCAGAGATTACAAGATACAATCTCTGATGGCACGTCTGCGAACCGAAGAAACTGAATCCCCCACTTGGGCCTCCACCACTTCAATCCTCCATCTCTCGATAGCAAGCTCACAAGAAAAAGGAAATCTTGGGAAGAACACAAAAGTGCTCCAAGGGACAAAGGGATGCAGACTCAAGCATAAGTTCTAGCAACAATGGACTATAGTTTCTTTGCTCTCAATTCTCTCTTATGCCTTCAATGTACCAAGGGGTTCCTTATATATATTTTCAAAGGGGTAATGAAAGGTCGAATCCGAGCGATCTCAAGGCATAGGGAAGGCCAGGATTCAAATGAGTCAGATCCATGTCAAGGAAAACTCCAAAAGGATTTGGATTATGCACACATCCCAATGTACGCGGTTTTAGTGGTCAAACCTACGTATATGCGTGCTTATAGGTTTAAAAGTCACGTGTATCATTTTTCATATGTTTTTAGGGATGATCAAGGAAACATAAAAGGACAAAAAATGGTCCATGGGGTCTAAGGAGTCTGCAGCGGGACAGGGGAAGGCCATACAAAGTGTGATTCACCTGGAGTGGTGAAATCAGCTATAACACTTAGAAATATTTTCTTATTCCCAGAAGCCAAGCTTCAACTTCTTGACCAGTCTTTACCTCACCATTGAAGGTAAGCAGCTTTTCCTTCCTGAATTCATCTCGTGAGCATTCAAGCCATATGGAATTTGGTCCATCTAGCTCTAGAACAACTTAGAAAATTAATTGAAATAAAATTACATACACATATACATCATTCATGAAATATATAGCTAAAACACAACACATTTCATTCAAGAATTCATCATTTCATATTAATTTATAGACAAGTATAGTTGCAGGTATTGAAACACAAAAGATACTTATCTTTATCAGAATCTTTTCGTGCAACCAGCTATGTCGATGCAATGTTCCACCCAACCATAGGCCATTGTGCTCATCAATATCTCAGCAACACTTCCACCCTTGATCTAGGCATGATTTCCCCAAGGATAAAGGAACACTAGAATACTTCCCCATAGCCAAGGAAACAATAAAAATCATCCAAGACAATGTAGTTGGGTTTATTAGGCTTACACAGGCAGTGATTTACACATAGCCAAAGTTTATACAAGTCACATCCAAGCCAACAGATGGGTTATCAAGCTACCAGTTAAGCCATCCTTCCAGTTGGGTTTATCAGGATTACACAGATAGTGGTTTACACTTAGCCAAAATTCACATGAGACACAACCAATCCAACAGATGGGTTTATCAGGCTACCAAGGAGGTGGAAATATTGACTGCTAAGCCAGTGAGCTTGATCCTAGAGCTATGGACACCTACACTGGATCTATCCCGACTTCTCATGTACACACACAACACAAGGAATCATACTCTTCTCTGCTACAAAATCCTTCAGGCCATGCCTTCCCTTCCAGTGTTATCTAGGGTATGCAAAGAAGAAAACCAGCCCTTTATATTGGTCTGTGACGTTCCTTCACACACTAGGTTTATTAAGCAACTACAGACTCCATTTCCATTCCCCAAATCAGTTCATATGTCAAACGAGGATGTACACATTGCGATGTTAGTTTTTGGATTAACAAAAGTAACAGAAGCCAAGGAAAACACATACACACACACAACAATTACGAATTTCAGATAATTTCCTGAGCCAGAAGGACTACCGCAATTACCAAAAATGAAATCATTTGTTGGTCATTCAATTCAAAACACAAATCAGATTCTGTTCATTCACATTCAGGAAACAACTAACAGACAGGAAAATCATGAAAAGGAAAATAATTCACAGAACAGAAAAATTCTTGAAGGATCAAGACTAGGAACATTTTTGCTTGCCGCGGGAATGCCAAAATGTCTTGCCAAAACATTCCCCATAGTACAAATCATGAGGGGAAGGTGAAACACGACTGCATGAGGGAAAGGTAGGCATTTTTGGTGTTTTATTGCCCAAGAAAATAAAAATAAAAAACGTTTTTTTTTCCAGAAATGGGTGCTCTACGCATTTCTAATTGATTCCTCCTCTTCCCATTCCCCCTCCCTTATCCTTAGGAAAAATCATGCCCCCATCTCATTTTGTTGCATTGACATAGCTGGTTGTAGGATTTTAATTAAAAATTGCAAATTTAACATGATGTCCAAACTTATAACATTCAGCTCGAATAAAAACACCATCAGCCTAAATCTTAATCGCTGAAACAAAACACTAAATAAATGGTGGGTCTTTTTCCTTGATCTCCACACCATGATTATTTACATCATATTATTTAAATGAAAACCGGGTCAAAACTGGGGTGTTATAGTTCTGTCTCCAACTCTCAGAAGTTAGAACTTCACCTTTTGGATACGCTTCCATAAAGACACAGTCATCTTCCTCAGCAAGATTGAGAACCTAAGACACTTCACCTTGATATGAGGCTCTTAGTTTTGAAACATATAGAGAATCCTTTACTTTAGAAACCTCATATCTTTCCCTATCAGGCCCTAAAAAAAGAAACAAGACCCTTATTTGTTTTCTTAGGCATGCCATCCTAGTAGTCATCTCCATAATCATCATATATAGGAGTGCCAAAATCCCTTTCGAGACCACTATGGATACAATTTACAACAGGATGGTCGCAATCTTTAGGAAACAAACTAGCAAAATCTCCCACCTTTTCACCATCGCACTAATCTTCTTTTTGTCTACTGGAGAAAGGGGCAAGTTTCCAAGGAAATTCCTCTTTCATCTCATGAAACTCTGCCAGGTTTAACTCTTTGTCTCTTTAATTATTGCTGTCGTGGTCTAGCAGTCTTCCTGACAGTTTAAAATGTTCTTCGACCTCCAAGTATTAGCAAAAATTTTCTATAATGAGACAAATTTCCTCTCTAACAGAAATAAAGACAAATCGAGAGGAAAAACAGATGCATAATGCAGCTTCACAGCACCTTATAATAATTGAATTTCCTTGGACATGCTTTAATAGAAACTCGCAAACCTCCTGTTGAAACTTGACGTAGTTTCACCTTCCCGATTTCTCATAGAATAAAACTCTGAGAGTATTTGGTCCAATGATATTCTTTCACCTGAAAATTCTAAAAATGTATGGGATAACTCCTCCCATATAGTGATGGATTCCAACTGCAGATGTCTAAACCATTTTTTGACATTGCCTTGCAAATATTGGGAAAAGGCCCTCTTACAAAAATCCTCATGCTCTATCTCAAAAAGGTCAAGAAAATATTCAAAATCTTGGAAATGTTTCTCAGCTGTAAGGTTTTCAGATTCTCCATCAAACTCAAGAAAGTATTTGTAGTGTTTTGTAGGGAAATCATGAAGGATCTAAGGCAATTGAAGAGGCATATATCAGCTTTGGGTATTATATGCAACGGGGTCTTGTATGAAAGACGTGTCTTCAGCTATGGCGTCATGAGGTTCATCAGGATGCCTCTTAATGTCAGAGGTTCTAGGAAAAGGGTCTTGATTGAAATCAGATGTATAGGATGAAGATATACTCTCCATTTTCAAGGAAGGATATACAGGATTGAACTCACAACTTTTCTTGGGGTGAACTAAGCCATGATAGATTATTCTAACAAACTTAGGAAAAGAGAAGGAAATATTAACAAAAAAAAGACAATATGTTATGTGTAAATCTGAATCTTAAGTATCTTGTCTTTTCCTCAAGCCTACCCATGCCTTTACCATGAATCCACTCATGCTACGGAGCCTACCAATTCCCTTTGGAGACATGAATTTTAGGATTACGGGATTAGTGGAACTGTCGCAGTATCGGAAACACTAGTTTTTGGAAATCACCGAGTGAAATATTTATTGTCTTCTGGATGTCTGACTGTTGTTCACCATTGACATTCTGATCTACAGCACTATCGTCCATAGTTTTGGGAGGATTTGAACCCTCCTCCTTGCATCAATATTTTTGTTCGTTGATCTTCCTAGTGGAGTCATTTTCTAGAATCATTTAAGTAGAGTCACTAAGGAAAATGATACAACCTTCCACATGTAGGGGTTCCTGATTTCCCACATAAACCCTTTATCCTCTAAATCTTTTGTCATTTTTCCCAAGGATGATTTTGAATTTCGTCCTCAGCAATGGCACCAATTTGTTAGCACCCAAAATCACACCCAAAGGTTATCGAAAGACGGACGCCAAGGTAATAGCAGAACCTCTTTAGGAAAGGGAGTTAGCTTCCCCATTTCCAGAGAGGGATCTCTCACAAATACATAACAAGACCATATTATATTTTGATGAAATGGGTTTCAGAGGTTGGTGGTGGAAACAAGGTGGGATGTATTGGGTTATGGAATCAAAAATACCAAGAAACACAAAGCACTCTGCACAGAGAATGTCTGCAAGAGAAATATATCACTTTGGTCACGGTCGATATGTTCGGGTATTGTGAAAAATGAAGAACGATGACATTCCATCGATGTAGAGCACCGTAAGGATGAATTGTACACCAACTTTGGAAGAAACATTTACTAGATGTCTAAAATAATGGCCAGAGCATAGGAATATGAATTCTGAACCATTATACACTAATTCAAAGACATGAAGAAAACATAATGCAAATAAATAACTGGAAGTACATGCATGCAAGGAAAGGAAAGCACAGAATGCAACTAAGAAATACATAATAATTCTTACATTCAAAGGTCAGAATTCAACTCTATTTCTTGTATTTAAAATGGATCAAATTACATAAGAACCAAAAATCTCTCAGGTTCCAACCAAAACCAACAACCCTTTTCTCCCTCAACGGGTAGTATCTTTGTAGTGCTTTTGGCCCCCGAGACTAACCTTGAAATAGGTCCAGAATTCAGTTACAATCATGATCAAAACTTTAACAAACTAGAACGTGGCATATCCGCCACAGTTTACATATATAAAACAAAACATTATGGAGCAAACATGCATGTTGGTCTTAAACGACCGTGCAACGTCTCTCGCCTCTGACTTGCTTGTCTTGAAAATGACGGCTCAGGAAATCCCTAGGTGGCTCGTTGCTAACTTGGATTGAAGCATTTATCTTCTTGTTGGGTCTACAACATGTCCTTTCCTTTTTGTAATTTGTTTTTTCATTCTATGCTCAAAGGAACCTTTCTGCATGTGCTCATAGATGACAAGAAGGTTTGTGTTCCTTCTATGTTTGTCCTTCCTCCTAGCCCCCTTCCCTCTTGGTAACACTATTATTCAAGGGGACTTGAAGAAGGGTCTCACTGCTTCTGACAGCAATAGGTCCTTCAGGAGGCTTGTCATTATTGTGCTTCCCTCCTCCTAGGAGGAGGAGCTTTCTGCAGATCGCATGGTGCAGCACATTCCCGACTTCATCACCATCCCAGGAAAATTTGGCAAGTGGAATTCACAAAGGTCGTGATGAATACTTTGGAGTTCCTCTCCTCCAATATGAGCATTCACTCCATTGGGTCACCACTAGCAATGGTCACCACATGCTGAGATTATGGAGATCACAACTCTGTCTGGAGGTTTTGGAGGGATGCTCATTGGACAGGAAATTCCAGGCACAACACCAGCAGAGGTGTCATAATCTATTAAGATAGCTATTCTCTCACCATCCTTAGGAGGTCCATCTACTATGATGAACATCCTTTCCTTGACCTTGTTGTAGCCAGAAAGATATTCTACTGTAATGGGCATCCTTACCATGATGGTTGGAGTTCCCCTTGCATGAAAAATTAGGAACAATGGGACTATAGGTCGGAACTCACCGATCATAAGAACACCTTGAAAAACATATTTTTCACACAAGGAAGCCATGTCAGACTTCCCTTAAGACTCTCAATATTTTCAGCAAACTAGCATTCAACCACCTTAGTTTCTCTTCCATATTCATTTAGTCGTTGTCTCCCGATGGCTATGAAAATGGTGCTTATAAAGATATGGAAAGATGGACCTGACATGACCCTGTCAGCACCTTAGCAAACTTCATCATCAAGCAGCATGATGACAACACATGTGGGCATGTGGATTTGGGATTTGGTATTCTTGCTAAGAATCCAGCCACACCGCCATTTCTACTATGATGCTATACTGTTGGCCACAGAAAATATCTTTGGCATTAATTCACATCATTTCCCATTTGGCTCATTGCACATGGAATTGATGCCCCTTACCCCTTTTCCCTTCCTGATGATGACATCAGAATATTCCTCATTTGTTGCATCTTCATGCTTTGTGTGGAAGCCATACATGCCTTCTGCATTTCAATTATTAGGATATTTTCCTGATTTTCATGCATTCAATGAAGCAAACTTTTGGGTTCAGGAGGTCGATCTATGTCGTGGAGCCTATTTTTTTACTCACAGATATGCTCCAATGGCATTGGGGTATTCGATTACCTGTCACTTCGGCCTTTTTCATAATTTTCTTAGAATATCACATCGACAGGGTCTTTTCGAAATGAGCAGATCACACGCAAAACTGTCCTTTCCATCATAGGTTTATCCTCCTACAACTTTCACTGAGCGGAAACATTTCCATCCTTTTGATCTAGACGTCTTCGATCCTAATCATCCACATGTAAAGGGAGTCTATATTTCTTGAATCCTCGAGGCAGTTTGTTCCATGCTTGTTCAATGAGTGGAGAAATCTCCTGCCATATATCTTTCCTCGGCTCAATCCACACCGTTGAGATTTACTTCCATTTAACCCGTTTCATGGATTTGGGAACCGAAATCTCCATGAGCACTTTGATCTGGTGGAATTAACCTTATCTGTTGATCTATCCTTTGTCGATCCTAACCCTTTAAAGTTATAGTCATTCTAACTTGTTCCATGAAAACACAAGGTGACTTGGGAAGCACTTGTTAGGTTTGCAAAACCTATTATATCTGTCGATCTGGCTCACCTCCAGAACACCACCATCGAAGCGTTATCCCCTTTAATGCAGTTTAGGTCGGGTTGTGTATGAGATTTATTATGCATTTTTATGACGTGATTTCTATGTCTTACCTTTCCCATTATCTTTTGCAGATCAAAAACAATGCTAACACTATCAATCGGGGAGAAGATAGAAAAAGGTCACGGAGCTGAAGCAACTACAGCAGGAAGTAAAAAATATCTATGAACAGGGTCATAAAAGGAACGACAAAGTTACAGTGCACTAGTCAGAAGAAGAACAAGTTACATGGCTTATTCATCCTGTACAGCAGAAGCTTCACCTTATCACTCAGTCGCTGGAAGAAGGACCGTCGGAACATATCAGTTTCGACCATGTGGAGCAATTATCCAAGAAGGCAGAGGAAGTAGCGCAAGAGGTTTCCCAAGTGGAATTTTGAAGTAATTTCGGGACAAGGTTGGTCCCACGGTGAAACCTTGGCCAGAGACATAATTTTTCATAGTGACTTGGGATGAGCCACATGTGAGTGTTGGGGGCCTATTGGGCCAGGAAATAGCTAAAGGAATAAACCGAAGTGCAAGCACAAGAGGAAAAGCAAGTGCGCGATGGAGGAAAAGAAGGTAAAGGAAGAAAAGGAAGTGCAGAATAGAGAAATATGTGATGAGGAAAATAAGACCTAGAGTCGATGGAGCTTGGGTTGGTAGAAGAGTTAAGGCTAGAAGGAAACGGGTCTAGAAGAAATACATGAGCTTGACTCGGCGGAAGACTAAAGGACAGTTTTTGCAGCTAGTTATGGCCTATGATTAATGTGATGTAGGACGTTTTGTGGAAATTATGGCCTATCATTAATGTAATAAAAGATATTTTGTGGTTATTTTTTACTGTAATAACTGATTTGTACTCAATCGACCCTACGCGGTCTTGTAATATCTATAAATAAGAAGAACCCATTTTTTGTAAGGGTTGTTGAATAGTTGGTTATCGTATTTCTGATTAGAGAGAATTCTGATCATATAGTAGGATGTTGAGCCATGGATCTGTAGCTGAGTGCGCAGACTGTTGTGTAAGAGTCAATCTCCAGCTGAGTGCACGAATAGTAGAGTAGAAGAGTCAATCCAAGTTGTGTGCAGATCAGTAGGAGTAGTTAGAAGAAAAGAATAAAAACAGATAGCATGAGAGCAAGGAATAGTCTTAGTGGCAAAGACATATCTTAAAACAATTTGTAAGTCGCATACTGTAAGGTGCCATATATTGATCATGCCAGATGAATAGCACCTTGGTGGTTTTTACCAAGATGGGTTTCCACGTTATTTCTTGTGTTGCATGAATGTTGAATGTGAATGGTTGATTGTTTAATGGTTAATGTTGAATGTTTGATTATATTGCATTGTTTATAGTTATTGTTTGAATGAATGTCGCAATACTAATAACAATAGTAAATGAATGAATGACTAAATCATTGTCGAGCACTATGTATTAATCATGTTGAGATACTTTTAATTTGTAATACTATCGCTAAGTTGTCATTAACCATCAAGGAATCATTTGCGTCGCACTATTGCACCAGTTGTGAAGTTGACAAGGACAAGGTTCTGTCGCATGCTAGTTGTGTCACACTATTGCACCACTGTCGAGCTCATAGAAGAGTACATCCTTTCAATTCTATAAAGCGCCTTAGCCACACGCCAAGGGACTGTAATCCCTCATCAACTGTGGAAACATGGTTCTAGTAGTTACACATTAAGATATCTCATGTGAGACTGCTCTACCTTACAGGTGTTGCCGGTTAAGCTTGCTCCGTCACGCCGATGTCTTTGGGTGTTTTGTTGGTATTGTGTTGTTGTTGAACCAAGGTCACAAGAGTGGGGAAAAGTAGGACAACAATGTACAACCACATGACAGAAGCCTTCTGATATACTATCGAGTATGTGAATTACTTTTCTATATACCCGAAGGTACGTGAAAAACTATTTGATATACTGGTTGGTATGTGGAAGAACTACAAGCCCTCGAGATGCAGTATACGAAAGAAATGATAGTTTCCACTCTTAACGACGTCAAAACATGTCACTAACTTACACACAATTACTAAATTATTTTATCCTAAGCTAGCGTTAATTTTATCTTATGCGGTTAAGTCGATGCATGAGGTATAGACATGAAATGTAAAAAGAATGCAAATCCTAGCTATATGATGATGCACATTTTCCCTTACCTTTTCAATGAAAACTACTTAAGGTAAGAAGATATTTTTCTTTCAAACCAAGAAGTACTCAAGCAGTAACAAAACGAAGAATTATTTCCTAGAGTGCAATAACTCTAACTTTCTGTGATAATAAGCCAAAAAGTGCAACAAAATCAAAGATGCGACAAATCTTAACGATGTATAAGACAAAATAATGAAGCACTTTGATTTTTAAATACATGTATCAAGATGGAGCTTGATAAAAAAAATGCTTTTCATATCTATAAACAAAAAATAAGAGAACATCTACAACACTCTAATCATTCAGAAATCCCAAAAGAAATATGACAAACACCCAAACAACTCAAAGACACTAAAGAAAGGTTCAAAGTCTACCAAATGCAATTAAAGGTAAATGATTGAGTGGAGGAATGGTTTAGAGATCAGATCTAACAATATGAATATATCTGGATATATCTGGCACTAGTACAAGTGATCAATTTTGCCACGAAAAAACGTGGCAATATCCACGAAAAAGCGTGGATATTGCCACGTCTAAGTGTTTTTTTTTCCCTGGAAACAATTCCGTCGCAATAGAGACGACCCCTAATTTGTGTTGCAAGAGCGACAATGTTCTATATTTTGTTAGATGTCTATGCCGTCGCTATATCCACGCCTGGCCGTCTCTGTATCCACGCCTGGTCGTCGCTGTATCCACGCTCTATATAAGTTTTTTTTTTAAATGCAAACCCAGGAATAAGACGTCGCTATAGCCACGCCTTACCGTCTCTGTATCCATGCCTTTCCGTCGCTGTATCCATGCTTTGTATAAGTTTTTTTTTTTTAATGCAAACCCCAAGAATAGCGACGGGGATGCTATACCTGCGACGGGCAGACTAGGCAAAGTTGTTCAGTTGAGCATTTTTCTTTCTCATGATTCATAACTTTACTTATACACATTGATGTGCCTAAATGGTTGTGAATTGCAGAAATAAGAAACAAGCAAGCACACCAAAGGGACCAGCTCATATTACTTATTGTCATGACTAAGGTCTAATGGCGGGATTTTCAGAACATCCCTTTAAATGAAATTTCTTTTTAATGGAGTTCTGAGCAATGCCATTTAACTGCTGCAGTTTACAATCAAAAGAAATCTGTTGGACTCAATAAAGACTTCACTATGACCTTGTAAACAACATTAAACAAGCAAATTCACTCTCAAATGGTATATAAAAGGAAGAACTCTATTGATACAACTCTAGAGTTTTGGGTTTGGAAAACAAAATGCAAGCCAATATAAAGAGAAAACAGAACTTGTATTTAGAAATTACCTCCATGCTATTGGGATTAATATTTCCAACTGCAATGTAGTATTCTGAATTTTTATCTATGTTCTGTTCAATGGTCCCATTTCCTGAGAATCTCCGAAATGAAAAGATTGAATAACTATTATTGAAAGAAACTCTACTAGGAACATCCAACATTAAATAAAGGAAACCAGTTGAATATGCCACTTCAGTTGAATAATGTTACCATGTACTCTATTCCATGACAAATTTATGTTGGGGTATGTAGGATCCTCAATCCATTCATTCAGACCCATTTTACCTGTAATAGGTTACATTGTCAGTCTTCAGGCCCGAGATGAGTCGACAGTTCTGATTCAAAAGGAGACATCAAAGATCTGAAGTTTATCAGATTATAGATCCATGAATTTTTAGTCAGACAGACAACATAGATCCAAGTTTCACCATGTAATTTAAGCTGAAATCAAGTTCTTACACAAACCATTTGCACAAAGTGCATGTGCCTATGAAAAATGATTTACTGATTTTTAAACTGTGAAGTATCTATTCAAATTTATTAAAATGAAATATCAATTTACTAAAACTCTGCAAATATAGAACATTTATAATGGCCATCTAAGGGAGCCAATTCTCTTAGAGTTGTAGCCAGCTAACAGTCGAACCCATCCTAAGGTCCAATGGTAACCATCATGTGGCAAGACCGTCCTTTTGAGTCAATTCTCTCCATTTTAAAACTTTCCTATTCATAGACAAACTTCTTTCCTTTTATGCGTAGGAGGAAGTATTTTTTTTTTTAATGTGGGCATGAAATGAAGTCCATGAGCAGGTTTCGCTATTTATCTTTAGAATATATGGAAGATGCAATAATCAGTTAATTGCTTTCACTCTACATTGATTGTTTCATATTTCATCTATTGTTGGTGCATTCAATATTCCTACAGTGGTAATCTAGGAATATTGAGAAAATGAATACAGACTGTATGAAGGTCCCCCATTAAACAATGAGACCTACAACAAAAACAAGCAGTGCCATCTTTTGACAAACGGCAGGGAGTTTACTTATAAAAAAAACTATTTTATGTAATGTGCCAGAATAATAAGATTCAAGAATTCCCTCACAGAAGATCCAATATTATGAAATGGAGAAAGAAAAACTGTGCACCATGCAGAATGGAAACTCTAAAGCCTTGGAAAAAGTGGCAGAATCTCTTGAGTTACCTTGCAAGCATTACAATCTTGGATGCCCAGAAATTTTTCCCTACTATAGCAAACTTAAACATGAGGCCCTATGCACTTTCAGACCATACAACTGCCCCTATACAGGGTCGAAATGTTCTGTCACAGGTGATATTCAGACTCTTATGGCACATCTAAGGGATGATCATAAAGTTGACATGCACACTAGTTGTACTTTTAATCACCGTTACGTAAAATCCAATCCACGTGAAGTTGAAAATGCCACCTGGATGTTGACAGCGAGTACCAATGTGAAGAGTTTTTTCTATTTTTACTAATTTGATCTTATAAGTTGCTATTGCTTGTTAAAACTTAACACAGGAAAGCATATTTTTCAGTTCATCGAATATTTTGTTCTTTTTTAGTTATTCTCCGATTGTATTTTAGAAATTCCTGGGTGATGCTTTGCAGGTTTTCCACTATTTTGGACAATACTTTTGTATTCATTTTGAAGCCTTTAAATTAGGTATGGCGCCGGTATATATGGCTTTTCTGCGTTTTATGGGGGATGATAATGAAGCAAAGAATTTCAGCTATAGCCTTGAAGTTGGGGCCAATGGAAGAAAAACGATCTGGCAAGGAGTACCAAGAATCATCCAAGACAGTCATCAGAAAGTTCGTGAGAGCCATGATGGGTTAATTATTCAGAGAAACATGGCACTGTTCTTTTCAGGTGGAGATAGGAAAGAGTTGAAGCTAAGAGTCACTGGCCGAATCTGGAAAGAACAGTGAAGCATAAGCTTTCTCACATTTAGCTGGGGTATTAAGAAAAGTGTAGGTTATTTCTAGAAAGTAATCCCTTTAGAAACATCAGTCGAATTATTTTGTAAAGCAGCAAGTTTATTAAGGATTGGCTTAAAAACATATACACAGTCTCTGCAATTTGGAAGCAGATTTTGTTTAGGCAGTGCAGGCCAGGTAATATCACTTTATATTCTTGGGATTTTCTATGCCTACGATCCTATTTCTCTATTACAATATGATGGGTGGCTGTCATGGTGTATGATTTCAGATAAATGGCATTACTGAACATTGCCATTGTTTACTGAATTCTAACATCTGTATAGTTCGATTCTCCTCAATGGTCAGTTACCTGCAAACCTACATGGTCAGGGGCCAGAATCATGTAAAGTTGGTCTGTCATTTTGTTGGGGACTAAAAACGCTTCACAAGTGATTTACTCATTTATCACTGTCTTAATAAGTATATTGCTAATAAACAAATGACTTGTATATGGAGTGCACGAATCTCATTGGGAGACATTTAGATCCTATTAAGAACCTCTCCTTTTATCTAAGTCAAACCGTGTGTAGAAAATCTAAGAAATGCTTCCCCACATTCATTGATGGCATCCCTACTAAACCTGTCAGCATAGACTAGCACAACTCACCTAGGGTGATTTGAACCATGCACAGCAAAATTGCTTCCCCACATTTATTGATGGCATCCCTACTAAACCTGTCAGCATAGACTAGCACAACTCACCTAGGGTGATTTGAACCATGCACAGCAAAATTGCTTCCCCACATTTATTGATGGCATCCCTACTAAACCTGTCAGCATAGACTAGCACAACTCACCTGGGGTGATTTGAATAATGCACAGCAAAATTGGTGACAACTGGTTGAGTTAACCCTTGGGCTAGATGTATTAAAACTGTTATCATGCATGAAGAGGTGTTTATAAATGTAAAACAATAGTTGACTCCAACCTTTTGCAGATGAATCTTATAGCATCTCAAAAGTATGAAACAATCCCAGAAGTTTACGCCTCTTAAAGTTGAAGAGGGATTACTTTTGGGGTTCTCTTAAACCAGACCAGCTATCATATCCTTACTGCTGCTTTAAAAACTGAACTTGGGCTTTGGTTTGTTGGAGAGAAGATTTAAAAATAGGAACAGGTAAATGATATGTCCTTGGGTTTCTTATGACTTCTGAGAAGTGCTCTGTCATCTCGTTCTGTTTTGAACACAGTTCCTGAAGGAAATCTAATCAATTCTGATGGAATCCTATTTGTAAGTTCTGAAAAGAATTAATGAGCTTTTCTCAAATTAACCCATGCATGTTTGATTAACTAGAGGACAGTTGTTACAGCCAAAGGAAAAAATGCAAGTGTGGTTATGTACTAAGAAAAATAAGTTGTAATAAATCCCAAAGGCCACCATGAATTTCCCTTGGATATTACCCTAAAAGCATGCTTGAAAATGATGTATAGCAGCTAAGTCAACTTCCAACGACCATAAAATGAACAAAAGTTCATTTACTAACTGTTACACTATGTTATCTATCATCAAGACAAATGGCTTTTCATTCTTCAAATTCATTTGAAAAAATCAAAATGGCAGAGAATATTTTTTCTACCCTCAGCAATATAACATGCCACCCCTAGTTTTCTCTTGCTCCTTAGTCATAGCTAGGTTTCTATAACAGCTAGCATGATTGATGTCCTCAATGGGAATCATACATAGCTATATATTACCATTTAACCTTCTTACACTTTCCACTAAAGTACTGTATAAGCCCTCTTCAACCTTAATAGGCGTAAACTTCTTCCCATAATTGTAGAAACATCTGCATGCTTGAGATGTGTGATTAAATCATCAAATTGAAGGACCTTTGGGCAAGTCACTCTCTTGTTCTGCCAAATGCATGTAAATTAAGGCCGATGATGTAAAATTGGGCTTGTATACCACATTTTATCTAAATTTGGGATATATATAGTGAGAGGTTATAGACCACTTACCTAGCTTAATGTCTCTGACAAGGTGCTAGCTAAAGTCCCAGCCGACAATATTAAACCATGGCTGTGAATATAGTCCGACAAGAGCAAACTGAGGCTCCTATTGTTAGACCAGAAGACTTTGATTTCCTTGAGGCTGAGGTAGCCCAAGCCTCAGGAACATCAAAAGCAAATGCTTCCCATTCTTGAGTCATGACAATTCATGACTCATATTGAATGTATGATTTTGGACTTATATTGATATTTTGCATCGTATGGACATGGAATTATTTTGCTTCAAAATTTGTGTATTTTTGAAGCTTTTCCCAAGCATTTGTCAAGTTCAAATAGAAATTTTACTCTTGAGCCTCATCAAGTTTTTTGTTGAGCCAAGTTTTGTAAATATGGAAGATTCTTTAGGATATCTCGTTGAGGCCACCAAGATGTAAGGGCACATTCAAGGCATTTACTCAATGCTCATCTTGTTGATGATTTTTCTCTCACCCCAAAACTTACCCAAAATTATGATGAAGTAACAATGCATTTTTTGGGTATCTTTGATAAGAATTTAGTAGTAGTAGTAAGTGAAGAAAAGTAGAAGTTGTCATTATTGGGCAAGAGGACTTCTCAGGAGGCCTAATCTGCTATATTGATTTTAACTGCAAGCACTTACCTTTATCTCTTGGAATGCATCTAAAATCTTTGATATGCAGCTAGGATCCTTAGCATGGAGATCCATCATACCCCAAAGAACTATATCAGGATCAACAAGTCATAGTTGATGTAGGAGAATGGTACAATTAGGATTGGTACCAACAAGATATGATGGGAAAAGGGCAGCAAATATTTCATGCTGCAGCTGATTGAATGCAGACTGGAGAACAGTGTTACATTCCAAGGAGACCATTCTTGATGGCATTGAAGGAATTCAAAATAAGAGGCAGCCTATGCTAGAACTCAGAAGCTTCAGTCATAAAATAAAATCTATAGGGACAGCAGAAGCAACCAAAGCTGAATGTTTTGAGATTACTGAGAAATTGATAAACTTTCAAAAAGATACAGACCTGAAGAATAAACAATGGAGGTTTTTGCACAGTCATCATCTGAAAGTTTCACAGGGCCAATTCAGAGAACTACCCTCCGACAAATATAAAACTAAAGTCTTCAAAAAGTAATAGGTTGTCAACTAATTAACTTGTGCTTGAATGCATGCACATCTCCGCCTTACAGTAACAGGAAAGGAAAATTTATATAAAATTACCTTGGCTGCCGGAGTTAGCCAGTGAATCTAACGAGTTCTTCCTCAGCCGTTCATTGTGTCCGACCAACCTTCTCCTGCAACTTCTCTTTGCGTCGTCAAATTATGCTATGACATGGAATCTAGATAGGCACCACAACACCTAATTATTCATATGTAAATGACCTAGAAAGAATTGCATTCATCCAATTAAATATCTAAAACACAGCCCCACTATGGTGAGACAGTTACTGACAACAAGAAGGTCAACAACCTATATCAAGCAGAGGGGTACAGTGACCTCCAAGTGTAAATTTGCACCTCATCTTTTGGCTCCTTGCCTCTAACTACAAACTCCTCTGCAGTATGATGACTTCCTAACTGCAAAAACCCCAATAGAGAAACATGGTCATGAAAACTAGAAAATATAGACCAGTGTTGTTAATGTTGCACTATGGCAAGTACTCAACGAAATGGATACACATAAAAATTTTGTATCCAGAGATGAGATCATTCTAGCCAAACCTGGCCAAACCTGCGAATTGTGGGTCTTCCATATTATCATCACTGGACTAAAATATATGGTATTGTTGCATACTGTTCTTTTGAATTTATCCATTGGGTTGGTGTAATTACACAGGCTGGGATATTACATATCATCAACAACATAAGAAGAAGAAAATAACCAATGCTTTAATTAGTATGCCCACATATGTAATTAATGCACCCAATTCTTCTCTAATTACTTTGTTGTTGTATGTGATATCTAAAAATAGGTAAGGATTTTATTTACTGGTTTGGTTCAACACCCAGGCTGAATGTTCCCCATCCTGAGCTTATCAAGGAGATAATGTCCAGCAATTTTGGGCACTATGAAATTTTTTCTTCTAATCCCCTTTAGAGGCAGTTGGTTGAACAGGGCCTTGTGGGTTTGAAAGGTGAGAAATGGGCGCGACACAGAAGAATCATGAATCTTGCTTTTCATATGGATTTCTTGAAGGTAACAAATTATATTTAACAAAAGCCTTAATTCTCTCTGAAAGAGATCAATTCGAACTACTAAATATAGTTTTCTAAAATAAACTAACAACTTTTTCTACATTATTGTTCCTTAGTATCTACTTACCTAAAAGCATAGTTGTTTGTGCTCTATCAGTAAAATGAGCCTGCTACTTTTAATACCATACCTTCTTAGTTCAGATAAAATTTTCTTCCAACGATTTTGGTTAATGCATTATGTTTGTATAGTTTACCCTCTATCACTAACATTGAATGTTTGCAGCCTTTTGCATTTGACTAGATTCCATTACTTTGATCATTGCTATGTTGCCAATGCAGTCATCTTAATTTTAAGATTTTTACTATTAATTTATTTAGCTTTCAGACATATCCTTAACTGAATTACCATAGAGAGAACGATTTCTGCTTAGAGGCACAGCAAATAAGTGACATGTCAGTGCCATTTTGAAGTGCATATGGTGTATAAATGATAGCCTGCACAAAACCAGGACCAGCACCAAGAAGAGTGATATTTACAGTTGTTAATAATTGCTCAAAGTGATCACAATGCACACGTTGTTGCACTATATATAAGTAATAATATATTTTCATGAAAAAACAAATCAACATTGAATACGCTTACCTCTAAAAGTCCCATATCTCCTCGGGATAACCTCAACATAGCATATCGTTGTCCATTACCAAAATCCAACTCTATATCGAGATCATGCAGTTCACCTTTAGTCTTGGGGGAAAACTTTCCCCAATCACCAGCATTTATTGGACTGCTCGTTTCTTTCAGATCATAGAGAGTTACTGTCAAAAAAAATTTACTAAGATCTGCATACATGTATGTTTTATGTCCACTCTGAACAATTGCATGATTGCCACTATGTTCAAATATCTCTGCTGAGTTTGTCTCTGTAGAAAATATCAACACACGAGAAACTCAAAAAATAGAAAAAAAATGAGAATTATGTGTCAATACCTCAACAAATGATGTTACCTAAACGATCACTTGATGTCACTGCAATCTTCAAATCAAGAAGATTGGACACTTGAATGGTTGGCATGATCCAGATATCCTGCTGTTCTTGCCAAGCAACTCTCCAGGACTATGGCTTTCGATGTTCAGGAGTATGGGGTGTTCCCACAGATAATTTTCTTTTTGTGGTTCTAACTAGGAAATAAATATCTTTAATCTTTGTACCCGGGGTATTTAGGCCACAATGAATCATGCTAAAGCAACACTCTACAGTTTGACCATAAAATGTCTTCTTTATGTGATGACTTAATTTGTCAAAGAGTCCTGAAATATGAACAGCTTTAACACCTTTTACATCGTCTGACCACTCAAAGGAAGAGGGTCTTTCACCATCCGCAACGTGTGTTTCATCATTTACAGGCCTCACACAGAGAAGGTAATTTCCTGGAAGAATATATAAAAGCATGTAAGTTCAGGAGAGACGACTAAAAATACATCCAATGTCATGCTGCCCTATAATTACAAGTAGACCAGAACAAATTTCCACAAAACCTTGAATATAAGACGAACCTTTTAATGTCATCTGTAATCAAAGTTCTCAGAAATTTTATTCAAGCTACGAAATACAAGCAACTCTCCATGAGAAGTGTTCTTAGTAGTTTACTTCTAGAAATTTATCATTCCTGAAACCAAACTCTAATATCTATCGTATAAACATGACTTTATGCAGTGTGCACTATATGCTTGACTTTATTTGACATATACTGCAATTTATATTTCAACAAAAATTTATTTCCTAAGTTTTTGTTCATTCTTCAGTATATATTACTCTATCAGCATCAACTGCATTGCACTTCACAAACACATATCCCTTTTATTCTGCTACCCGTAAGGATTATGCTGTTTAATACATTCTGACAGTGTTTTAGTTTTTACTAAACCATAATATATCATTTTTCTCTAACCATTATGCATGTGACATATTTAATTTGGGCTTCCTGGTTTGGCCTCCATGTTCCATTGTCATCCCTAGTAGCATCGTTGTTGGTCATCAGGATCCATTCAAACTCTAGATTCATTGTTTGCATTACAAATTTACAATTAATAACGGTCAGCTTAAGTTTCCATGCAGCAGGAAAATTATGGAAAGGCATAACCTAGATAAGATATTATGGCATTTTCAGGCCCTCTTGTACAGAATATCAAATTCCTTTTACCGCAGCTAACATTTTCAAATTTATTTATCTTTGTGCAGGTTTTGTGTAGGCTATCATTTATACACCATATGCACTTCAAAATGGCACTGACATGTCACTTATTTGCTGTGTCACTTATTTTCTCTACAGAAGAAACATTGTTTTTTCTTCCTAAATTGATTCCTCTGCTTGAGATTAAGAGAGGAAAAGGCATGCACAAAACCCTCAAAGGTTTGCTTACAATTCGACTTAGATCAAAACAAGATCATGTCTAATCTTCATTTATGATTTGTAGTTTTAGTTAGTTTCCCTTGCTGTTTTTTTGTCACAAAAACTACTTTCAACAGGTTTCCTAACTTCCAATAAGTTGACCTAGCTTAAGATTTATTGCACTGCTGATGTGGATTTTCAGGATGGGTCTTTCCTTATATGCTGCCATTCGTATAGTTTTCCAAAGGATGCAATCTTTTTAGATCTTTCATCATTGGATCCTATCTTGTCATTCACAATAAAACTGATGACTATATATGCATCGAAATGTATTTAGTCAGCAGGTTGTCAAGCACACAGTTAATGTCAAATTTGTCTCTTTGCTGAGGGTAAGGCCCGTTGTTCATTGGTTCATTTTTATAACCCTCCAAGCCTCTGATTTCCTGTAGGATGCGTGCTGGCCAAATCACAACAAATAGAACTGCCAAATGGTCACCTCCAGTGCTGGTTTTATTTACATCTCCTTCAAAGGTAATCTAACTACATAAAGGGCGAACCTCCTGTAGACTCCCTCCTCAAAACCTTGCTGTTTATCTACTGTAATGTTTGAAAGGTTACAAGGAATCAGGGATCCCAACTACCAGCACCTATGAAAGAGATTTGATGACAATGACCTCCCAAAACCTGCTATATTTTGTTTCAACCCAAATTTATGTGATGTTTATTTCATGTGTTAAGGAAGTATAGTTTGTTGTGATAACATCAAGGGCAGAAATCCTAGTGATAAACTGATATCAATTTGAAACCAACTCGGGAAACATGGAGAACGACCTGATGAAGGGTTATAAAGAGGAAATCTGCCTGTTCACATGGACACCTATGCTATCAGATTTGGTTCTAGAAGGGGGAGGTGCTCCGGTACTTGGCTGGATCACTCTATCAGATATTGATGTTAAGGAATCTGGTGCTTTGCCATGGAGTCCTGAATTGGGCAGAGACAAGTTGTTTGAAATTGAATACTTCATAAGGTTTAGCAGAATTCTGTGCCATAATGTTCATTTTGGCCATACAGGGGAGCTATCACAGCTGGCAAATATCATTCTAGATATACTCTCTCAGCTTCAAACATTATACAAAGAACATAGTGTGAAGGAAATATCATGCCCACCCCAACCCCAACACCTTGCTTCTCTCAGTGCAGTAAGAAATAAGAAACCCATAAGCAATTCCAGGCAATGAACTCCGTATAGATCTATTGATATGTATTGAAAAATTTGAACAGAATATAAAATCTAGTTGGGTATAAAACCTAGTTTGGCATTTATTAGAAGAGAACAAAGCTCTTATAAGGAAAGATTTAGAGATTCACTTGGTAGTGGCTAGCTCAAAGCAGAGCACATATTTGTAGACCTCGCCCTGTGAACAAAAACAAGGAATCAAGGTCCCTTTTGTCTGCTATATACAAAATACAGTGCAAAAATTAAAGTACTGCTATAAGCCTGAGAGGATTCTTTGGATTGACATACCACACCAAATGTCGATGAATCAAAATGCACATTGATAACGCGCCTCAGCTCCTCAGCTTTTCTAATGGATGTTTTGTTCTCTGCAAGACCCAACTTCCTGCCCAAAGCTTCCATATCCATCCTTATCCTTCGTTGCTGTCTGCAATGTATTATTAAGGAACTTTGTTCTGAGGAGAAATACCACTTCTCTTCGCGGGTCCATTTCTCATTGTTTGTATTAGTTTTCAGATACAAAATAAAAAAATGGGTAGTGGGTAACTATGGCGGGAAACCATTAATTTTGGATTGGATTCCCGTGATCACCATGGACCGACTCAATGATATTGGGGGTTTGTGATAAGGGTAGTTTGTGTCGTTTGTGAACTCGAAAGAGTATTTATTTTTTATTAAATCGCAACTTAAGACCTGATTTGTTTCATACTTATTCTTTATATTATATATTTAATGTCATCGGATATGCGATGGCGATTTTAAAGGAGGATGCTAGATCAATTCATGTTAGTAAACTATTGCAATAAAAGTACTATCTGAGGTGATATATCCTTAGGGATCAATATTACATTGTATTTAAGCTAAGTTATGCTCTCAATCCCAAATTAGTTACTACACATTTAGTATTAGGGTACACATATGACCCTAATATGAACCAAATATATGATACTGTTGTAATCTCACAGATCACATAAGGTTACCAATAATACATACTTAAACATAACCATAAATAAGAGACAAGAGACAAGAACAGATAGGAAAACCGATTATATTAATGTAATGAGTTCATACAAGGCACAGAACTGAACTGAGTTCTTGCTTGGCTCAACAGCCTAATATATACAGGTTACAAAACAGTTACAGATAACTATCTGTCGGTCCGGTGAACCAACACAACTGTTAGTTAAGTCGACTAATCTTTTAGTTTATTCGGCCGACCGACTTAGTTGGCTTGATCGACTAGTCGGCCCATTGACTTAGTCGGTTGACTAAGTCGGTCTTCGTTCAAGTCGACTTAGGTCGACTTGCTCCTTCTACATCTCCCCCAGGAACAAAACGTTTCTTCATCCCGAAGAAACAGGGAGGTACAAAAAATGAATTCTTGTGGATGCAGTCAGACTTGCTCGTGCTGGGGACTGTGCAGCCGGATGGTCAGTCTCCTTTGGACACAGACTTCGATGATAACTGGAGCTGTGATGGCCAGATGATGCTGAAATTCGGTCCAACTCTGTAATGCCTTCTGGCTATCGATCGTTAAGGTTGTAAGACTTGAAAGGATCGACATCTTTTCGGACATGGTCATTTCTGCTATGTTTTCCATGTTGGGACCCAAGAGTTGGTTTTGTTCTTCTGCAGCAGTGATGAGTCATTTCATCTGAGGACAGATGATGTCGACTCTCTCTAAATTGGGAAGGGCCCGTTGAACCCACTGATGTGCCTCCCATTCTAGCTTCTGGAGTTTGTTAGTCTCCATCACAATTTGTTCTTCAATGGTCTGCCGCAGTTCTGCTTCTGTCGACTTCCGACCCTCCAATGCCTGAATGCCCTGCCTTGCCTGCCTAGTCTGCTGATAGACTTGCCCATAGTGATTAGGCCAGTCTCGTAATACTTCCTCAGTGACCACTGATTCTTCCATATGATCCTGAAGAACTTTGTAAGCTTCCGAGAATGCAGTGTGTTGGGCCAGGAGCAGTCGAACAGTCTCCTCCTTTTGTCCTTCTTTAGTCTCTTGCAGTCGGGTCTGGACGGTCGATACTATTGTCTCAAAGAGCTGATATGCTCTTTCCAGTGGTCGATCTGTGTCGATGTCGATAGTGCCTGGTATCACAGTCTAGATGAGAGGTCTGCATCTGCCGAGAAACTCGACTTCTTCTGCATGTTTGGCTACTAGCTCTTTATTTTTTCGATCTGTCCTTTTCTTGGACTCTTTGGCCACAGTTTTCAGGAGTTGGCTGACCTCTAAGTCGTCCAAGGAACTTGCATCCCTTAAGATAATGCGGAGGCTGGATGTTCTATGCTGCCCTTTCTTTTTCTTTTGTTTGTCTGGCTGTTGTTCTTGCTCCTGGGTACCTACAGTAGTGGAAGTTGGGTCTGTGGTTGGTTGATTGGAGGTCGAGGGTTGTTCTGGTTGGTTAGGTGGTATAGAAGATGGTTGTGTTTCTTTTTGAGGAGGGGGTATGGGGGATGGGGGTTTTTCTGTTTGAGGAGGTGGTATGACCACTTCCAGTTGTGAAGATAACGGTGGTTGTGATGGGTTTGGCTGTAATTCTGGGGGTGGGGATTTTGACGGTGGAGGTGGTGGGGAAGGAGGTTGGGATGATGGTGGTGTTGGGGATGGAGTGGGGGTATGGACAGAGGTGGAGGGGTTGGCTGGAGTATGTTGTGAAATTTCATCGGAAGAAATACCTGCTTCCGAAGGTGTAGAGGGTAGGTCTTCCTGTGCGTCGGTGTCGATCGGCTCTGTAACAAACCTTGATGTTCCTATTACGTCACCTTGTTCATCGCGAGTGAACGTCTTCGTAATAGTTACATAAGGCTTTCTGCTTGCATAGAGAGGGGATTTTGTCTGGATTTTCTGGGCCGACTTAAACAATCCAGGAAGTGTCGCGAAGAAATCTTGAAGCTCAGCATCTTGGGCGAAATTGGCTCTGAGTGCCTCCAGAATGACGCATTGATATTCCTCAAGGGGACTTCCTGCCTACTGTACTTGTGCTTGTTCCTCGACTATGGTTTTCGGGGATGGAGGGGGAGGAGTCGACACAAGGTCGGCCACATTTTCGGGTGTCTGTGCCGTTTTTGCTTTCTTTGGCCGCCCCTCTGGAGCTCCTGCGTCCAGATACCATTGACACTGAACTTCAATGGATACTTTGTTTGCATGGGCATCCTCGACAATGTCGACAGCCGTGGCTGCTAGTTCCTCCTCATCGTCGGACGAGTCAGCCAGAATAAGCTTACGCTTACCCCTCCCTTGTTGTTGTTTTTGGGTTTTGATTTTTTTCCTGGCGACAGCTATCTCCTTAGCCAGCTTCTTGATGATGCTTCGGGATAAATCATATTCCGGGTCATCGGCTTCGACTTCTCCTGTCGGTTCTTGAGTGGGGTCGACGATTGCTGGAGCCAGAGGAGTTGTCTGTTGCTGTGGTTCTACTATTGGTTGTTGTTGTTCTGTCGGCCAGAGGTCGACTACTTTTACAGTCAGAGGTTTAACAGTGATGTGTACCCGACTAGTGGGCACGGTCGGGGTGTCCTCCGACACAAATGTGTTGATGTATAGGTTTAGCTCGTAGTCCTCTTCTTTTTCTTGGTCGATGAGGGGCTCTATGATGGAGAAGTCGACCTGTTTGGTAGCCTCTGGAATGGGTATCTTTGTCTGCGCTTGTCTGGTCAACTCTCGGAAAATCTGCTCGACCGTTGGATAGTAGCCGAGGTCCTGTGCTTTGGGGTCTTGACCTTGCATGTACCATACTGAGGTATGGTCAAGTTCCAACTGGATGTGAGACTCAGCAGGGAGGTTTCGTCGGATGTTCTGGGGCACCCTCCACCTTGTCGTGCAAACCTTCAGCTGCTGGAACCAATTTTCCAGGAAGACTTTCCCCTGTGCTAGCTCATGTAGGGTGCCTTTTTGTGAAAAGGGCTTAAATCGGTGCATATGGAACTTGGTCGGCTCCCGAAAGACTGAGCTGCCCTCGGGACAAATGTGATACATAACAATCCAGATAATGAGAGAGGGGAACTTGATCATACCTCCCATCTCCTGGAAGTGTTTACAGATGGTTTTGATCATGTCCGTAACATAATCTCCCCATCGGTAGATCCGACCGTCGGTCGTGATTGTGTCGACCGCTTCCAACATTTCCAGTTTAAGGTCGCTGCCCCGACCTACCAAAGTAAGGGTGATTGCTATGATTTTAGCCACGATTTGTGGCGTCCTTCTCACAATCTGGCCGATCATCAGCCCTTTGGAATTCTTTCCCGACGGTGAGCCCGTAAGTTCTTGGACTAACCCGTCTTTGATGCCAATAGGTACAGGGATGCCTTGGTTGGACAGACCCATAATTTTGGAGATAACATCCCCGGTGATATCAATCGGCTGGTCGAAGTAAAACTGGCCGTTATGGTAGCAACTGATAATGAATTTAACAGCGGCTTCCTTCGTCCCACCGAAGCTTGCCATCAGTGGTGCGTTAGGATAGTTGAAAATGCCGCTCTTTCGAATTTTCTCAGCAGCCTGGGTCATTCGATTGTCGACAAAGGCCCACTCTTGGATCTCTTGCCAGAGTTTCTGAAATGGGACCTCTTGGACCTTTGCATTTTTTATGTTCTTGACACGGTTGAGCAAGGGGGTTTCCTCGACTTGCAACTCCTTTGCCTTGGCCGCAGCTCTGGTTAGTTTGGGTGCCATTGTGTCGGACTGGTCGGAGGTTTGACAAGGTTTGGGTGCTTTGGTCGACGGAGATTGTGGATGTGCTGAGGGTAAGTGGTGTGGTGAATGAACCTTTGACTGTCCATTATTTATAGGCGTGGTTGGATTTGAGTGTCAAAATGGGTCTATTAATGGCGGACTTGAAAATCCAACTGCAATACTCGAGTGCGACTTAATGGAGGATCTGTTTCGACACTCGAGGCCATCAATGCGTGATGGGACTTTTGAAGTCAATGGTCGGTGTCGAGGGTAAAAGTGGTCGGCCTGACTAGTCGATGAAGATGGTCGATGGTAGTGATGTCGGTGGTCAAAGTAGTGAGTTGTTGTCATGGCTTGTTGTCGGATGTATTATTTTGTTTTTGGAATTTTTCTGTCTTTTTATAGGTTTTGGTTGACGGTTAAGGCCGTTATTTGATTTTTTTTTTTCCAGTTTTTATAACGTTTGAGTCGGGCTCCATTAACGAGCTTCCGGAATACTAGGCCCTGTAACATTTTTAGTCGGACTGAAATGTTGGGATGTATTTCTTCGAAAACGTAAGGTCCCATCCATTCTGTGTGTAATTTCTTGGGTTTTCCCTTGACTCGACTATTATAAAGTAAAGCAAGGTCGCTGACCGAGAGGTTTTTGTTTTTGATGTTACGGTCGTGCCAGGATTTCTGTTGTTGTTTATGAATTTCCTGATGCTGAATAGCCATGATTCTATGTTCTTCTAGATTACTGAGTTGAAATAGTCGGTCCTTTCTTTCCTGTTCGACATCAACATGTAGTATCTGTGCAATAATAGGTGTCTGCTATCAGAAATGTAGGGGGACGACTGCTTCCTTCCCGTAGTCGAAAGGGGGTTTGGTCAGTCGACCGCTTATATGCTATCCTATATGCCCAGAGAACTGCAGGGATTTTCTCATCCCAGTCATCTTTGTCTGTGTTGCATATTTTGGTTAACCCTTGTGTCAAAGTTTTGTTAAAAGCTTCAATCGCACCATTCGACTGAGGATGATAGGAATTGCTTCGTCGGTGGTCGATGTGGAACTGGTCGGTCATAGTTTTGATGGTTTTGTTGATAAAGTGTGATCCCTGGTCGCTAATCAATGTGAGGGGGCATCCAAATCTAGTGATAATGTTTTCATAGATAAACTTAGCAGCTACCTCACTTGAACATGTATCGACAGGTTCGGCTTCTGTCCATTTAGTGACATATTCCACCGCCGTAATAATATATCTGGCACCTGATCGTTTATATGGGATAGGAAAAGGTCCTATGAAGTCTATAGCCCACAGTTCAAATGTGAGACTAGGTTTTACAGATATCAAGGGCATTTCTGTGCTCGGCAGAGGTCGACCAAGTCATTGACATCTATCGCATTGACTAACAAAATTTTTGCAATCCTTGTGGATGGACGGCCACCATAAGCCCGACTGTTGAATTTTTCTTGCAGTTGTATCTGCTTGAAAATGTCCTCCTGCAGGTCCATAGTGTGCTTCATGCATGATCTGTTCTCTTTCAAGGTCGAGTACACACCGTCTTTGAATGTCGTCTAACCCCATTTTGTACAAAAATCCATTGATGAGGCTACAGGGTGCAGCCTTCATAGCTAAGAGTTGTTTCTTCTTGGTGTTCAGACCTTTGGGTGCCTGACCTGTCTCTAAGAACTGATCTATTTCTTCTAGTTCTTTGGGTACTGCTTCTATGCGAAATAGATGGGCATCTGGCAAATCGTCGTCGATTCCGGTCGGTTCCTCTCCTGTGTCGATACGTGATAGGTGGTCGGGTCCGACATTTAGCTTTCCTAGTCGGACCACTACTTCAAACTCAAATTCTTGAAACAGAAGTAACCATCGATAGATTCGTCCATGACGAAGGGGTTTATTAACAAGGTACTTCAAAGCTTGATGGTCGGTATAAAATATAAAAGGGTTGGATAATAGGTAATGTTGATACTTCTGGAGAGGAAAGACCATACCTAGGGCTTCTCGTTCAGTGGTCGAGTAGTTCCTTTCAGCTTTATTTAATTTTTGACTGCTGTATATGATAGGGTAATCCATCCCATCATCCCCTAGTTGAGTAAGGATGGCTCCTATTGCAATGCCTGATGCATCAATATGCACATGAAATTTAGTCGACCAGTTTGGAAATTTAAGTATGGGCTCTTCGACCAGTTTTATTTTCAATTTGTCGAAGGATATTTGGCATTCCTCTGTCCATATAAACTCCTGATCATCTTTTAGCAGTTCCTCCATAGGTTAAGTCATATCTGAATAATGTCTGATGAATTTCCTGTAGTACCCTGTATGGCCCAATAACACCTGGACCTGTTTAGGGTTTATTGGAGGTTTTAGGTCGAGGATGATTTTTATTTTGGCAAATTCGACCTTTATACTGTCTTTGCAGACAATATGCCCTAAGAGTATGCCAATGGGAGTCATAAAAGTACATTTCTTAATATTTAGGGAGAATTGCATCTGTCGAAATCTCTCCAGCATAAGTCGGAGCCATGTGCAGTGATCCTTTAGGGTGGAATATATGGCCCAGTCATCGAAGTACACTACCATGGTCTTATAGATATACTCTTGGAATGTTTTGACAACAATTCGTGAGAATACTGCAGGTGCATTCTTCAACCCAAAAGGCATAACTCTGTATGCAAAGGACCCAAATTCACATACAAATGTTGTTTTCTTTTGATCATCTTTTGCTATGGGTACTTGATTATATCCTGAAAATCCATCTGTAAATGAATAGCATTCATGGCCTGCAACTTCATTCAGGATTTCATCAGCATAGGGGGTGGGGAATGGATCTGTGAGTGTGACTTTGTTGAGCTCCCTAAAGTCGACACAAATTCGTAACCTAGTCGAGTCATGTTTCTTGGGTTGGACGACCATGGGACTTTCCCATTCCGACTGGTCGATGGGGTAAATGATCCCTGCTGCTAACATGTTGTCTATTTCCTTCTTAACTATCTCCTTATACTTATGAGCGAGTTTGTAAGGTCATTTCTTGACAGGTCGGACATCAGGTTTAGTATCTATTTTCATTTCTCCCATTTCTTGTACTAACCCTTTTAAGTCTTTGTAATCCCTTGCAAAGACATCTTGGAATTCTTTCAGTAAGTTGATGATTTCGGTGGTTTGGTTTTCGTTCCAGTAGTCTCCAATCTTAGCTATTTTTGGACGATCGTCGTTTGAAATGTCGACCTCCTTAGTTGTCACTTTGGCGTTTAGCCACTCTGGTGCTTTAGCTTCATTGATCGGCTGACTTCCTTCTTTAAACTGTGAAAATGTAGCCGGAAAGTCGGCTGCAGTCATTCTGTCTAGGTCTGGTTTGTCGGTGGTCTCGACTTTCAGGATTGAGTAGATCGGTTTGGTTGTTTCAATGTGGTCGGTCTTCCACCTAAATCTCTTACCTTCTGTGTGTTCATTTTCCAAGTGTAATCGTGTCGACTGTGATTTTGATTCAGCTTGTATCTTGTTACAGTTCTTGATTTGTCGATGGTCTTGGATGAATTGTTTATCTGTCGGTTGAAGAAACTTTTTGATTTGGTGTGCTGTCTAAGCCAACTTTTTGTTTTGAGGTATGAACTGGAAGTCCTTAAAACAAAATTCTTTAAGTTCATGCCAAAAGAAAGTTTCTCCTCTAGCTTCCTCCATCTTATACCATTTATTAGGTAATTCGGCTAGGGTTGAAGGGAACAAATGTGGCCAGGCTCTCTCATCTTTGTGTCCAAGCTGTCTCCACTCCTTTTCATAAAGCTTGATGTGTTCTTCTGGGTCTTGGCCTTGGACAAAGATAGGGATTTGAGCTTTCTGAGTTAGCTTTGTCCCACCAAATTGTTCGACAAAGAAAGTTGAAGCAGTTGTCCAGGTCTGCAATTTTGTCTGATGGGTGTTCCACCATCTAGCTGCTTGACCTGTAAACGTTTCCACTAAGCTTTGAAGTCTACCATGTTCTCCGATATTTTTACATACTTGTTCAAGATGCATTATTGGGGATTCTCTTTCCTTATACCTGGGCAGTTAGGTATTATGTAAGTTGGTCGGTTGTAATGTAGGTCGTTCCCTGATTTTGTTTTCAAATATTTTGGGGATAATTGATACAGTGAAGCACTGTCGGGTGGGTTTTTTCTGTAATTTTCGTATAGTCCAGCACCCTCTTGCTTGTGTTTCATAATTTTCCATCTCCCAGTCATATAATTCGGCATCTGAATTGTAACCAACTGAGTCTTGGTTACCTAAGTGAAGCTCCCCATAAATGTTTGGCTCGTTATAGTCCATATTATTATGGATCTGGTAAAGCTGTCTGACATCGACTTCCTCATCAATCGGTTCGGTCCAAGGTGCTCCTTGAGAAGGATTAATGGGTACAATGACTTTTTGACCATTTCCTTTTAACTTAATTCGTTCTTTGTCTAGGGATATGGAGTCTTTCATCTTTCGTCCCCAAGGTCGACCAACTAGCACTGGGAAGGAGCTAGATCCTTCTTTTGGGTCGAGGATTTCAAAATCAACCTTAGTCGAGATTCCTTTGATGGTCGTGTCGACATCTTTCCAAACCCCAATGGGTTCAATAAGGCCTTGGTCGACGAGTTTTAGGTAAATTCCTGACTCATAGAGTCGAGGTAGGCCCATCTTTTCCCATGTATCTCTGGTCATGATATTTACCTGAGACCCGAAATCGAGCACCACTTGTCGGACGTGATAACCTTCGATTTCCAGGTCGACAAGTGGGTTGACATCGTTTTTGTCTTTTTGATTGAGGCTACAAATGTTCTTAGTTTGTTTTCCACAGTTAGTGCTTTTTATTTCATGTAATAAATCAATGAACCGGGCTACGGAGTTGTCGGTTTGGATGAGATGAGTTAATTGTTGTGTCGTGCTAAGTCGACCGGTAATAATGTCTTCGTGCTATGCAATGTCTTGAAATATGTGTGTGGCTTCTTGATAAGTTTGTTGTTCCTTCATAGGATTTGGATAACCATTTGTGTTTTTAATTTTACTAATTTGTGGGTTATCAGGTCCTGTTTTTGTGCCTTGGAGAGTGACAATATGCAGATTTTTAGTGGTTAATATATCATGCTTTTGTACACAAGACAAGACATTAACATTCTTCTTATTATTGATTTTTTCTAACATGGTAGGACAATCCTCCAAAGACTGATCGCCTACCCCACAATGTGTACAGAATTTAAGGTCAGTTCTGTCCTTGTAAGGATAGTCTGCACATCGGTGTCCTTCTTTATAGCATATGAAGCACTAGCTAGATCGACGTGGTCGGATGTCGTGATTTCCAATGAATCGACCTCTTCCTCCAAACCCTTGTCGTCGATTTTCGTACCGGCGCTCATAGCGTTGGCCTTCATATCGTTGTCTGTTCTGGTCATTAGTATTAGTTTGCTCATTGCTCTGCGCCACTGCATTCGTCTGGCAGACTACCTGATAGTTCTGTCTATTTTTCAGGTTTAGTTGACAGTCGGCCGTATTGTGACTTTTCGTCTCACAGATGGCACACCAGGAAGCTTTTGCATTCTTCATGTTAAATGCACATTCTTTCATAGAATGATCCCCGATCTCCTGGAAAATATCGCAAAATACTTTAGTTTGCACAAATCGGACGTCTTGTCGGCTGTATTCATGTCGACAATTGTCTTTCGAGTGTCCGGCCGTCGAACATTTAGTACACCAAATTTCTTGATTTTTGAGGGACAGTTCTTTCAAGGACTTCTGGACACTTTCTAGTTGTTCTTCTATCCTGTGGTCCGTCGGATAGGCAGGTATATCTTCGTCCATTTCCACCTGCAGAGCTTTGGTCAGCGCATCTTCATATGTCTTGAATGTTTCCAGACTGATGTGTCGACGAACTTTTTGTGATAAGCCTGCAAGGAACCATTGAATTAGTAATTGCTCATCAATAACATAATCTAATTGACTCAATAGGTCCTTCCAGCGTTTGTCGTAATTGCGGACAGTCTCCCCTGGCTTTTACTGTGTCGTCTTGAGATTTTTGGAGGCCAGGTGCTTGGCGTCTGGGGTCTTGAAAAAGGATAAAAACTGTGCTTTAATCTCAGATTTCGTTGCTCTGGGTTGCCGTTCTGAAAAGGTCATATACCAGGTCAGAGCCCTTTTCCGTAAGGCTCCTACGAACTGAGCCATCTGCCGGTCTTCATCCTTCACCTGGTTTGCATCCCAGATGGACTCGGAGACGAACCAATGTCATCTGGGGTCTTCATCCCCCTCGTATAGAGGAATGTGAGCAGTTCCGTGACCCATGTCTGAGTCGCTTTCACTACTCTTTGAAGTTGGCGGGGTCGGAGGTGTGGGTGGAGGTGAAAGTGGTGGGATTGTTGATGAAGTCATTACTGCGGAATTTCGGTCGACGGAACTGGTACCTCCGTCGGTGGTCGATTCATCGTCGACGAACAGTGGGTTGTTGTGGATTTCTACTATTGATGGTCCACTGAAATCTTGTGTTCGCAGGTCTGCATGTTCTAGTCTGTAAAAAGCTGTACTTGGTGGGGGGGGGGTGCTCCTTCATGTGTCGGTAAGAGCAAGTGGATACTCCGAAAGGATGGTACCATTTGAAAGGTCACCTAGTTCCCTTCGATCGGTCGGCGTATGACAAGATGTCGTCCTGGGTAGGGTTTGTCACCTAGTCGGCTCCAGATAGTAATGTCACCAGCTCGTAGTCGAAGGTCTTCTTCAACAATATTCTGTATTCGAGTATACGGATTTGTCGGAGAAAGGGTTATTCCATCATGGGGAGCTCTTAATTAGAGAGCTTCTGGCTGCTCTATCCACACTTCTTCCTCCGTAGGGGACACCTTTTGTTCAACGCCCTCTTCCTATTGGTCATGACCTGACGCTGGTGGATTCTCTTCACGGTCGGTCTCCCTAGGGTTTTGTTCTCTGCTTAGCCCTTTGGCTCTTTCGTATCTGGCTTCCTTTCTCTGCTGTATTTCGTCCCTTTCTTGTGTCTAAATGTCCGACATACTTTCGTACTGTACTATTGTCTTCAGGTCCTCTACGGTCGACTTTTCATCACTAATGACAACTATCCATTTTTAGGTCGACTAGGATCCACTATACTCTACCTCCAACACATGACCAGCTACCCCCCCATAGCCTACCTGACGCTTTTTAGAAATCCCGGATAGTTCAAATCATTTGCTCAGGAAGTATTCCCACTCCCTTTCTGCAATAAATTTCTCCCACTTCTTCTACTTTTCCGCCCAGTTAGTGTTTGGTGGCTGTTCGCACAGGGGTGGTCTAGGTTCGACGATGTGGCCTGCTCCGTTCTCTATCAAGAATTTGAACAACAAGGTTGGCAGGGAGCACAAGAATTATTCAGTGAAATCTGTGTAGAATTTTGCTTTGACAGTTTCCACTAACGTCCTATCTTCGACCGCTTGCTCCTCACAGAAGTCGTCGGTGATTTTCTCAAACCACTCCGATAGATTTGTACGTCCCCCTCGGAACAGTTTATCTAGCAACTACTGTTATTTAGTGGCGTCTGGTCTTCTCATCCAGAAGCTGCTTCAATAGTTGTGGTACAGACTCGACAAATTTTTCATGTGTCTCAGTGAAAAATCTAACTCTAGCTTTAGCGACTATTAATCTGTTTCGTCTGGCGTAATTTTGCAAGTAGTTCGCAACTTTACGGTCCCACCAGTCCTTGATCTCCTGTTCTAGTATCATATGTGAGCATATATCTTATACATGTACTACCGGCAACGGAACCAATGTTGTAATCTCATAGATCACATAAGGTTACCAATAATACATACTAAAACATAACCATAAATAAGAGACAAGAGACAAGAACAGATAGGAAAACAGATTATATTAATGTAATGAGTTCATACAAGGCACAGAACTGAATTGAGTTCTTGCTTGGCTCAACAGCCTAATATATACAGGTTACAAAACAGTTACAGATAACTACCTATCGGTTCGGTGAACCAACACGACTGTTAGTTAAGTCGACTAATCTTTTAGTTTATTCGGCCGACCGACTTAGTCGGCTTGATCGACTAGTCGGCCCATCGACTTAGTCGGTTGACTAATTCGGTATTCGTTCAAGTCGACTTATGTCGACTTGCTCCTTCTACAGATACTAAGCCCCATATTAGACAAATAAGGTGATATGGAACATATCGTCATCATCATAATCATCATCAATCTTGACTTAGTGAACAATGAAGGGAATTTGACATTTTACAAAATGATAAGCAACACTTTCTAAAATTGTATAAATATGCCACCATAATTGTATTGATAAAGGAATTTAGACTAGAGACCTTGTATCAAATGTATTATAATGAGACCATGATAACATATTTAGTGGATATACATGGTATCTTCATGGAAACACTATTAGTAACGTAAAATTGGATAATTGGACTAGTCATAGATTACCATATTACAAGTTGGGCCTATTATTTACAAAGGATGGAAATGAAGCAAATTAAACTTTGCATGACTTGAAGATCCCCATGCTAAAATAAAAAATGATGTAAAAGTCAACATACCAGAATTGCAGTTCATACTAAATAAGAAAAATATATATATCCAGTCAAAAGGAAAAGAGAAGGGGAAAAACCATACTTGCCAACAAACATGATATGAACCTATTTGATGAAAATGAAGATGACCATGAAAATTGAAATTAAATGTTTATATTTCTTGACAACCCCTTGAAGGAGAGAAAAGGTGTCGTCGCTATAGAGACGGTCAGGCGTGGATACAGTGACGTTCAAGAGTTTAGGTGTGGATACAGTGACGTCTAAGAGTCTCGGTGTGGATACAGCGATGGCTAGGCATGGATACAGTGACTCCTCATTCCTGTTACATCGGATTTTACACCAAAAATTAAGAAACATGGAAAACCTCTGTGGAAAAATCTGTGCTTTTGTACTAGTGTGGTAATGTCATTAGGGCCCTGGCAAGGTCGAACAAACAGGTGGGGGATTGAAATTTCCCACCACAACCAAGTCACTCACTTGACTAGTAAAACATCCAAAATCAAGAAAAACACATCCAAACATAGACAATGTTGGACCTAGGGTTGTATGACCACAATATGAAACCTACAGACCACAATCCGTCAAACCAAAATCCAAAAAAGAAGGAAATATTAGTTAATCCCTAGGATTGAGAGGGCTTGCACACCTTAGTACACTGCACCAAAGTGCCAGAGAGGGGCTGGTGCACCCTATACACATGCAAAGAGTGCCAATAGCACACTTACTCTTAATGGAAATATTCCCAGCAAGACAGTGGCGCTCTATATACACATCTCAAGTGCGCCAGGAGAATACTAGGAAACAAAAAGATAGATCTCCTAAGGTAGAAGCGAAAGAGGTATAACGCTGATCCCAAAGAGAATCAAGAGGATACAAGAGACTCTTTAAAGAAAAAATATAAAGGAGGGAGGGTCTTAAGAAGCTATAAAATGGATTGATAAAAAGACATGAAATAAAAGATGAATGAAATCAAATCTATGTATATTCCCAGTATGGTCTGCGAAATTTTTTATCGGATAAATATACCCAAGCATACTTATTCAAGATATCCCTAGTCCAAGTGGATCTAGAATAAATAAAGTACATAATACAACCTACTTTCCTATATCAATAGAAATGCAATTTAACAGATAGATCACTTACTGTAGAAGGAGCAAGTCGACAAAGTCGACTTGGACGAAGACTGACTTAGTCAATCAGCCGACTAAGTCGATGGGCCGACTTAGTCGATCAGCTGACTAAGTCGGTCGGCCGACTAACTAGAAAGATTAGTCAGCTAACTAACAGTCGTGTCAGTTCACCGAACCGACATGTAGTTATTTTGTAACTGTTTGTAACTTGTATATATTAGGCTGTTGAGCCAAGCAAGAGTTCAGTTCAGTTCTCTGCCCTGTATGAGCTCATTACATTAATATAATCTATTTTCCTATCTGTTCTTGTCTCTTGTATCTGATTTATAGTTATGTTTTAGTATGTATTATTGGTAACCTTATGTGATCTGTGAGATTACAACATTGGTTCCGTTGCCGGTAGTACATGTCTACAATATCTGCTCACATATGATACCAGAGCACGAGATCAAGGACTGGTGGGACCATAAAGTTGAGAACTATTTGCAAAATTACGCAAGACGAAACAAATTAATAGTCGCTGAAGCTAGAGCCAGATTTTTCACAGAGACACATGAAAAATTCGTCGAGTCTGTGCCACAACTGTTGAAACAGCTTCTAGATGAGACGACTGGACGTGACTAAAGAACAGCAGCTGCTAGATAAACTGTTCCGAGGGGGATGAACAAATCTGTTGGAGTGGTTTGAGAAAATCGCCGATGACTTCTGTGAGGAGCAAGCAGTTGAAGACCGAACGTCGGTAGAAACTGTCAAAGCGAAATTCTACACAGATTTCATCGAACAATTCTTGTGCTCCCTGCTGACCTTGCTGTTCAAATTATTGATAGAGAACGGAGTAGGCCACATTGTCGAACCTAGACCACCACTGTGCGAACAGCCACCAAACACCAACTCGACAGAAAAGCAGAGGAAGTGGGAGAAATTTATTGCAGAAAGGGAGTGGGAATACTTCCTGAGCAAGTGATTCGAACTATCCGGGCTTTCTAAAAAGCATTGGGTAGGCTATGGGGGGGTAGCTGGTCTTGTGTCGGAGGTAGAGTATAGTGGATCCTAGTCGACCTAAGGAGGATAGACATCACCAGTGATGAAAAGTCGAGCGTAGAATACTTGGAGAGAATAGTACTATACGGAAGTATGTCAGACATTCAGAAACAAGAAAGGGACGAAAGATAGCAGATAAGGGAAGCAAGATGCAAAAGAGCCGACGGGCTGCGCAGAGAACAAAACCCTAGGGAGACCGATCATGAAGAGAATCCTCCAGAGTCAGGTCATGACTGACAGGAAGAGGGCGTCGAACAAGAGGTGTCCCCTATGAAGGAAGAAGTATGGATAGAGTAGCCAGAAGATCTCCAATTAATCGCTCCCGATGAAGGAACGACCCTTTTCCCATTAAATCCACATACCAGAATACAGACTATTGTCGAAGACGACCTCCGACTAAGAGTTGGTGACTATAGTATCTGGAGTCGACTAGGCGACGATACGTACACCGAACGACATCTTGTCATACGCCGACCATTCGAAGGGAACTGGGTGACAATTCAAGCGGCACCCTCCCTCTGAAGTATCCACTTGCTCTTACCGACACAGGAAGGAGCACCCCCCCCCACCAAGTTCAGATTTTGAAGGAATTGAACATGCAGACCTGTGCACACAAAGTTTCAGTGGACCATCGATAGTAGAAATCCACAACAACCCACTGTACGATGAAGACGAATCGATTATCGACGGAGGTACCAGTTTCTTCGACCAAAACTCCGCAGGAGTGACTACATCAACAATCCCACCACTTTCACCACCACCCACACCTCCAACCCCGCCAACTTCTGAGATCAGTGAAAGTGACTCAGACATGGGTCACGGAATAGCTCACATTCCTCTCTACGAGGGGGATGAAGACCCCAGATGACATTGGTTCGTCTGTGAGTCCATCTGGGATGCAAACCAGGTGAAAGATGAAGACCGACAAATGGCTCAGTTCATAGGAGCCTTACGGAAAAGGGCTCTGACCTGGTACATGACCTTTTTGAAAAGGAAACCCAGAGCAACGAAAGATGAGATTAAATCACAGTTCTTATCCTTTTTCAAGACCCCAGATGCTAAGCACCTGGCCGCCAAAAAGCTCAAGACAACGCAACAAAAGCTAGGGGAGACTGTCTGCGATTACGACAAACACTAGAAGGACCTATTGAGCCAATTAGATTATGTTATTGATGAGAAATTACTAATTCAATGGTTCCTTGCAGGATTATCACAAAAAATTTTCCGACACATCAGTCTGGAAACATTCAATACATATGAAGATGTGCTGACCAAAGCTCTGCAGGTGGAAATGGACGAAGACATACCTGCCTATCCAACGGACCACAGGATAGAAGAACAGCTGGAGAGTGTGCAGAAGTCCTTGAAAGAACTGTCCCTCAAAAATCAAGAAATCTGGTGTACTAAATGTTCGACGGTCGGACACTCGAAAGACAATTGTCGACATGAATACAGCTGACAAGACATCCGATTTGTGCAAACTAAATTATTTTGCGACATTTGCCAGGAGGCCGGAGATCATTCTACAAAAGAATGTCCATTTAACATGAAGAACGCAAAAGCTTCCTGGTGTGCCATCTGTGAGACAAAAAGTCATAATACGGCTGACTGTCAATTAAACCCGAAAAACAGACAGAACTATCAGGCAGTCTACCAGACGAATGCAGTGGTGCAAAGCAATGAGAAAAATAATACCAATGACCAGAATGGGCAACGATACAAAGGCCGACGATATGAGAGCCGGTACGACAATCGACGACAAGGGTTTGGAGGAAGAGGTCGATTCGTCGGTAATCGTAACATACGACCGCGTCGATCTACCCAATGCTTCATGTGCTATAAAGAAGGGCACAGATGTGTAGACTATCCGTACAAGGACAGAACTGACCTTAAATTCTGTACGCATTATGGGGTAGGCGATCACTCTCTGGAGGATTGTCCTACCAATGTTAGAAAAAATCAATAATAAGAAAAATGTTAATGTCTTGTCTTGTGTCCAAAAGCATGATGTATTAACTACTAAAAATCTGCATATTGTCACTCGTCAAGGCACAAAAACAGGGCCTGATAACCCCCAAATTAGTAAAATTAAAAACACAAATGGTTATCCGGATCCTCTGAAGGAAAAACAAACTTATCAAGAAGCCACCCACATATTTCAAGACATTGCACAGCAAGAAGATATTATTACCAGTCGACTTAGCCCGACACAGCAATTAACTCATCTCATCCAAACAGACAAATCCATCGCCCAGTTCATTGATTTATTACACAAAATAAAAATCACTAAATTTGGAAAACAAACTAAGAACATTTGTAGCCTAAATCAAAAAGACAAAAACGATGTCGACCCACTTGTCGACCTGGAAATCGAAGGTTATCACGTCCGACAAGTGGTGCTCGATTTCGGGTCGTAGGTAAATATCATGACCCAGGATACATGGGAAAAAATGGGCCGACCTTGACTCTATGAGTCAGGCATTTACCTAAAACTCACCGTCCAAGGCCTCATTGAACCCATTGGGGTTTGGAAAGATGTTGACACAACCATCAAAGGAATCTTGACTAAGGTTGATTTTGAAATCATCGAGCCAAAAGAAGGATCTAGCTCCTTCCCAGCGCTAGTTGGTCGACCTTGGGGACGAAAGATGAAATCCTCCATATCCTTAGACAAAGAACGAATTAAGTTAAAAGGAAATGGTCAAAAAGTCATTGTACCCATTAATCCTTCCCAAGGAGCACCTTAGACCGAACCGATTGATGAGGAAGTCGATGCCAGACAGCTTTACCAGATCCATAACAATACGGACTATATCGAGCCAAACATCTATGGGGAGCTTCACTTAGGTAACCAAGACTCAATTGGATATAATTTAGATGCTGAATTATATGATTGGGAAATGGAAAATTATGAAACACAAGCAAGAGGGTGCTGGACTATACAAAAAGTACAGAAAAAATCCACCCGACAGTGCTTCATTGTATCAATTATACCCAAAGTCTTTGAAAACAAAATCAGGGAACGACCTACATTACAACCAACCAACTTACATAATACCCAACTGCCCAGGTATAAGGAAAGAGAATCCCCCATCATGCATCTTGAACAAGTATCTAAAAATATTGGAGAACATGGCAGACTTCAAAGCTTAGTGGAAACATTTACAGGTCAAGCAGCTAGATGGTGGAACACCCATCAGACAAAATTACAGACCTGGACAACTGCTTCAACTTTCTTTGTGGAACGATTTGGTGGGAAAAATTTAACCCAGGAAGCTCAAATCCCTACCTTTGTCCAAGGCCAAGATCCAAAAGAACACATCGAGCTTTGTGAAAAGGAGTGGAGACGGCTTGGACACAAAGATGAGCGAGCCTGGCCACATTTGTTCCCTTCAACCCTAGCCGACTTGCCTAATAAATGGTTTAAGATGGAGGAAGCTAGAGGAGAAACCTTCTTTTGTCATGAACTTAAAGAAAATTTTATTAAGGACTTCCAGTTCATCCTCAAAATGAAAAATTGGCTGGGACAGCACACCAAATCAAACAGTTTCTTCAACCGATAGAAAAACAACCCGTCCAAGACCATCGACAAATCAAGGACTGTAACAAGATCCAAGCTGAATCAAAATCATAGTCGACACGTTTAAACTTAGAAAATGAACACACAGAAGGTAAGAGCTTTAGATGGAAGATCGACCACATTGAAAAAACCAAACCGATCTACTCCATCCTGAAAGTCGAGACCACCGACAAACCAAACCTTAACAGAATGACTGCAGCCGACTTTTCGGCTACATTCTCATAGTTCAAAGAAGGAAGTCGGTCGATCAATGAAGCTAAAGCACCAGAGTGGTTGGACGCCAAAGTGAAAACTAAGGAGGTCGACATTTCAAACGACGACCGTCCAAAATTAGCTAAGATTGGTGACTACTGGAACGAACACCAAACCACCGAAATCATAAACTTACTTCGAGAATTCCAAGATGTCTTTGCAAGGGACTACAAAGACTTAAAAGGGTTAGTACAAGGAATGGGAGAAATGAAAATAGATACTAAACCTTATGTCTGACCTGTCAAGAAACGACCTTACAAACTATCTCATAAGTATAAGGAGATAGTTAAGAAGGAAATAGACAACATGTTAGAAGCATGGATCATTTACCCTATCGACCAGTCGGAATGGGAAAGTCCCATGGTTGTACAGCCCAAGAAACATGACCCAACCAAGTTAAGAATTTGTGTCGACTTTAGGGAGCTCAACAAAGTCACACTCACAGATACATTCCCCACCCCCTATGCTGATGAAATCCTGAATGAAGTTGCAAGCCATGAATGTTATTCATTTACAGATGGATTTTTAGGATATAATCAAGTACCCATAGCAAAAGAGGATCAAAAGAAAACAACATTTGTATGTGAATTTGGATCCTTTTCCTACAGAGTTATGCCTTTTGGGTTGAAGAATGCACCAGCCGTATTCTCACGAATTGTTGTCAAAACATTCCAAGAGTATATCTATAAGACCATGGCAGTATACTTCGACGACTGGACCATATATTCAACCCTAAAGGATCACTGCACATGGCTTCAACTTATGCCAGAGAGATGTCGACAGATACAACTCTCCCTAAATATTAAGAAATGCACTTTTATGACTCCCATAGGCATATCAGCTCTTCGAGACGATGGTATCGACCGTCCAGACCCGGATGCAAGAGACTAAGGAAGAACAAAAGGAGGAGACTGTCCGACTACTCCTGGCCCAACACACTGCATTCTCGGAGGCATACAAGGTTCTATAGGATCATATGGAAGAATCAGTTGTCAATGAGGAAGTATTACGAGACTGGCCTAATCATTATGGGCAGGTCTATCAGCAGACAAGGCAGGCGCGACAGGGAATTCAGGCTTTGGAGAGCCGGAAGTCGACACAAGCAGAACTGAGGAAGACCATTGAAGAACAAATTGTGATGGAGACCAACAAACTGCAAAAGCTAGAATGAGAGGCACATCAGTGGGTTCAACAGGCCCTTCCCAACTTATAGAAAGTTGACATCATCTGTCCACAGATGAAACGACTCATCAATGCTGCAGAAGAGCAACACCAACTATTGGGTCCCAACATGGAAAATATAGCAGAAATGCCCATGTCCGAAAATATGTCAATCCTTTCAAGTCTTACTACCTTAACAATCGATATCTAGAAGGCATTGCAGAGTTGGACTGACTTTCAGCATCATCTTGCCATCACAGCTCCAGCTATCGTCGAAGTCTGTGTCCAGAGGAGACCGACCATCCGTCTGCACAGTCCACAGTAAGAGCAAGTCTGAATGGTTCGACAAGAGTTCGTTTTTTTGTACCTCCCTGTTTCTTCGGGACGAAGAAACGTTTTGTTCGTGGGGGAGATGTAGAAGGAGCAAGTCGACAAAGTCGACTTGGATGAATACCGACTTAGTCGATCAGCCGACTAAGTCAATGGGCCGACTTAGTTGATCAGCTGACTAAGTTGGTTGGCCGACTAACTAGAAAGCTTAGTCGGCTAACTAACAGTCGTGTCGGTTCATCAAACCGACAGGTAGTTATTTTGTAACTATTTGTAACTTGTATATATTAGGCTGTTGAGCCAAGCAAGAGTTCAGTTCAGTTCTCTGCCTTATATGAGCTCATTACATTAATATAATTTGTTTTCCTATCTGTTCTTGTCTCTTGTATATTATTTATAGTTATGTTTTAGTATGTATTATTGGTAACCTTATGTGATCTGTGAGATTACAACACTTACCTGAGGTCTACAAATCCTTTTCCTCTTTGTTGATCCAAGCTCTAGAGCTTTCAAATCTCAAGCTGCAAAACCCTGTAGAGAAAATGGAAACAAGCAAATAACAGAATCATATCTAGATACGAATTGATCTAAGATAACAGTTAAGGAATAAATCTCTAAACATTATCAACACAACAACATCTATGGAAAGGTTTTATATTACTGTAATCAAAGGAGATTCATATAATTACATAGAGAAAGAATGTCACAACCTAAGCCTTAACGTCACAACCTTCCATCCAAAAATCCAAGCCAAGCCTCCAAAGGATGATAGTATGTCTCCCAAAGAATGATAGGGATCACCCAGAAATTCCACCAGCATAAGATTACCATAGTCCTTCCTCCATTCACAATGGAGAGAGGGTTCAAATTTATAAGGCTAAAGGGATAGACATTAGAGGAAATTTCAATTTAAAATGGGCCTTCCAAAAATAATCAAAATTTCATGTCATCATGTATTAGCCAATCAAAATGGTTTAAAATTCAAAAAGGGAACACCTCTTAAAAAATTTGTTAATATAAATTTGGGGATAGGTATCATAAAAAAAACTACTTTTTTTGTTCGTATTTTCGACATATCTCCCTATGTTTTTACTCAAATTTCGATTAAAAGAGCTCGTTGGATGCGGAATTAAATTCCATATCTAATGAGTACCAACTTGGCATACTTTTGATGGACCTCATTACCCCAGAAACAAGAAATACATGAAACAATGTGATGATGACATCATCATCACGTTTTTTCAGGTATTTCTTGTTTTTGGGGTAGCAGGGCCCGTCAAAAGTATGCCGAGTGGGTACTCGTTGGATGTGGAATTTAATTCTACATCCAATGAGCTATCTTGATCTAAATTTGAGTAAAAACATAGGGAGATATGTCGAAAATACGAACAAAAAAGTAGTTTTTTTCTTTTCTTCCTCCAAAATTAATAAATATTATTTTATTATTTTAACTATTATTTTATTAATTTTCCTTAGGAGGCCCATTTTGAGTTGAAATTTCCTCTAATGGTAGGTTGAATATTAAGAGGAGAGATTTAAGGGATATTCCCATTAGATTAGGGAACCGAATGCCACCTCACCTAGAAGCTAGGGATGACCATCCACATCATCTAGCTTCGAGAAGGGCCCCAAAGCTTCAAATTTTCCCCTCTAAACACCCTTGGCGCACCTTGCATGAAGAGACAAAGCACCAGAGTAGGGTTGGCACACCTTGCAGGAGGGCTAAGAGTTATGGTGGCACACCTTTTCAAGGTCAAAAGAGTTACAACTAGGGTTTGGCACACTTTTCCTTAAGAGAAAGAGCGCTAGCCTACTTATATGATGAAAAGGGCTAGGAGCAACCTCACAATCAGTGCACTTTAGCAAAGGGAACTTTAGGGATTAGGCACAAGGTTGACACATGGTTCATCATCACAAGATTTTGGTGTAACACATGTAATAAGCTTATAAAACCCCCTAAGAGTTCATATAAGTTAGGTTGTATGGGTAGAGGTTAAAGGTTCATAGTTAGCGGGTATGGATAGAATTTAATCATTCACAATTAGGGGGAATGGATAGAGGTTAGGGTTTCAAAACCAGGGTTAGTCCCTAACCCTATAACCCCTAAACAATTAGGATACTATAAGAATGGATCCTAAGAGAATATGACACAATATAGTAAAAAAATACATCTTTAATGTGAATACATTTCATAAATAGATAGGTGGGGTTTTAAAATGATATCTATTATATGTAAAAAGATATAGAGACTACATGGTTTTAACATTGGGTTGATGTGGTATGGAATTTTGGATAAGGGTTAATGGGATTATGGGTAGAGACTAGGTCTTCATAGTCATGGTTTTTTGTAACCCTCTAACCAACTATGATCTTAAAAAAGGAGTTTGTGTAGGGATTTATCTAGCATCGGGGTTAGGGATAAGGGGTTGAGGGGTATGTAGTTAGGGATAAGGGATAAAGGGTATGTACCTATAGATACAGATTTGGGATTAGGGGGTATGTTTTTCAATTATTTGCATGCATGGGTTAGGCCCATGCATGCAAATAATTGAAAAACATACCCCCTAATCCCAAATCTGTATCTATGCCCATGCATGTGACCCCATGAACAATGTGCAGAATCCCAATTTATCATACATTTCCTACATAAGGAATCATTGGCCCACAAGTGGGCTATGGTCATCATGTCAAGTTATAGAACACCACAGATGATTATTTGGATCTATTCCATTGAACAAAAAATGAGATATAACATCATATATTTGACCACTTTCATATATAACATCTAATTTTATATGCATAATTAAACCCCAAACGAAATCCAAAATTTTGACCCAATAATCTGATGCCACATTCATTGTTTTTGGGTTTCGTCAGATGGAGTCATCAGGTTTAGGGTTCAAATCTACTTGTGTTACCCCTTAACCCCTACCAACTTAACCTCCTTAACTTCGTATCCCTAACTACATAACTTGTAATCCCTATCCCCTAAATTAAAATACACACCCTATAACTATGACCCTTACCACAACATCAATGCGTGTGTCTAATCTAACCATGCCAAATTTCAATCCATGCAAGCACAAATTTAAAAAATTTCAAAGTTGGCCCTGTGCAGCACATTAATTAATCTATAGGTGTGGTTTTTTATCCTCGAATTGTTAGTGGCAGTCATATTTTAGTTTGGAACCCTCCCACAATGTGAATGTGTGTTTATAATCTAACCATGTAAAATTTCAGTCCAAGCAAGAAAAACTTTAAAAAAAATCAACGTTGGCCCCATGAAGCACATTAATTAATCTATAGGTATGGTTTTTGATGCTCAAATTATTAATGTCAGTCATGTTTGATTCTGGAAACCCTCCCACGGGTTCATATTTACCCTCTTCTATGAGTGAGTGTCATTCATGTTTGAGTTTGGAAACCCTCCCACAGCTTCAATGCATGTGTCTGTCTAATCATGCCAAATTTTAGTCCAAGCAAGCACAAATTTAAAAAAATTCAACATTGTCCCAGTGCAGTACATGATCAAGCACACCATTTAGGTTATCATGATAATTGTGCATTTTCTTACTAAGCTTCTCTTTGTTTTGAGAATAATTTAATATTCTCTAATGAACAGGGCCAACAATGTGAAATTGGAAGCTATTACGGTCCCTCCCCCCCTCCCCCCCCTCACATCACTCTCAATTCCCCATAACCCAAAAAAATCTATGTTAAAAAGAATGTGCCTTTTTTCATACTTAAGAAGCAATGTCTCTAATTATAACATATACCAGCATACAAGGAAAATGGAAAAAACACCAAGAAAAAGTGAATTTATACCTACCAATAAAATTCAATAATTCTATCGCAATATTAAATCAAAGTATATAGAGGAGATATATTAAGGCATACCTCATAAACTTCAATGGACTTCATCATCTTCTTCATCCAAGTCATCGTGTGTATCATCTGATCCAGATTCAACATTGTAAGGATTGGCCATGTCATCATCGTCATCGATGTCAATTATGGTCATTGTTGGCACAAACTCGGCCAACAAAACCAATCGACGCGGGTTCCTTCTCTATCGATAACCAAAACACTGTGATCTCCCTGAGCACCATCCTAGACAGGTATTACCCTGTCGAGCAACACCCATAGAGAGAATGAGGTCTCACCCAAGATGTTCGAGGGAGGACTAACAGAACCAAGTTTCCGCAGAATAGGAGAGGACAATGTGAATCAACTTATGAACTTAGCACAAAATTCATATATTTCATCATTCTCTTAATCACTAATAGAAAGAATCATTATTATCTTTCAACAGATCGCATCATTCAATTAAAACAACAGTAAACATATCGATGTGAAAATAGATCCAATACAATAACATCATTTAAAATAGCGAAACATCGCATCATAGATGTTACATACCCCAAATTGCAAAAACATTTTATGTTTTACTGTTTTAATTTTATTATAAAGTTTGTAATTATTGACCAAGTGGGGTCAAGGATAATTGTATTTAATTGCGGAATATTTTATTAATTAATCAATAAAAGATGAGACAATAGCTTAAGGAGGCTGTTAAATGAGTGTCTACTGGCCACTTTGTGGAATAGGCTGGGTTGAGAGCAGATTGACACTTGGCAGCATCCTCAAACTACTTCTAGATGTTACAAAAGGCAACTTCCCTATTTTTTTGGTCATGTTCCCCAAGAAAGTGGAACAAGAGCAGGTGGGTCATTAAGTGAAAAAATGACCCAAAAGACCTAGGCATGTTGATAAAACTACCCATTGAATTCAGCTGAGGATGCTCATTCTTTACTTGTGAAGTTTTTGAGTGAAATTGGTGCACAAGAAATTCAATGGAGGGGACAAGCAAAAGTGTTTGAGTGGAAAGTGTTGATTTACTGAACTAGTGCAGCTTTTTTCGGTTGAGTTCTTACTGCTACAGGCAGAAGTATTACTGTTTATTACTCTGTGGAGTTGCTAAACCTATTCTCTCACCCAATGCTTTCAACCAGGTGGACCAATAGACAGGCTTGGGGGTCCTAAGATTTGCAGCTCAGCTATCTTCAGGAGTTGGTTGGGAGGAACGAGCTCCTTAGGTTGTTGTCTCCTCTGCTATATTACCAGGTTCTAAATGTGATTTTTATTTTCTTTATGCAAGCATAGAAAATGGAATGTATAAATCTAGGATTTGATGCATCTATGTGATTGATGATTTTGTTAGTTAGTTAAATCTTTTATTGTTTCAAGATTGAAAATTTTCATTCAAATAGGTTTTAGGAAGATTGAATTAGGGTTAGTTTCAAATTTACTAATGAATAAACTACCTGACTGTATTTTTCCACACCTCTGAAGAGGTAGTACTCTAGTACAGTAGCTGAAATTAAGTTTGATGATCAAATCAAATCAAAATGTGCAGGAATATGATTATTTACTTTTAATCTTTATAGAAATGTTTAGAAGAAATATTCCTCTATTTCAGAAGTTTCCTTAGTTAAAATACATCGATTTAAAACATACACATAAAATATCATAAAAGAAGGTCTCTTAAAAACCAGTACACAGTTTGTGTAACTGCGTTCTTTTTAACACAGTAATAACCACTATCTTTAAGCTTAACCTATTAAAAATACTTATAATTATTAACTATTACAAAAATAGAAGAAAAAAAATAACGTAAATAGGAACAACTTAGATTATATAAATAGTATAATGAAATTATAGGAATAAATTAGGTTTTGCAAATAACAAATAAGTAATTTCAGTAATACTATAAGTAAAACATCAAATATCAAATATATCAAAGTAAAAACAACAACAATGCAGAGTTTTATTTTTAAATAAAAATATAAACCCTAATTAAGGAAAACTGTCAACCAAGTATTTCCTTCTTTCCTCTTTTCAGAATAGGGTATTTACAGTTTTATCCATATCCTAAATAATCAAATTCTTCATTTTACAACTATAATATCTATATTATAAATTCCCTATATTAAATAAATTTTACACAGAAACAATATTAGACTGTTTATCAATTATATACTAAAATAAAATAACAAAAGATAAATTAAATATTCCAAATCAAATTTACACAGTCGTGCTCGGGCTGTAGTGATAAACCCTTTTCCTTCTATTATTTCATAAATAAATATTTATACTAAAAAAAAAGCCCAGAAACTAGTTTTCCCTTTAAAATTCCACATAATAACCTTCTTAACAAAAATCAAAATTATGGACATTTACAGACAGCGAAATCCTTTCATTATCTTTTATCAAATCATTCACTAGATACAGGTAATTAGCAACAAGGTTTCTTTAAAATTTCATTAATCCAAGCTTAAACAAACTGAATTTTACAACACAGAAAAACCACGATGCCCAAGTCTAACAAATCCTCCTTTCTACACAGGCTGGTGCATTCATTTACTGATAACCAATTACAAGTTAAAAACAAAATGTTATAAACTGTGAAACCCTAAGAAAAAAAACAATTGATCAAAACAGTTCTATGACCATACGACCTTTACAACCAAAGCATTGCTCAAGTGCAGCTATGGAAAGGGAACTCAAGTCTCGGTGAGACTTTATCTTTCCAAACTCCACACATCACCACAGAAGAAACCTCAGGCGTGAAATCGAGGCTTACCGGTTGTTTGAGAAGCGTGGAGCCCTTTTTCGGATGTATCATGTGTCTTCCAACCCACAGTAGCGAGATTTCACCTGTAGAAGGAGTCTACACAAGAAAAATGAGAAATTTTAAGTTCATTTAAAAAAAAAACAACTTGTTATAGTCAAAAATTTATATGGAATTTTGCAGAAGGAGTTAATAAGTTACCTAGAGATATTTTTGTCCTCGGTCACGCATAAATTTTGTTTGTACAGCAACCCTGGCCAAGGAAAACTTCATACCCTCGCAGCTGGGCAAGAGAAACACATCCTAAGGACCTCGACGAGGAGGAGAAATCAACAGTAAAAGATGTGATGAAATCAAATCTCCCTATTGTCAATGATTTCCACAAGTAAGTCATGTGTCAGATCCAGTAACCACACTGCTAACAATTAGAGGAATTAGCTTGGATGATAAGTGGGTTAAATTCACTCACAAAACTAAAACATTGGCATCAAAGGCTGTCACTCACAGAGATAAACAATGGAATCAAAGGCCCAAGAGGCCATGAGCCTGGCAGTGCTACCAAGTAGCAATATGTTGGATAACAATGCAAAAATTTAGGGTTTGAACGATTATGTAGTAGGTTTTTCCAACACTTAAACCCTATCCACCAACCATTAGCCACGTGGATTCCACCAAGAGTTAAATATTTTTTGTTTTGGATGCGAGTTTCTCCATAGTCTCGAATAGAATTGTTAAACCTGCAATACCAACAAATGTTAGTTACGGTGATAGCTATAATTATTAAACTTTCCTTATATCATTATTTTCACTTATGCCTTGTTCACTCTTAGAACTATGATAATACCTAGACAAATACTATTACATATTTATATTAACATCTTGGTTAAGATTAATACCATTTCATATGTAAATACTATCACATGCCCCAATTTGCAAAACAATTTAATGTTATTGAGGAACATTATGTTATATTTTATGCTAAGTTTGTAATTGATGACCAAGTGGGGTCAAGGATAATTAATGTATTTCAAAATATTTTATTAATAAATAAATAAATGATGAGACAACATCTTAGGGAATATGTTAAATGAGTGTTAACTGGTCACTTGGTGGAGACTGGGTGGAGAGTATACTGACAAGTGGCACGATCCTCAAACTACTTCTAATTGTTGCAAGTGGCAAATTCCCTATAATTGTGGTCATAATTCCCCAAGAAAGTGGAATTGGAGCAGGTGGCTCATTAAGTAAAAACTGACCCAAAATACCTAGGCATTGTTATAAAACTTCCCATTGAAGACAGCTGAGGCTGCTCATTCTGGAATTGTGATAATTCTGAGTGAATGAAGTGCACATGAGAAATTAAATGGAGGGACTTGTTCAAGGGAGTTTGAGGGGCTAACTGCTGAAGATTGAACTTTTGCAGCTACTCTAGGATGATGTTCTTAATGCTATGAGCAGGGATGAATCATTGTTGTATATTCAGTCAAGTGATAGAGGATCTTGAGGTTACATCTTTTTCCCAGTACTCTACCAGTAGGACCAGGAAACAGGCTCCAAGGTCCTGAGAAAGTGCAGACTAGGCTTTCTCCAGGAGTTGGTTGGGAGGAATAGCCTCTTTAAGCTGTTGTCACCTCATCAATTGATAGGTTTTTATTTGTTCAGGTTTATTTATAATTTATTTACTATTTTTAGAAAATGATTACTAGTTTTTCAAAGATATGCATGTTATTGTTTTTTTAGTGTTTATGAAGTAAAGAGCATTGTTTATTGATAAAAATTAGAGATTAGTAGATTATATTTAAAGTAGTAAGGGAATTGCTAAATGAAAGAGAATAGAAATAAAATTACCATGCTGTATTTTTCCATGCCTTGTTTAGGTAGTACTCTAGTACAGCTAGTTAATTAAGTAGATGTGATGATTTGTTTATTAACTCTGAATGAAAAATGCAAATGATTTCTTTTATAGATTTATAAGATTTATTTACAGAATTTTTAGTTGTACTTTCTCTATCTACTGAAAGTAACTGTACTATCTAATTATAGGAAAAGAATAGATTATATGTTAATCACTAGTAGCTATATAAATTATAGAATTATTACTAGTATTAATATTTATTATAAACACAATAAATAAAGTATAATAAACAAATATAGGGACAGTAAAAATAGTATTTAGGGTTTGAACCTAGATAATCATTCCATAGGTCTTTAAAATAATGTATTCCAAGTTCATATTTACATTCTGTACTGAAAACAGATGTTTTATTGTAAACCTCAAAGAATTTACCTAGGGTTTACGAAAGATAGGTTTTATTTATGTATATAGACTTGTATATTCTTACTCTTAACATAAAAAAATTTAACAACTGTAAATAAAAATTATTAAAAGTAAAAATAGAAACAAAACTAAAATTATTCTTGTAAAATCTATCTTATTACAGAATTGTAGGGTATCCAAAAATAATAACCATTCTGAGCGAAAACGAAGTACTTAATTCACTCAATAACACTGTAAAAGTTCCAACAGTATAAACTATTGTAAATCATTTAAATTAAATGATATCAAATTAAATAACAGTGTAACAATTTGATAGAAACAAGATAAAATAAGAAAATGACATTTTATAAATATCGGCCGAGGTTTGGGCCTGCTCAAAATTAAACTATACAAAACAGTAAAACGAAACAATAACCTTTACTTTTCATTACAAGTAAAACAAAACTATATCTATTTACAAGTCTTGTTGAGCAAGACAGTGGTCGAAATAGTATCAACACAGCTTAAGCCGAGTGTGAAAAACATAAAAAATTTACATCTTCCAAGCCGTAAGGCACTTTTAAAAAAAAATCACAGGTCACGGCTGCTTTATCCTTCATGGTTTCTTGCCATAATACCCTTTAGGGTTTAAAAGTTATACAAAAACAAAACAACATGAAGAAAAACCTAACAAGTAAAACCCAGATTGAGTCCATAACTAGCAACAAATTATTTTCATCTTCCAACCACCATAATACCAATGCAGGAGAAACCCTCAGTGCAACCGAGGCTTACCAGGGTCTGCATATTCAAGGTTGAAGGAACAAGCTCGCTTCCAACATCCAGAGCTGTGAAGAGGACCTGCATGGACCAACCATCCAATGGTTACAATTATTTTTTATGAAATTAAACTATTCCAAATTTATCTTAATTGAAAACCTGGTAAGGTCGTTTACCTGCTAGTTATGCCATTGGAAGAAATCGTGGAAGCTAGCCACCAGAGACAGTTTAATGGAACTTCAAAGAGTAATGCCAGAAGCTAAAGGATGTCAAATGCAACTGGAAAACCCTGAATCATGAATTCGAAGGAAATAAGTAGTACTCCAACCAGAAAGAGGAACACTCATGACCTAAACTTTGTCCTTCATGTTATGTAGAACGAACTTGGATTTCTCAGTCTAGTGAAGGAATTTTTTCCCACGCGTATTACCCATAGTATCCTTTAACACATAAAAACCAATGTAATATTCTTTACAAGGTCAAGCTCACAATGGAAATGGGAAACCTAGATGTCAACAAGGAGTAATGGCAGCCACGAGCTCACAGCTCGGCCGCACTAGTCGAAGGAACCCTCGCTATCTTGCAAATGAAGGTTAGGGTAAACATAAGTCAACTTAACAAATGGTTTTGACATCTCCATGTGTCCTTCCATATTTTTCCATTAGCGTGGGTAGCATTTCAACAGTCACGTAAGCAGTTATAAATCTGCATTAAAATGATTACATATCAAAACCTGTAATCATTAAATCAATGCAATTTCTATGATTGCCAATAATGTATTATTACCATGGATTTTTCAATACTTAGTTTACCATTTATAGGATTAAGATAGGAATTATCTTCTAGGATAAATCAAGATAAGATAAGTTCTTTTGTTAACCATATTTGATAGAACATAGTTAAAAGACATGTTTAGTATTAAACTATATTAAAAAGGAGAGGAGTAACCTTTCGAACTGTTAGGGTTGGGGAGTAAAGTTTTAACTAGGACCAAGCAATAATAATATCTCCTATATTATGTTAATTAACAAACTTATCTCAAGAGTTTACTAAACAAAATTGAGATAAAGATATAGTTTATAGCTAGTAGTGCACCAGGAAATTGAGGTGTAAAATACAAATAAAATGAAGTCAAGGTAAAAACTGTAAAAGTTTTAAAAAGGCATTCTTCCAACTAGGATTAGAATCTTGACACATTTCTTTTAATGCAGTGTGTATTTGGGGATGCTAGTAAATGCAGTCCATAGATCCATATAAGAATCTCAGTGTAATTCTAGCATCTAAATAATGAGTAAACAGATAAAAGTAAAAGTAGTTTTAGTTATTTATTGAGAAAACATTGTTTATAAAAAACCCTAGAATAAGGGTAATTGTGATAGAAACCAAACATTGTTGAGTGATCTAAGCATTAAGTTGTGAACTTTACTTCTTTCCATTTAAGATCTAGATTACAATTACTGTAAGCAGGAATACAAGTATCCATTATAATTTTAATAATAATTATTCAGATGATTTGTTGTCATTTTTTATAGTAATTGATCATGCAATTTAACCCATGCATATGTAGTTTTGTTTTAACGTCCTTACAGAGTTTAATAAACTTAGCATCAGTAAATTACAAATTTCTTTTCTACTTTCTGGAAAAATACAACTGTTAAGTTGAAAACAGTGCTAACACAACTTTTAAAAATAAGCCTCTAAGCTATACAAAATATTATAAAGAAGTAATCTGTGTTTTTCTTACAAACTGTTTTATTATCTGCTAACAGTTAGTGGTACTTTAACATTGACACTTGACATTTTATGTCACATGAAAATTTTTAAATTTTTATGAATTTTTGAGTTATTACATGTGGTATCAGAGCACAAGGTTCAGACACTGGGCCTGAATGTGGCTCAACTTTCATATATGGAATAGTAAACTTAAACAAATATACTGATGTTATTTTGTTTTGAATGGTATTCCCAGAGAATTTTTGTTTTCTGAGTTAACCACAGGTATGGATAGATTGGAGGAATATGCAGATGAGGAGTCTCCTTACACTAAACGAAATAAGTTTCAAAGAGAACCTATACAAGAAGATATAACTAATAATTCTTCTGAACTACTACAAACAGTTAAGGAACTAAAAACAGAAATGGAATCGGTTAAAAAAGAAAATGAGAGAGTTCTAAGAGCCCAGGAGAAACTAAATCAGATTTTGAGGGAAAGATTTCATACTGAGGAAAAAGATAAAAGAATTGAGTCTGAAGATATGGGTTATCAGCATAAAGATAAAAAGACTAAACAAATTAAAATCGAAAGTAGCTCATATTCTGAAGTGTATGGTGATTCACATAGACAAAACTTCCAGTATACTAGTGACAGTAGTGAATATAATCACAATAATAGGAAGAGAAATTTTAAACCTTATGAAGAAATCTCTGGGGAATTTAAGAAAGTCAAGCCACCAACCTTTAATGCAGAAACTAAGAAGGGGGAAGAAGTAAAATCCTAGCTGTCCGGGATGAAGAAATACTTCCAAATTTATAACTACTCTAATCAACTGAAGGCCAGGATGGCTATTTATAATCTTACAGGGAAAGCAGATATTTGGTGGCAGGACTTAAAAAGAGTAAAAGGTATAAGGGAGAAAAATATTAATTGGAGTACATTTAAGAAATATTTCAAGAAGAAAATTTTATCTGAACGGTATTATGAGGAAAGGGATAAATAATTTTATGAGCTAAAACTGGGAACAATGAATATGAAAGAACTAAATAGTAAATTTCTAAGTCTGCTCAGGTATGTGCCATATATTGTGGATGAGAAACCTAAGGTACAGTTGTTTCTCAGCTATTTACCTTATCATATAAAAGATAGAATTGAGTATGACAATCCGAAAAATTTAGAAGAAGCAATGAGAAAAGTGAATTTTTGTTATGAACATAATCATAAAAAGGAAAGTATGACCAACTGGAAGGCCAAAAGAAATAAAAACTTTGAACAGAAAAAGAAATATTTTGTACCTAATCGAAATTTTAAGAATAGTAACACCATAAAGTTTCCCAGTAAAAATTTCCAAGGGAACAAAAGTAATTCATAGACAAATCCAAATAATCAAAGGAATAAGGAATCTGCTAACAACCACAGTAACTATACAAAGAATTTTGAACAAAAGGAATTGGTAAAGTGTTGGGAATGTAATGGTACGCATTATGCATTAGTTTTTCCCAATCAGAAGAAGACTGTTAGAAACATACACACGATACAGAAGGAGATGACTATCGGTGATCTAGCGAGGACAATGCCCAGGATCAATGCAACATTGGAGAAATGGCAAGGAAATTATCAAACTTCCATGGTGGAAGTGGAAGGTAAGATAAATCAAATACCTATATCTATTTTAATTGATACAGGAACTAGTTTAAGCTATATTTCTCCTAATTTAGTAGAAAAGTGTAAGCTTTCAGTTGAAAAGTTTGCAAGATCTTGGTTAGTTCAGCTAGCTACTGGTGCAAAGAGAAAAGTAATTAGCTTTGTTAAAAATTGTGCAATAACTATGGATCAGTTTGAAACCTCTATTAAGCTAAATGTGTTACCTTTAGGTTCATATGATATGCTAATTGGTATGGATTGGTTAGAACATCATAGGGTGGTCCTGAATTGCTTTGATAAAACATTTACTTGCATAAATAATGATGGAGAGTTAATAAAGATAAAATCAATCCCTAGGAAAACAACCATAAGGCAGATTTTTGCTTTGTAGCTTAAGAGAGTTGTTCGGAAGGGTTGTAAATCTTCTTTCGTAACAGTAATTAATGAAGAAAACACTAATAACATATATAAATTAAAATTGGCATTAGAGGAATTTTGGGGTCTAAAATGGGCCTCCTAAGGAAAATAATAAAATAATAGTTAAAATAATAAAATAATAAAATAATATTGATTAATTTTGGAGGAAGAAAGAAAAAAACTATTTTTTGTGTTCGTATTTTCAACATATCTCCCTGTGTTTTTACTCAAATTTCGATCGAGAGAGCTCGTTGAATGCGGAATCAAATTCTGAATCCAACGAGTACCCACACTGCATACTTTTGAAGGACCCCGCTACCCCAAAAACAAGAAATACCTGAAACAAAACATGATGATGACATCATCATCACGTTTTTTCAGGTATTTCTTGTTTTTGGGGTAGCGAGGCCCATCAAAAGTATGCAGTGTGTGTACTCGTTGGATGCGGAATCAAATTCCACATCCAACGAGCTCTCCCGATCGAAATTTGAGTAAAAACACAATGAGATATGTCAAAAATACGAACAAAAAAAGTAGTTTTTTTTAAGGACAAATATGTCAATTCAACCATTATGGTTGACTTATTTTATTGAAATTCTATTGGTTCTTGAATTCCAACTCACAAAAACTTATTTTGGCACTTTTTCTTATAAGGCTCATTTTAGACCCCAAATTTCCTCTAATGATGATATTCCAATTCTAAGGGAATATTCAGATGTATTTTCGAAAGAAATTCTGGGACTGCCTCCGAAACAGGAATTAGATTTAACTATTGAGATGGTACTTGGTGCAGTTCCCAACTCGAAAGCCCCTTATTGGATGAATATACTGGAATTAAATGAACTTAAGTCACAGTTAAAAGAGCTCATTGATAAAAATTACATTAGACCCAGTGTGTCTCCCTGGGGGGCACCTGTCATCTTTGTTAAGAAGAAGGGTGGAACTCTACGACTATGTATAGATTACCGTCAACTAAATAAAATGACTATCAAGAACATATACCCATTACCCCGCATAGATGATCTATTTGATCAACTACATGGAGCAACGGTGTTCTCAAAGATTGATTTATGATCTAGATACCCCTAGGTCCGAATCAAGGAGGAAGACATCTTTAAAACAGCTTTTAGGACCCGGTATGGTCATTACGAATTTTTTGTTATGCCATTTGGGCTTACCAATGCCCCAGTTGTTTTTATGTGTCTGATGAATAATGTAATGCACAAATATCTGGATAAATTTGTGGTCGTATTTATTGACTACGTCTTAATTTACTCAAATTCTGAAGAGGAACATAAAGAACACTTAAAAATTGTCTTACAAGAGTTACGAGAACATCAACTATATGCAAAATTTAGTAAATGAGACTTCTTTAAAGATAAAATTCAGTATTTGGGTCATGTGGTGACTAAAGAAAGAATTTTTGTTGACCTCGAAAAGATAAAGGAAATCGAGGATTGGCTAGTCCCAAAATATGTAACTGACGTCCGATCATTCATGGGGATTACTGATTACTATCGGAGATTCATCGAAGGGTTTTTAAGAATTGCAAATCCTATAACCACTTTGCAGAAAAAAGGGAAGAAATTTGATTGGAATCAGAAGTGTGAAGACAGTTTTAAAAAGTTAAAAACGTTATTAACCATTGCACCAATTATAAGAATTGCTAACCCTAATATATATTTTATAGTATGTACTGACGCATGCAATGACGGTTTAGGTGGAGTTTTAACTCAGGAAGGACACGTCATTGCTTATGAGTCTAGGAAGCTGAAAGTTCATGAGAAAAATTATGCAACCTATGACTTAGAATTATTTGTTGTCATGCATGCCTTAAAACTGTGGTGTCATCATTAATCGAAAGAAATTTTATATTGATGATAGATAATAAAGGATTGAAATATCTGTTGGATCAACCTAACTTGAATGCTAGGCAAGCTAGGTGGCTAGATTTTCTTAGTGAATATGATTTTGAAATTCAACATATTAAAGGAAAGGAGAATAAGGTTGCTGATGCATTAAGTAGAAATGCAAAGCTGAATTTTACAACAGCCATCAGCACTTATAAGATAGACTTGGAAGAACAGTTAGAAGATGGAATAGAACAAGATGAGAATTATCGGAAATTACAAGAAAAAGTAAGAGAAAATTTAATAGAAAGTCTAAGTACAGGGTACAACTTGAATGAAAAAAGATTATTATTGTATAAATATAGATTATACGTACCTAATGTACGTAATATTAAGCTGTTAATTTTAAATGAAGTTCATAAAACTCCTTATTCAGGGCATCCGAGTTATCAGAAAACCATTACCATGCTAAGAAAGGATTATTTTTGTCCAAACATGAAAAATGAATTGGAAGAATACATTGCTAGGTGCTTCAAATGTCAGCAAGTTAAAACTAAACATCAGCATCCACCTGGGCTACTTCAGCCATTTCCTATTCCTAGCTAGAAATGGGAGACAATTAGCCTTGATTTTATCAAAGGACTAGCTAGAAATCAGAACTTAAATGACTCAATAATGGTAGTTGTTGATAAATTTAGTAAAGAAGCCCATTTTATACTTGTAAAAACTACTTATAAAGCTGCAAATATTGTTGATATTTTCTTAAAACAAATTTTTCGGTTGCATGGAATACCAAAGGGGATCATTTCAGACTAAGACCCTAAGTTTACAAGCAACTTTTGGAAATCTTTGTTTAAAGGGTTAAATACTACATTAAACTTTAGTACCTATTTCCATCCTCAAACTGATGGACAGACTGAAAGAGTAAATCAGGTATTGGAGGATCTGCTCAGAATGTATGTAAAGGAGCAGCCAAGTAAATGGGAAGATTATTTACACCTGGTAGAATTTGCTTGCAATAATCATTACCAAGCTTCAGCTAGATATAGTCCTTTTGAAATTATGTATGGAAGGAAATGCAATACCCCCATCTCTTGGAGTAATCCAGTGGACAGGTTAGTATTAGGACCTGAATTATTAAAGGAGATGGAGCTAATTGTAAAATAGGTACAAGGTAACTTGAAAATTGCGCAAGATCGACAGAAAAGCCAAGCAGATCTTAAACGATCTCCAAAGGAGTTCCATGTAGGTGAACATGTTTTTATTAATGTGAGACCTAAAAAGAGTTCTTTAAGGTTAGGTAGTTGTGCTAAGATAGCACTATGATATTGTGATCCTTTTGAAATACTCTCCAGGATGGGACAGGTAGCATATCAGTTAGCTCTACCACCAAATTTAAGAGTTCACAATGTTTTCCATATTTCTGTATTAAAAAAATATGTACATGATGCTACTCATGTTATTAATTGGAATGAAGTGCAGGTAGAACCCGAAGGAGATTTTTTGTTGGAACGAGATTGTATCCTCGAAAGGAGGGATATCTTGCTTTGGAATCGCACCATTGGTCAAGTGAAGGTCCAATGGAAGCACCTTAGTCCAAAAGAAGCCACTTGGGAATTGGAAAGTCATATGAAGGATGCATATCCAATTCTATTTCATGGGAATTCTGAGGACAAGGAATAAATAACATCGAGAATGATGTTATAAATTAAGGGGGTTTGTATGTCACATGCCCTAATTTGCAAAACAATTTAATGTTATTGATGAACATTATGTTATATTTTATGCTAAGTTTGTAATTGATAACCAAGTGGGGTCAAGGATAATTAAGGTTTTTCACAATATTTTATTAATAAATAAATAAATGATGAGATAACAGCTTAGGGAAGTTGTTAAATGAGTGTTAACTGGTTACTTACTGGAGGAGACTGGGTGGAGAGTATAATGACAAGTGGCAGCATACTCAAACTACTTCTAACTATTGCAGGTGGAAACTTCCCTATAATTGTGGTCACGATTCCCCAAGAAAGTGGAATTGGAGCAGGTGGCTCATTAAATAAAAACTAACCCAGAATACCTATGCATTGTTATAAAACTTCCCATTGAAGAGAGATGAGGCTGCTCATTCTGGAATTGTGATCATTCTGAGTGAATGAAGTGCACATGAGAAATTCAATGGAGGGGACTTGTTGAAGTGAGTTTGAGGGGTTAACTATTGAAGATTGAACTTGTGCAGCTACTCTAGGATGAAGTTCTTACTGTTGTGAGCAGGGCTGAATCACTATTGTATATTCATTCAAGTGACAAAGGATCTTGAGGTTACATCTTTCTCCCAGTACTCTATCGGGAGGACCAAGAAACAGGCTCGGGGGTCCTGAGAAAGTGCAAACTATGCTTTCTCTAGGAGTTGGTTGGGAGGAACATGCTCCTTAAGATGTTGTCACCTCATCAATTGACAGGTTTTTATTTGTTTAGGTTTATTTATAATTTATTTACTATTTTCAGAAAATGATTACTATTTTTTCAAAGATATGCATGTTATTGTTTTATTAGGGCTTATGAAGTAAAGAGCATTGTTTATTGATAAAAATTAGATATTAGTAGATTATATTTAAATTAGTAAGGGCATTGCTAAATGAAAGTGAATAGAAATAAAATTACCACACTGTATTTTTCCACGCCTTGTCTAGGCAGTAATCTAGTACAGCTGGTTGACTAAGTAGATGTGATGATTTGTTTATTAACTCTGAATGAAAAATGCAAATGATTTATTTTATAGATTTATATGATTTATTTACAGAAATTTTAGTTGTACTTGCTCTATCTACTGAAAGTAATTGTACTATCTAATTACAGGAAAAGAATAGATTTTATATTAATCACTAGTAGCTATATAAATTACAGAATTATTACTAGTATTAATATTTAATATAAAAATATCCGCGAGATGTAGAACAGTTGGTGTCGGGGTATGGTTAAGATGCCCCCTAAGCTGAAAGGTCGTTGGTTCTAATCCCGTCGGATACCAAAAAGTCCAATCATGTTAAGGGTTGGTGCAGTCCAGGCCGGGTGCAATCCCCGAGTGATTTTGACAGCTTAGATGCCCCTGGTTCATGGTTTCTTAGCCAATCGCAACCCTTCTAGTCAGCGGGGTTCCACTGCTTTGCCAACAAGAACAAAAAATATTTATTATAAACACAATAAATGAAGTATAATAAACAAATATACGGACAGTAAAAATATTATTTAGGGTTTGAACCTAGATATGTACTCCATAGTTATTTATAATAATTTATTCCAAGTTCATATTTACATTATGTACTAAAAACATATGTTTTACTATAAACCTCAAAGAATTTACCTACGGTTTATGAAAAATAGATTTTATTTATGTATACAGGCTTGTATATTCTTGCTCTTAACATAAAAATTTTAACAGCTGTAAATAACAATTATTAAAAGTAAAAATAGAAACAGAACTAAAATTATTCCTATAAAATCTATCTTATTACAGAACTGTAGGGTATCCAAAAATAATAACCATTCTGAGCGAAAACAGAGTACTTAATTCACTCAATAACACTGTAAAAGTTCCAATAGTATAAATTACTATAAATCATTTAAATTACATGATATCAAATTAAATAACACTATAACAATTTGATAGAAAAAAAATAAAATAAGTATAATGGCCTTTTATAAATATCAGCCGAGGCTTGAGCCTGCTCAAAATTAAACTATACAAAACAGTAAAACGAAACAGTAACCTTTACTTTTCATTACAAGTAAAAAAAAACTATATCTATTTACAAGCCTCGTTGAGCAAGACAGTGGTCGAAATAGTATCAACATAGCTTAAGCAAAGTGTGAAAAACATAACAATTTTACATCTTCCAGGCCGTAAGGCACTTTTAAAAAAAAAATCCCAGGTCACAGCTGCTTTAGCCTTCACGGTTTCTTGCCATAATACCCTTTAGGATTTAAAAGTTATACAAAAAAAAAACAACATGAAGAAAAACCTAACAATTAAAACCCAGGCCCAATCCATAACTAGCAGTGAAGTATTCTCATCTTCCAACCACCATAATACCAATGCAGGAGAAACCCTCAATGCAACCACGGCTTACCACGGTCTGCATATTCGAGGTTGAAGGAACAAGGTCGCTTCAAACATCCAAAGCTATGAAGAGGACCTGCATGGAGAAACCATCCAATGGTTACATATATTTTATGAAATTAAAATATTCCAAATTTATCTTAATTGAAAACCTGGAAAGGTCATTTACATGCTAGTGATGCAGTTGGAAGAAGTCGTCGAAGCCAGCCACCAGAGACAGTTTATGGCACTTCAAAGAGTAATGCTGGAAGCGAAAGGATGTCAAATGTAACTGGAAAACCTTGAATCAAGAATTCGAAGGAAATAAGCAGTACTCCAACTTGAAAGAGGAACACTCATGACCTAAACTTTGTCCTCCGTGTTATGTATAATGAACTCAGAGTTCTCAGTCTGGTGAAGGAATTTTTTCCCACGCGTATTACCCATAGTAGCCTTTAACACATAAAAGCCATTGTAATATTCTTTACATAGTCAAGCCAAGAGTGGAAATGGGAAACCTGGAGGCCAACAAGGAGTAATGGCGCCCACGAGCTCACAGCTCGGCCGCACCAGTCGAAGGAACCCTCGCTCTCTTGCAAATGAAGGTTAGGGTAAACATAAGTCAACTTAACCAATGGTTTTGAAATCTCCATGTATCCTTCCATATTTTTCCATCAGTGTGGGTAGAATTTCAATAGTCATGTAAGCAGTTATAAATATGCATTAAAATTATTACATATCAAAACCTACAAGCATTAAATCAATGCAATTTATATCATTGCCAATAATGTATTATAACCATGGATTTTTCGATACTTGGTTTACCATTTATAGCATTAACATAGGAATAATCTTCTAGGATAAATAAAGATAAGCTAAGTTATTTTGTTAACCATGTTTGATAGAACATAGTTAAAAGACATGTGTTTAGTATTAAACTATATTAAAAAGGAGATCTAGGGGTAACCTTTTGAACTGTTAGGATTGGGGAGTAAAATGTTAACTAGGACCAAGCAATAATAAGATCTCCTATATTATGTTAATCAACAAACTTATCTCAAGAGTTTACTAAACAAACTTGAGATAAAGATATAGTTTATAGCTAGTAGTACACCAGGAAATGGAGGTGTAAAATACAAATAAAATGAAGTCAAGGTAAAAATGGTAAAAGTTTTAAAAATGAATTCTTCCAACTAGGATTAGAATCTTGACCCACTTCTTTTAATGCAGTGTGTATTTGGGGATGCTAGTAAATGCAGTCCATAGATCCATATAAGAATCTCAGTGGAATTCTAGCATTCAAATAATGAGTAAACAGATAAAAGTAAAAGTATTTTTTGGTTATTTATTGAGAAACGTTGTTTATAAAACCCTAGAATAAGGGTAATTGTGATAGACACCATGTAGCAAGGATTTCTCCTTGCTACAGGGGCAGGAATGGCTCCCTTCTGTCTATAGGATAGAAGGGTAGGTTCCTGCATGGATAAATGCAGAAAATAAAAATGGAATGTAAATGGACAGAAATTGTAAACTAAACTAAGAACAAAAAGAAGAGAAGCAATGGTAAACCCCTCTGCAAACAAGGGTTAGGGTTCCGCTTCTTAAGACCTGCAAACAAATCCTAAGCTACAATAGATTGAAATACCTGCAAAACAATGTTAAACATAAAACCTGCAAATGGAAACAATGGTTAGAAAGAAAAGAAAACTAAGAAGCAAAGAAATAAAACATGAAAGACAAGCTATACCTTCTCTAGTGGAAATGGGCCACCATGCCCTAGCTTGTGGAAGCACCTCTCTTGGATGGGGGGAGAAATGGCTCAATGGAGAAGGAGGAGATGAAGTGGGTGGCTTGAGAGGCAAAGGTGTCTCAAGGCATCCACGGGTAGCATAACAGTATGCAAGGGAGAAGTGTTTTGAGAGTGACCCCCCACCCTCCTTTTATAGATTTTTCAAGGGGTTTTACGGTTTTAATCCCTTGGTCAAGGCTTTAGCCTCTTTTTTGGGCTTTTATCCCCGTCCGCCCTAACTTTATCTCCTTTTATGTTTTTGTCCTCTTTTGGGGGGCTTTAGCTCCTAGGAGAGTATATTGGGCTCCTTTTTGGGGTTTTTAAGCCCCTTTCTTCATCCTTGGGCTATTTTGAGGGTGTGGGGGTATAATGGAGTGATATGAGGGTCGTGAGATGGTGTCCTTGGGTGGTGTAGTCCATTGAGAGCTAAGTGGGGGATTTTTGGGTTAACAAATTGCCCCTTGATGTGTGAGGGCAGGAGCTCAACGTATGGCCGACGAACATCATAGGATTTGTTGTGTAGAGGTGGTGCTTCCAGGGCTGGAGCATGGTGGCTTTTGGTTTTTGTATTAATATGGTTCCCATCAATGGGTGAGATACAAATAATGTGTGACATGTGTAAGGATGAGGCAAGCATCCTCATGCTCGTGACAATGTCAAAAGAATAATTTGATCTATGCTCTAAAATACAAGAGTTGATCATATACAACTGATGTTACAATAATGGTTGCCTCCATGTGAGGCTGAATACAATGCTGATATAGTACATTGGACCCATGGAATTCTCATGGAATGTTATACCTTCATGACTGATGGTTTGCTGGATCTGGAATGATACATAGCTGTATGGACTCACTGATTTAGAGTCCGAGTCTCTGTGGTACAATTATGCTGCATCAATCATAAAGGTATATAGAAGCACTGTTGGGGCTTCTGAACACTGTCTCCAACACAAACCGAAAATCATAAGGGACATAACCTGTTTAGGTCCCTCCAGTAGACTCATCAATGTGCTAGAGTCAGGTGACATCCAGTATCTTTGACCAAGTATTGTGCGGACCAAACCCTGTATGAATCTCAATGGTGTGATGATGTAGTTGGAGTCGAGCACGTGAGAAACAACCTTCCCGAGAGGCACTAAGGAATCCTCTCAAGTGGTCCAAGGAACTCATCAATGATGTTAATGAAACTAGGATATAGGGACCTTTGGGTCTATCCTCTGGAATATGTGTGTTGGTGTCGACAGAGGGAGACCTGCCCCTGGCTAAGGCAATGATGTTTCCTTGACTAGGAGTGCGAGGAAGATAACCGAAAGGTGTGAGACAATCTGTGGGGGGGGGAAGGGGGAGGGAAATAATTGAAAAGGGGTAGGGGTAGTGTGGTGGACTCATACTTCCTTTGTTCAGCGTATGATGGCAGGATGGACCAAGAAGCAAATGAAACTTGACTCATGGGAATGGGATCATAGTTGTAATACCGAGAATGTTGATGCAGATGGGAAAAGCTTGGAGGAGGTAGAAACTTTTGAAATTGATGGGATCCAAGCAAGACTCATTGCAGAGTACTCTGAACAAAGGTGACCCAAAGGGGGAAAGCTGCCAAACTGGTTTCTGTGGGGTGGTGTCTAGGGACACCGTTATGGTACAATCTCGTGGATTTTTTACGAGCCTGAAAAGGTAAATGCTCGATGGTTCTTTCAATTTTAGAGAGTCTGAAAGCACGAAGAAGACTCCAGTGGGGGCTCTTTTTCATTCGTAGTCTCCCGTGCCCGAAAAGGGATAAAAGTATACATAGGAGAGCTCACCCATCCTGTAGGGGATGAGAAACTTCTTTACCATTGGTAGTCCAATCAGGTCGGAAAAGGTTAAACCTATACTGACTGGACGGTCATTCAGATACTTTTACGAGCATGAACAAAACCAAGTTTGCTTTGCAATATTTTCTTGATGAGACAGCTGGAAAAGAGCTTAACGACAACCGGTAGTGATATTTTTCATAAGGTGCGGCTCCTCTGCCTGAGAAAGCATCAACGTATGCAGAGGGGAATGGTCTTGGCTTAAGTGTGCCAAGGAAGCCCTTTTCAATTAATGGTCTACACGGTTCACAAAAGGAGGTAAACGAGACAATGTAGACGCCCTTCCCTATACTTTAGTGAGTGGGAAAGGAAGCAGCTATGCTCGGCTATCTTTTCATTGTTTTAAGGAGTCAGAAAAGAGCTTAAACGAAACTCCAATGTGGTCAACCAATTGTGGTGGCACAGGTGGTGCCCCATGTTGGGACGGTGGATAGAGGTCCAGAGGTCATCCGCACAGTATGGATGGAGCAGAAGGATCTCAAACATGCCAATACATGCATGGGATAGATCACGCCAGAGGCTCGCAAGTCAGTGTGGCAAAAGGAACGCAAACTGAGGTGGATCTTGGACAGAGGTCAGGAGAGTGTGTGTGTGTGTTGCGGTGAAAGGACTTGACTACATGCGATGTGAGTGCAAGTCCGGGGGCACTTATATGCCAAATACATGCAAGAAAAAGAAATCATTTTGTGGAAAACGGTCCAGAGGTCTGCACAAGGTGCAGTGAATAGAAAAGACAACTATGTGTTAAAAATACAAAACAAAAACTAAAAATGGCATTCCTTAATAGGCGGTGGCCCGAAAACTCGCATGAGTTGCGGTTGGGAAGTGTGATACAAGTATAGGTCCATAGACACTTGCATCGTCATGTCATGGCTCATAAATATAGGTGACTGGTGGGAAATGGTCCTGAAATTGATTTATTAAACATGAGATAATGGTCTCATAAAGAGATAGAAGTTTGAGCCCAGAGATGTGAGAGGTTTCTCGAACTGATTCCAAGTGACTTTGGACTAGTAGCTGATGGTGATGCCCCTAATTTTTGCTGGAAAACGTTGAAAAACAAGAAAAAGAAAATGAAGTGACTCATTGGTGATGTTAAGCGTAAAATTTCTTGAGGTAGAGCCCATTGTGAGGGTTCTCCAAGAGTTGTCCATCAGAGTCAATGAGGGTGTATGCCCCTTTTCCGAGGCAGCGGTGGATGACATATGGGCCATACCACATTGATTCAAACTTGTCTTTGCCCAATTTATTGTTGGGTTGGTCGTAGACTAGAACCATATCGCCTTCACTGAAGGTGTGGGGCTGGACATGGGAGTCATAGTGGATCTTTGATCATGTTTTCCCTGCTTCGATGGCTTGGAGGGAAGCTCGACGGTCTTCTATGGTTTTCCCAAGTTGGAGGAGTCGTTCTTCTAAAGGCGAAGGATCAGGGAGGAGTTCCACCACGAGGCAGAGAGATGGGATTTGGCACTCTATAAGGAGCATTGATTCAACGCCATGTACTAGGTGGAAGGGGGTAAAACCAGTTGCAGTTTTTGTGGATGTACGATAAGCCCATAGAGCAGAGAATAGCATGTGATGCCAATTGGTTTTATGGTTTCCCACCATCCTTTGGAGCATTGTTTTGATGATTTTGTTGACTGCCTCAACTTGGCCATTGCCCTGAGGGTAGTAGGAAGATGAGTACTGGTGTTCGAAATTCAACATGGTTGACAGTTCAGCCCATACGGTGTCTTGAAAGTGTGCTCCATGGTCTGAGACTAATTGTTTAGGAACACCAAATCATGAAATAACATGGTTAAAGAAGAAGCGTGCTGCGGTTTCAACTTTGCAATCAAATGTGGGCATGGCCTCGGCCCACTTGGTGAAGTAATTGACTGCTATAATGATGTATTTATGACCATTAGCTGAAACGGGGGTGATTGTCATGAAGTCAATTTCCCATTTGTAGAAGAGATCGACTATGACTATGGGGTGTAACGGTGTAGGGGGGGTTCTTTCCTTTGGGGAAAAGAGCTGACAACTGCGGCAATTCTTGACTTCCTCTATGCAATCAGCGAATATGGAGGGCCAAAAATAGTCGACGCATAGAATCTTCTGGGTGGTTTCCAGGCCTGAAAGGTGGCCACCACAGGCTCCACTATGGTAGTCATTGAGGATGGTCTCGGCCTCGTCACAGGTGAGGCACCGACGTAGGATGGTATCAATGCCTCGATAATACAAAACATCTCCAATCAGGAAGTGGCAAATGGCTTGATGTCGGATGCATCACCTATCCTCACAGTTTAAGTGTGCTGCGAACTTTTGTGTGCGTAAGTAAAGAAGGATGTCTCCATACCAGGGGTCCTCTGTGGATATGATGAATAGAAACTCATCAGGGAGATCATCCTTGGGGGGCGATGATGTGGTTAATGGGGGTAGATATGTCATGAGTGTGACCAGTGCAAGTGCCTTTGTGCTTTTTGGGGACACAAACTCTAGGTCGAACTCTTGGAGGAAGAATACCCACTTAACTGCTCAACCTTGTAGTAGGCGACGACTTAAGAGGTAGCGCATTGGGTTTGAATCAGCCATTACATGAGTATGGTTGGAAATGATGTAGTGGAGCAATTTTTGAGCCGAGAAGACAACAACAAGGGTCGATTTCACCTCAGGTGAATATCGTAGTGGGGGTCTTGTTAGCTTCTGACTGATGTAGTAAATCACATGCTCATGGTGAGTATCGTCTTCTTGGACCAAGACTCCAGGGATGGCGTTTTTCAAGGCCAACACATAAAGGATGAAGTCTCGAGTGAAATCTGGTGCTGAGAGCAATGGTGCAAAAGCTAGTGCTTTTTTGAGTGCATCGAACGATTCTTGTGCTTACTGATCCCAAACAAAGGGGATTTTTGTGCGGAGCAACCGAATGAATCTATAAGCTTTTGTTCCATACTCTGGCACAAAGCGGCGAAGGAAGTTGGCCTTACCTTGTAGGATTTGTAGTTGGTGCTGAGTTTTTGGGGGAGGAAGATCAAGTATAGACTGAACTTTGAGGGGATCTACCATTATCCCTTTGTGGGATACAATGAATCCGAATAGATGGCCTACTGGGACACAAAAAGAGCACTTGAGGGGGTTCAGGTGAATTTTGTACTTGCGAAAACGTAAAAAGACTTGCCGTAAGTCGTCCATATGTTGTGATTGTTTTCTTAATCGAGCGGTAAGGTCGTCTAGGTAGACCAGGATGATGTAAATTAAATCATGGAAACAATATGTCATGGCGCGCTGGAAGGTGGCTCCAGCGTTTTTCAGGCCAAAGGGCATGACTCGATAAGTGAATATGCCCCATGGGGTTGTGAATGCCATCTTATAACGGTCTTCTTTCTGGATTTCGATTTGGTTATATCTGGAAAAACTGTCCATGAAGAAAAAGGCTTCATGTCCGGCTCATGCATCGATGATCTGGTCGATGAAAGGTGTGGGTAAGTTGTCTTTGGGACATGCCCCATTGAGGTCATGGAAGTCTATGCACACGCTAATGATACCCTATTTTTTATTCACAGGAATAGGATTAGAAACCCAAGTGATGTATGCAATGGGATAAATGAATCTGGTTGTACCCAGCTTCTCTATCTCGGCTTTCACTGCAGCCACTTTGGATGGATGGATGGATCGTTGCTTTTGGTGCACGGGAGCCACATCAGGCCATATGTCGATGTGGTGTTCCACAATGGATGGATGTAGGCCAAGAATTTTAGTGTAAGACCAGGCCAACATGTTGTTGAATTCTTGGAAGAGAGCTTTGTAGGCATCAACCTCTTCCAAGGAGCAAGATGCCCCTAGCATGATTTCTTCAACAATCTTAGAATTGGTTGAGATGTCAATTTTAATGGTTGGAAAAATGCTCACCATATTCCCTTCTTTGAAGGAATCTAGTGTTGGGATGGGGTTCTTGAACCATTCGACCTTCCCATGGATGAAATCTTTGGTCTCCATGGAAAATTGTTCAGACTACGACACAAGTTCTTTAGGGAGCAAGAACGAGCGATGGTGCATGTCGTCCCATGGGTATTCCGGGGCGGTCAGAGCTTCAAGTGTCTCATCATCGTTGCTAAAGAAATTAAGAGACAGGTTTGATGGACCATCAATGGAGGAGGAGATGAGCAGGTCGGTGGAACTGGACATCATGTAAATGGACATGGTGTCTGACGAAGGAGGTGGTGGGTGAACTTCTTCAATCAAGGTGATCTCAAACTCAAGGGAATGTTGACAGAGGTCAGAAAGAGCCATTCAAAATTTGGGCAGGTCTTGGCAATGGTGGTAGTAATGTCCATACAAGCTACAAAGGGCATAAGCATGGTTCTTCCTCAATGCCTTGTTCCTGACTATCGACGCGGTTGAGAGTTCAACCACGGGGATGTTTTCATTTGTATCCATGGCATCCAAATGTGCATGGATCATTGGGATTTCAAGGAAACTCTGAGTTGGATGGCCATGTTTCTTACAGACGATGCAAGGCAGGACTTGTCGCGGTTCTGCAGTGGCTTTGGCATTCTTTCCCCTGGCCCTTTTCAGGTGGGGCGAGGTGGATGTGGGTGCGGCTATTGGATTTTGCGAAGTAGGTGGAGGGTGAGACTCGACCGTGATGGGTTGCACCGAGGTTAAGAAAAACTGGGGCATTGTTGGTTGAGCTGGTGGATCAAGATACCACACTGGGATTCCTAACGTAAAGTTGGGTAGGCTTAAGGTGGCCATGACCGGCTTGCCCATGACACCAAGTAGGGGGGAAAGGAAGGGAATCGTATGGACTAGGGATGAGCCCAAATAACTCCCTCATGGTTGCATGTGGGGATGCAGTTGTGGTTGTGGCTGTGCCTAATGTTGCTGCTGTGAGTGATGTTGCGGCTGCTGTTGGTGTTGCGACTATAGATGATGTTGTGGTTGGGGTTGGGGTTACGGCTGCGGTTGTTGTTTGGGTGCAACGGTGCTTGATGAGACCATGCAAAAGTCTATAGTTTCATTTTGTGTCAGTGGTGGTGACACTAATGGGAAAGGAGCCATCATGGAGGTATCGGCAAACAACCCAGGGCCCACATTCAACAATGGGGAGGATGGTGTGTTTTCAACCATAGTGTTGGTTGTAGGGACGACATTAGTGTGTGTGGTCACCCCTTGTGGCCCAATGGTGGTGATGATAGGGATAACATTGGTAGGTGTCGTTAACCCTTACGGATCATAATAAGTGAGCTGATCAACCGTCATAATCTTCACTTCATGGGGGAACATCATGAGACGAAAGACAATTGAATGCGACTGATCTCATGGCATACATGTAACGACTTCTATGTCAATCAGCACCATCTTCTCGGCCAACGTGATGGGGACATGGGGGAGGATTCCTTGGGCTTTAGCAGGATGTCCATCATAAGCCCATAGATTTGTGGAGGACAGTTGTAGAATTGGTGGTCCAAGTTTCTGCCAAACCAAGGTAGACATAACGCACGTGGATTCCCCCTCATCCACTATGCACCGATGTACAACCAAATTCCAGATGGAAACCGAGATTTGGAAGTCGATGGTCGATAGCATGCGTGGTTCCCCATTATCCATGTTGAATGTGATCAAATTGGAGTCAAAGGGGTCTACTACCCCTAGGGTGGCTAGTAAGGCTTTTCACTACATTGGGCATGTTTTAAGTACCTCAAGAGCGGACATGGCGGTTGGCATTTGGGCCAAATCATCCACAATGTTGTAGTTGACTGCAACTCTAGCCATTGCGTTATTGGCAATTCTACGTATGGGGGGGCATGGGAAAGGGGGTAACTAACATGGGAAAGGGGGTAACAAAAGAGGTAGGTTGACTTTCTTAGACGTGGATGTTGCTGATGAGTCAGCAAGTTCAGTGGTGGTACCATACTAATTTCATCTAGTTTGTAAGTTGACCTCTTCAATCATCATGGCTAGCAAGTGGTGAACACCTGTTTCAGCCATGGGAGGTTCCCCCGAAGCATTGGGATTGGGTTGGGAAGGGGGAGCGGTTGCCACCAATCCTTGGACTGGTAGTGGGTTTTGAAGCACCATGGGGGGAGGTCCTTGTGGTGTCGGGTTGGGTTGGGCTTGATTGGCAGCATTGGTGGCCTGTAGGGCCTCATTTTGCATGGCCTGCTTCACATGAGCCATGAGGGGACACTCAAATGTGTAGTTCCCATAAACATCACAGAGTGTGCACGGTTGGTTTGTGTGCAACAGGGCGTTACGTCTTGGTGCATTCTATCGTGGGGGGTTTTGGGATGGCTGGTTTGCTGTGGCATTGTTGGGAGGGTTCGGTTGTTGACCGCCTCCCTACGGTTGGCTATTACCTTGGTTGTGGGGCTAGTTATTTTGAGCTTTCCCTTGTTGATTGTTGGGGGCAAACTGGTTGGGATGGTTTTGTTGTGTGAACACTTGTGCCAACGGGGTGGGTGGAGCGGGGGCGGGGGCTTGAACTGGTTGTACTGGTGGTGTGTAATAGATTTGTGGGGGTGGTGGTGCCACAAATGTGGTAGTTTTCCCCACATACTGTTGTGTTGGTCAAGCCATGGCTTGAGTCTACTGCAGTGGTGCAGGTTGTGCATAGGAAGTTATTGCTCTGGACTGGGACATCATTCTTGTGTAGTCCGAAGGTTGGTTTTGGTAAGAAACATTAGCAGTGTTGCTTGGTTGTGATGGAACTGTAGGTGGGGTCAGTTGGTGTTGTTGCTATTGGGAGAATGATCCTATGATGCCATCCGCAGCATGGGATGCCCCCGGTGAATCACGGTATGAGGTACTGGGATGGGGGGCATCTGGAATGATAGTGTATAGGTATCCAGACTGAGCATAGATAAGGTCAAACTATTGGGCCTTCAGTATGGCCTCTTCTTCAGATTGGGGACATTCAGATGCGACATCTTTTGCTATGGGTGGGAGCAAGGTCTTAAGGATCCAATCCAAGAAGATCATGTCATCAAGTTGGATTTTGCATAGGCTACGGCGTCACCGCCACTCATGGATATGGTCAGTTATATGAGTAGCAGTGTTTTGACGACAGGATAACAGGATCTCCACCCCCTCATCATATCTGATGAGGAGTTGGAAATACTATAGGAACATGAAGGCTAAGGATTTGAAGTTCAGGTACTTGGCTTGTGGCATCTCAATGTACCATTTGTCCGCAACACCTGTAAGGGTGCGTTGGAATAGCCTTAGCCTGATGGAGTTGTCTACAATGTTGTTGCATGAGCACCATAGATGGAATGTCATTATGTGGTTTTGGGGACATTCCCCTGCTTTTCCTTCAAACTTGGGGATGTCTGATGGCAGCTTAGTTGGCATGGATGGCCAGAAATCTTGGCGGTGGATGGGGTCGTTCATTAACCGAGCCAAATTGGGTAGGTTAAGACAAGCCATGAATGGAATATTTTAGCCTAGGTTGATGTGGGATGAGGCTACAATGGTAGTGGGGTTTGCAGGTGCATAATGCATCTGCATAGCTAGGGGTACTTGCGGTGGCACCATTGCAGATGGGCCAATGCCCCCAAGTGTTGTGGGAGGGAGAGTGTGGGTGGAAGGGACATTTCCCCCATGCATGATAGTAGGGGCAATGTAAGTGGATGGTCCACTGCCCCCTGTGTGGTAAGAGGGGCAGTGTGTGTGGAGGGGCCACTACCCTCGTGTGTTGCCAATGGGCTAGTTTGGCTGGTCACTATGGGTGGTGGTAGCTGACTAATGACAGTCTACATGACTATGCTTATGGGTTGTGGTGTGGACATGGGTCCACTTGCTAAGGTTAAGCCGAAAAATGGATCCAGATTTGCACCAGCCATGGGGCTTGATGGTGTTCTGTGGAGTTCTGGTTCAGACTAATATGGGTCTAAATCAAAATCAGAGGCTGTGTGGCCTTTTGATGGTGTGGGAGATCACTGAGAATGGTTTTGACGGTTTCGATTGAGTGTTCCAAATGGTGGTGGTTCACCTATTAGGCGTGAGGAAGAGTGTGGAGGATCAATTGTCTTTTTATGTATGAAATTGGTGGGAATGATGTTTGGACCCCAGTTTTAGTGGCTTCCTATTGGCTGGAGGTGGTCACTCAACCACCAAGACTGCCAAAAGACAACACTTGGCTTGTTCCTCACAGGTGTTTCTACTCAATCGGAAGGGGTCATTTCCTGTTTCGCTTAGCGATTCCTCTGAGCGAATAGCTACTTTGGGGTTCCTGTGGTACTCCTCACAATGAGTTTCTGGGTAAAGCCCAAGTACTTCCCATAGTTGAAGCAGTCAAGGACTTATGTCCTCAAAGACTACAGAGTTGTTTGTAATTAGTGTAATTGGTAAATTTTAAGGCTCACTCAGCGTCATGAACTGATTTGGGTTGATTAGTTGGTATGGTGTATTTGTTTGTTTGTTTTTTTGGTATTTAGTTGCTGCAAATGGTTTATGAATTCATCATGGTAGAGTTCATGTCATTGTGGTTGTGTTGTTGGGGCTCGGACCTTGAAGGTCCTTAATTTTGGCAACTTCGCGGTTTTGGTGCGAAGCTTGTAAGCGGAGTTGTGGTCCAAAATAGTCTTAGGGGTTTCAGGGTTGGGTCGAAGCCCCTCTTTTTGAAAATAACCCATGGTTTAAGCCCATGGTTTTTAATCCCATGGTTTAAACCCATGGTATTGTAATAGTGCACTTGTATAAATAGGCACTTATGTAAAGGAGAAAAGGGCTTTTTCGTAGGCTTTTGTGTATGATGATAATTTGATGCGAAGAAGCTAAGGTCTATTTTTGGAAGAAAGGTTAAGTCCCAGCTGAGTGCGTGGATGACATCTATAGCTGAGTGCGCAGAGGGTTTTGGAAGAAAGGTTCTGTAGCTAAGTGCGTAGTTTTGGGTTGTTGAGAAGATCTACAGCTGAGTGCGTAGATCAAAACTGTTGTTTTGTAAAGTGTTGAATATAAACGCAGTTCTGTGGACGTAGCCCCTACACTAGGGGTGAACCACGTACATCTTGTGTTGTGGTGGTTCTTGTTATTTTGTTATTATGTTTTATGCATTTGATAAGTAGATGAATGATAAAGTAAGATAAACTGTTAAGTATTAACTTCGTTGTGAATTCCCAATTAAGGGTTAAGCAAGTAATTGTCTTTTTATCTAAACTACGAAGCTATTTAAGTGAATGTCGGAGCTCTGTATTGCATGATTATTCTTTGTTAAGGCTAAAGGTACAGTAATATCCCTCTTTTTCCTGTAGAAACCTGATTCTGCGACACCCCATAGCTGTTTTGGGTGAGACTGCAACCTGTTCGCAGGTTGTTGCCGAAAGGGCCAACACTGTAGGTCTCTTTGTTGGTGCGAAGATAAAAGTATAAGAACCCGAGTATGCCCTAAGCCCAACAAATTGGTTCCGTTGCCGGTTGAACCGGTATCTGCTTCAAGAGGGATCTACGTCGTACCTAGAGGGATATGTTTTGGATGCCCTTAGTAAAAGAAATCAATGACTGGGTTAAGGATACCTATCTAAAATTTACTGAACAAGAGAATAATGACCCTCCTCGTAGCTCAGATGAATTCTTGCAAAGGTACGTTTTTTCTGATATTTATGAAATTTTCTTTGGTAGTATCCACATAGAATTGCACCAATGGTTATCCAGGTTGACAGAAAGAAAGACAAACTTCAAAGAAGATCAGTCTCCTGACTAGACCCCATAAATGATTAAGCTGTTGAAAAGTATGAGCAACGCAGTATCAAGAGTTGTTGACTTATGGACAATGCGAACCCTTGAAGCATTTGTGACGGAGTTCGCCATCGACACACATACTTCTTTCAGCGAAGCAGAAAGACAGTTCTTCAAAGGACCAAGGGGTAAGTACCTGAATTCATTAAGTCTAAAAATTAAAATTCTCTTGGATGATAACGGCATATTCCTTATCCAATCATATTGCTAGATCTATTGCTACTAACCTATGTTTGAAAGTGAAAGTGACTTTGACGAGAAAAGTGGTTTGCTTCGCAATGGTAAAAGATACAAGAGAACTCTTGGATCCTATACCCTAGGCCAGCATACCGATTATACCTCATTAAGTCCAGAAGAATCTGAATCTGAAGAATCCCTTTTGTTAGAAACCCTCCTATAACTCCACAGCGTAGATCTGTTATCCCTGAGAACCCTTCGCAGTCTGAAAGTAACCCTAGCCCGAGTAGTCCTATAGCAGGTCAGTCTACCTCAGAAAGTTCCCTTCCTCCTGTTACTAGTCTTCCCCCTCCTCCTACCCCTCCTCCCCCCCCCTCGATCCACTATGCCCATGTAAATGATGATATCAAGCTCCGAGTCTTTAAAGGAACTGGATCAGAGGATCTAGAGTAGTTTTGGTTCTTATGCGAAGCTGTTTGGACTACTAAGAATATTATGGATCAAAATACAAGAATAGCGCAGCTGGTCACCTCTTTCAGAGACCGATATTTGACCTGGTTTATGAAGTTTTCCAGTACTCAGAACTATATCTTGGCTGATATTAAAAAAGAAATGATCAAAGAATTCAAGAATCCCAAATCGGAGTCACAGTGTATAACTGAACTAAAAGAAATTCAACAGAAGCGAGGTGAATCAGTTTGGGACTTTGCTCAGAGGTTCAAGGTTCTGTTGGATCAAGTTAGCTTCACTATTGGACCAAAACAACATAAAGAAAGGTTCATTGCAGCACTATTGCCTCATATCAGGACTCCTTTCATGCAACAAAAGGTTGCTGATCAGCAAGAGGCGTTGGAAATTGCTATGAAACTTGAAACAACTCCTATTGGAGATAATTCTGGAATAGCTCAGATACAGGCACAGTTAGTAGAAATGGCTTTGGAGCTTCACGACATGAAAAAAGGGAAATCTATTCAAGAAGAGGTTTGGTGTACATGATGTAAGACAGAAGATCATGACAAAGAACAGTGTCCTACATTAAGAAATTATTTGAATACTGGTGCACCGAACCCGTTAACCCTAATGTCCTATATTGTGAGATCTGTAGAACAACTGGTCAGCATCAACCTGAATATTGCTACCTGCTGCAGAGATATGTTCAAGTACCTAAGAATCCCTACTGCAAGTTCTGTAAGTCAGTTGGACACAACGAAGACGAATGTCGTAGCTTTGACCTCATGAGAGAGCGAACCTATGATGCTTATAGGGTACAACCGGATGCACAAGGCAATGATGGATATGGTTACCATGGTGGTCAAGCAGCTATTGGCGTTGGTGCATGATGGGCACCTATGGATAGGAAGACAAAAAATAGCTATTGATGGAGAGCTGATTCATAGGATCACAGGCTTGCTGAAGGAAGGGCCTGATCCTAGGATTGAGTTTGTCAGAAAACACGAGGATACGAAGTTGGCACAGCACATGAAGGACCGCTTCGGCCTGACGAAAGGAAAGTGAGGGTATCAAACCTTGACAATTCGACACAAAAACATTCGCTTCACTGGAGATCTCCTAGCATGCAAATTAATGTGGAAGTGCAAACCGAATGAAGTACCTACCCCGATTGTCAGTATTGCTGTGAACTGTGCTGAAGGCTACAGTTACAAATGGGCAGAGTACATTGCTAGGGAATTCCTCGAAGATGTTTGCGATGCATGGGAGAAAGGTAGACCCTTTCATTACTCATGGTTGTTAGTGCTTATTGCACTAGTAGGATGGAGAGAGCCTACCAAGGCACAGTTTGTTGATGTGCCTCCGGAGATTCCTGGCGCAGCAAGGTATGCATCTCTTTGGGTCTCGTAGGATAAGGCCTTGCAGCAGATGACGAACTATGTGTTTGCCTTTTATGCAATGAATATTTCATATGAGATCCTGAAAATGTCACGGCTCAGTAATGAGCTATTCTCTCAGTATGTTGGATTGGCTAACTTCAAGGCTGACATGCACAATGTCTTCATCTAGGCCCACGCAGATAACAAGCATACATGCTGGAATTTTCCATACGTGGTGAACCAGGAAGACATCGTTGTAGTAGTCCAGCAGTGACCAGCTGAATGGATGAAGGACGCAGGAACAAGGCCCAACATACCAATCCCCCAAGTGAAAGATGTGGGCGCAGGTCCTAGTCAAGCACCGCAGAGTGACCCACCAGAAGAAAGCGAAGAACAAGATGAGTCACAGCAGAGTGGAGATGGCCATGGTGGTAATGACGGAGTTTATGAAGAAGAAGAAGAATCAGTAAAGATAATTTCTGACCTTAATCGACCAGATAAGCGCAAGTCTCCAGAAGTGGAGGAAGTTACGAAGCCTTCGCCCAGAAAGAAAGCTAAGGCGTTGAAGGGAAAGAATATCGTCAAAGAGCCCACTTTGACGATTAAAGAGCTTGATCAGGCTCCGACAAAGTCCATAGAAGTATTATCTAGCAAGTGGGTATAATTTTCAGCTACACATCTTGACGCGCTCGTTGGTGTAGCACAACGAATTACAGTACTGAAGGAGTTGGCGAAAAGAACAACAGCTTGCGCCACAGCAAGCAATGCCCCAGTAAGCACGCAGCCAGATATGAGACAATGGCCCACCAGAAACAACAGAGGACAAGTACCAAGTGTAGCCCTCATAATAACTGACGCAGCATCTCGATCTCAGATGAGTATTATAGTTGAGATAGACTACGCCAAGTTGTCTATGCCAGAGCTGCATCATTGTTAATTGGAAATCATGAACGAGATCCGAGAATGCGACAGCTACTCACACATGTAGTTAGAGAATTCCATGAAGCAGAGTGAGAGCCTCGCAGTGCAGTTGGAAGAAGCTGAGCAGCAAAAGAGGGAAGCAGAAAGCAAGCAGGATGCACTGGCGTGAGTATTGGATGAGGCGTGTCGAAGTCTCCCTGACTTCGACATGCAGGCTGAAGAAGAACCGGAGAAAAGAATAGTCAACCTGAAAGACTATGCACAATAGTATTGAAGCCAGATAGAGAAGCTGAAAGCAGAACATGAGGCTTAGATTGCGGAGATTCAACTTCGCATCATTCCTGAGATTCCACCAGAGGTCAAGGAACAACGTCGCAGAGATAATCAAGCCTCAGCAATGAAGATCTCAGATCTTGTAAGTAGTGCATCAAAGCTACTAGATGAAAGTGTCGAAGCCTGGGAAAACTTGCAGGACAACCCAGAAGTAGAAAAGTTGCAAGAAACCATCAAGCAGCGACAGACAAAGCTGGATGCAGTCAAAGCGGAAATCAAGACATTTCCTCCTATGTAGAAGATGCTTAAGGTGAAGCATAGCAATGAGCTCCAGCGAGAAATTGAGTCTTGCAGAAGGAAAGAAACACTATTGGTGAACTTTGTGCAGCCCCTTATTAACGACGCCTTGGATTTGAGCACTGCTGCAGACAACCAACTCAAAGTTTTGAAGGAGTATGACTTGTTTGCACAGGAAAAGGCCAACGAAGCATATGCAGCCACATTGCAGGAGATAGTAGAGAAGGAGTAAGCAGCCGAAGATATCATGTGCAACCTCAACAAGCAATTTACTATCTTTGCCAACAAGATTCTTCCACCAGAAAAGCAGCAGAGTGTCCAGGGACGGGACACTGCTGAGTCTTAGGGGCCTGTTGGGGCTCGAACCTTGAAGGTCCTTAATTTTGGCTACTCCGTGGTTTTGGTGTGAAGCTTGTAAGTGGAGTTGCGGCCCAAAATAGTCTTAGGGGTTTCGGATTTGGGTCAAAGCCCCTCTTTTTTAAAATAACCCATGGTTTAAGCCCATGGTTTTTAAGGCCATGGTTTAAACCCATGGTATTGTAATAGTGCACTTGTATAAATAGGCACTTATGTAAAGGAGAAAAGGGCTTTTTCGTAGGTTTTTGTGTATGATGATAATTTGATGCGAAGAAGCTAAGGTCTATTTTTGGAAGAAAGTTTAAGCCCCAGCTGAGTGCGTCGATGACCTCTATAGCTGAGTGCGTAGAGGGTTTTGGAAGAAAGGTTCTGCAGCTAAATGCACAATTTTGGGTTGTTGAGAACATCTACAGCTGAGTGCGCAGATCAGAACTGTTGTGTTGTAAAGTGTTGAATATAAACACAGTTCTGTGGACCTAGCCCCGACACTGGGGGTGAACCACGTATATATTGTGTTGTGGTGGTTCTTTTTATTTTTTTCCTGTTTTGTTTTATGCATTTGATAAGTAGATGAATGATAAAGTAAGATAAATTGTTAAGTATTAACTTCGTTGTGAATTCTCAGTTAAGGGTTAAGCAAGTAATCATCTTTTTATCTAAACTGTGAAGCTATTTAAGTGAATGTCCGATCTCTGTATTGCATGATTATTCTTTTTTAAGGCTAAAGGTACAGTAATATCCCTCTTTTTCCTGCAGAAACCTGATTCTGCGGCACCCCATAGCTGTTTCGGGTGAGACTGCAAGATGTTCGCAGGTTGTTGCCGAAAGGGCCAACATTGTGGGTCTCTTTGTTGGTGCGAAGATAAAAGTATAAGAACCTAGGTCTGCACTATGCCCAACATGTGTATGCAAGCATTGAATAATCAGAAATTGTGAACAAATATAGTTATTAACCCTGAATGTTTGATGGCCTAACTAGATGACTACCTCACACTGATATTCCTCTTCAACCAAGAGAAGGTGTTGGGATCTCAGCATAATGGGACTAAGCCCATCTGTAGATCCTTAGGTCACCTCCTGGATGCAAGGTTAGTCAACAGGGAGGACACTTAGCACCATGAGAATCCCTCCTTCTCTACCCCCTCTACCTTCCAGGTTATCATATTTTAGTGGTTTGGAAGAATGTTCAATGAATGGCATAGATCTATACGAGCTTGCCCTTCGTCGTATCCCAGAATACCCCATAGGGTGATGATTGGGAAGAGGAGGAAGGGTGAGCAATACAGTTAGTTTTAGGTTGATTTTAGTTAAGCTACATTGATTTTATTAAGCCATTAAAATTTACTTGGAATCTACACATTGTTTGTAAAAGAAATTGCTGAAAACAAAAATAGAAACTAAAATTGAACTTGTGTGCTGGAAAAAGGCCGCTGGGTCGCACTCAGAGTCCTATAAAACTGAAATTTAACTCCTATTAAACTGAAATTGAAGTTCTCTTTTACAGGTCACACATTTCTGATCAAATCTGGCGAGGGGGGCGCAAGATTTTTTCAGAAACAGGAAAGCGGGTCACACAGAATCCACAAACAGTCACGGTCTGTGTTTCTGGGTTGAATTCGCACTTATCGGGGGATTAAGTGCACCCTAGGCACACCTGTTTGGCCATTAAGTGTGCCCTCACCTCACTTTCAGCCCCGATAGAGCACCCTGCCCCAGATTTGGGGTTTTTGTGGTCCAGAGTCAGATCTGGCCGACAGTAACTTGTACTGTGGCCAAATTGACTCAATTTTTCCTAGCAGAGGCTTTGGCAATACTGATAACTGAAAATAAACTGGATTTAAAGTGAATTTAACATGAAATTTTTGAAAACTAGGGAAAAAAATTTAAAAACTTGAAAATTAAAAATTTGGACCAGGGATCCTGTGGGATCGACCTGGTATGGTCGCCATTTCTATAGCAGGGATTTCTCCTTACTGTAGGGGTAGGAATGGCTCCCTTATGTCTATAGGACAGAAGGGTAGGTTCCTGCGTGGATAAATGCAGAAAATAAAAATGGAATGTAAATGGACAGGAATTGTAAACTAAACTAAGAACAGAAAGAAGAGAAGCAATGGTGAACCCCTCTACAAACAAGGGTTAGGGTTCCACTTCCTAATACCTGCAAACAAATCCTAATCTACAATAGATTGAAATACCTACAAAACAATGTTAAAAATAAAACCTGCAAATGGAAGCAATGTTTAGAAAGCAAAGAAAAAAAACATGAAAGACAAGTTATACCTTCTCTAGTGGAAATGGGCCACCATGCCCTAGCTTGTGGAAGGACCTCTCTTGGATGGGGGTAGCAATGGCTCAATGGAGATGGAGGAGAGGGAGTGGGTGGCATGAGAGGAAAAGGTGTCTCAAGGAATCCATGGGCAGCATAATAGTATGCAAGGGAGAAGTGTTTTGAGAGTGACCCCCTACCCTCCTTTTATAGCTTTTTCAAGGGGTTTTAGGGTCTTAAGGCTTTGGTCAAGGCTTTAGCCCCTTTTTGGGGCTTTTATCCCCTTCTGCTCTAACTTTAGCTCCTTTTAGGGTTTTATCCCCTTTTTGGGGGATTTAGCTCCTAGGAGAGTATTTTGGGTTCTTTTTTGGGGGTTTTAAGCCCCTTTCTTCATCCTTTGGCTATTTTGAGGGTGTAGGGGTCTAATGGAGTGATATGAGGGTCGTGAGATGGTGTTATTGGGTGGTGTATGCCATTGAGAGCTGAGTGGGGGATTTTTGGGTTAACACACCAAACGTTGTTGAGTGATCTAAGCATTAAGCTGTGAACTTTAATTCTTTCCATTTAAACCCTAGATTACAATTACTGTAAGTAGGAATACAAGTATCCATTAGAACTTTAATCATAATTATTCAGATGATTTGTTGTCATTTTTTATAGTAATTGATCATGCAATTTAACCCATGCATATGTAGTTTTTTTAAGTGTCATTTCAAAGTTTTGACAGCAAAATAAATTAAGATCAACATTACCTCTTATGGAGACAAGCTGCATTTAAACATTCCAAGTCTAGGATCATATTCATGCTAGAGAAGTATCTTCTTGACCTATATATATATATATTACTTTACTGGAACTTATGCTTTCCGGTTAAAACCTGTAAAGAACCATCAGTCCCACTGTGTTAGCTATAAGCTAAGTAAGCCCCAGTCATCCCTAAGACACTTCCCCTACTTGACAAAAGAAAAACAATAATAAACTTAGCATCAATAAATTACAAATTTATTTTCTACTTTTTGGAAAAATATAGCTACTATGTTGAAAACAGTGCTAACACAGCTTTTAAAGATAAGCCTCCAAGCTATACAAAATCTTATAAAGAAGTAATATTTGTTTCTCATACAAACTGTTTTATTATCTGCTAACAGTTAGTGGTACTTTAACATTGACACTTGACATTTTATGTCACATGAAAAATTTTAAATTTTCATGAATTTTTGAGTTATTACATCTTTAGTAAAAGTAAAAAGGTATTACAAGATTTAACTTTTAGAATTTTTTTCATCCTTTAATGTTGCATGTAAGATTAGGAGCTAGTACACCATCTATAGGTTAAATAAATATTTTACAAGTTCATTGATAGTTTAGGCTAGAGACTTAAGTTTCTATCCTTGCTCGTATTTCTAAGTAAATATGCCTTTAAATAAGTAAAAAATATAGGCAAACATCATCGGTTTACAATAACATTACTAATTCCAAGTTTTGGAAAGGAAAACAGGTTTGTCATTACCTTCATCTTTTCACAAAATGTTAATTTAAATAAACATGCTAGCATTTTACTTTTACAAGTTGAGAGAATTAATATCGATCCAGAAACTGGAAAAAAAATGTTTTACCTGTAAATAGCCCTGTACAAGAATCATCATTTTCATTGCATTAGCTTCAATAAGCTAAGTAAGCCTCGACACAGCCAAAAAGTTCCTTCAGTAAGCAAGAAACAAACCTTAGTACCTTGCACTCACATTTTAAACAAACAGTTGATTTCAATACTTACTATTTCATACCATGTACTTCTAGATTGATCTTCTTTACTAAATGTTGAAGGCAGTTAGTAAAGCAAGCACTATATAACTTAATAAATGAATTTGTTTTAGTATCTATATTATACCTTGGTATGTTAATTGTTATCATTTAAGTTACTCTCTTAAGCGATGATTGTAAACATAAATTGTCGCAGGACATTTTAAATTTTTATGAAATTTAGAGGGTTTTACAATATATCCATGTCACATATTCACATAGCATTCATCATTGAGTCACAGGAAGTAGTCAACTTGAAAATAGAAAAGAACACAGTAATTCAGATCAAATTTTTCCTTGTCATATTACTTCTGCGCAAAATCACCAAAACAGTTCACAGATCAACAGATCTCCGACAACAACAAGGATTAACAAAGATTTCTCCAGGTCTCTAAGGATCTCTCTCTCTCTCTCTCTCTCTCTCTCTCTCTCTCTCTCTCTCTCTCTCTCAAGCTATCTTTCACTTGTAATTCAACAACTACTTATAGGATTGCGCCTTTACATTCAAGGTCCACTTGAACAACTTCCTAACTAACTCCTAACTGATTTTACAAAATGATGACCAATCCACAAAATATGGTCCAAAACTACAAAAGGTGACATAAAATATAAAAGATATTCTATTTTGCGTTTTGTGTGCCATATCCCACTTGCACGGTGTCTTTTAACTTGTGCAGCATCTATGATTCTATGCAACTAACTTATCTAAAACCCCTTTCCAACAGGCCCCCAACACAATCTTGTGGATCACCCTCGAGCCATGCTAGTTGGACATGGTGTACTCAGTATTCTTCATATTGAAATCTTCATACTGCTGAGTAATATCCTTCACCTATGCTTTAACTCTTTCTATTATCTCCTAGATTGCCATTAGATCATGGGTGATTGGATGCTCGACCATCTTCTCAGTGATATCATTTTTACCTTCCTGTGCATCCTGCAATGCAGCAAGTGCCTTACAAGAAACATGCGCATCGATATCTTGGAACTCATCTAACTGTTCAGTGTGCTTTCCCTGATGCTCATGCGCCTTCCAAACATGCTAATGCAATTCCTTCAACTCTATAAATTGTGTGACCTATACCATTGGTGGCATCATCCTAAATTTCGTCTTCAATGTCCCAAGTTGTCCTTCTGCTTCCTGCAACTGTGTGTTTAGTGTTGGAGACATCTACCATCATACACACTCTTTCAGTCAAATTGGCCTAGTTAAACCACTATCCTAAGTTTAATTGACATCATTGGAGCATTAATTTCCATCATCCCAGTCATACCCATGCCTACCTACAGTCAAGGAGGCTAACTTAGCCTTCCCTACAGTCAAGGAGGCTAACTGGAGCACTCCAGGGGTGATCTGTGTGACATTAATGCACCTAATTGCTAACTGGTGGTTACTTTCAGCTCAACCAATCAGTTACAGTCAGTTAAGGCACCTCCATTTGTTAAATATATTATTTAATGATTATTTTATTATTATTTAATGAAGTGGAGTGAACAAGGCGCCTTCACCAACTTCTGATGGTCAGTTCAGCTTCAGTTAACCTCATCAGGGTTTATTGGAGTCATGCAGTACTAGCACTTGATGGTTGGTTGCTATGACATGTGTTTGATCTCCTTCAATTGAGATTAAGTCATTTATTTCACTCCAACTTCAGTTAGGGATTGGTGAGTCAATTAGGGTTTTTGTCAAGTGGTTAACTGAGTGGTATTGCATGGCAAAGAGTCAGTTAAGCTAGACTCATGCATGGGAATTCGAATTGTCCCTTAGGTATTCGAATTCTTCATTGAGTTAAGCTATGGCTCATGCATGGGAATTGTAACCCTTTATTGTTTATAAAAGATACAGAGAGGAAACCTATTTTGGTTCCAATGATTGCTAATTCATGTGTATTTTTCAATTATTCTTTGATGATTTTGATTCTTAGTTCCTAGATCATGTGCAAGAATTAATATGGTATCATAGCATGCAGCGGGATGAAGATCAATCTCTCAAGAACAAGCTTTTTGACAGATTTCTCCATGAAATTTGAGCAATAGCTCAAGAATCCAGCACTGCACCAGAAGCCAAGGCTTACCACTCAATATCCCAAGTAAAGAATTTGTTGATCAAGCTTGCTTGATTGACTATGCTGGGTGTGATGAAAGCCTAGAATGTGCAGTCTGTCCGACCTTACGGTGCCCCTTTTGTTTTGATTTGCAGGTATTAACAGGTACAACTTCGAATGGACTCATCAATCCCTCCTCTCACCCCATTCACAAGCTATTCGAAATGGAAGTTGAAGATGATTGCATATCTCAAGAGACGAGGTCTCTATGAGGTGTCTATTGGAATTGGAAGAGAGACTTATGAGAATGATAATGACTGGATAAATGACATTGACAGAGCTTTTAGATCAATAGCTCTGGCCCTTGATGATAGTTTGTGCTACCTTATTTGTTCTGCTGAATACCCAAAGGAAATCTGGACAATATTGGATAGAACCTTTGGCAAGCACAATGGGGATCATAATAGTAATTTGGAGACCACATCCAGCACCACAAGAGTTCTTTACTCAAAAGTCTCAGCCTCTACTCTCTCTGATGAAGTTGTTCAAGATGAAGATGAAGCAGAATCTTCTACACATTCAATTCGAATTGAAGAAAGTCTCCATGAAGTGGCTCCTTCTCCTGATGCACCGGAAGTTCATGAGATCTCTGATATCTCATCTTCTCATATTGCTGAAACAGAAGAAGACATTCGAATCTCTGATATTGAAAAAAAATACTGCTGCACTTCCATGCAAACATTCACCGGTGATTTTCCTTTGAATTCTGTGCAAAATTTACCAGTAATTGCTTCCGAAAGTGAGGAGAAATGTGAATTTTCTTCCTCTAATGTTGCTGCTGGTGTGAAAATATGTGATACCTTGGATATTTTGGAAGAAATATCAGATTACCAGAGTGATCCATTCACTCCCCATGATCTAGATGTTCCAGCAAATTCCTGCAGGATTGCATGCACCAAAATTCAGAATTTTGAAGAAGAAGAAAACTGTGCATCTACCGTCTCGGTTGACCATAATTTTGGATCTGATATGAAACTTATTGGATCTGATATGATCTTATATGGATCTGATCTGATATTTCTTGGTTCAAAATTTCAGGTTCATAAACCTTCAGTACTGCTTGTAGCTGTTCTCATCAACGGTGTGAAGAAACAAGTACCGCAAGTCTCCTACAAAACTGCTGCTGGGGATTTGATTTCATTTCATAGTTTTGGATCTGTTGTGAACTTATTTATATCTGATTTACATTCTGATATGATATTATTTTGTTCATATTTTAAGATCCAAAATATTTCAGTCATGCTTGTAGCTTCTCTCACCAATTTCGGTGTGAAAATCAAGTACCGCAGTTCTTCTTCAATTTTGCTGATGGGGATTTGGTGTTAGTTTCCTCCTGTGAGGTTGCTGATATTTTATTTTGTGAATCATTAGATATTTCTGAAGCTATATCAGATTATGGATCTCAATCATTCGCTCTCCAGAGTCCCAGGGATTCTCTACCTTTGGTCACAAGCTCATCTCCTCACAGAACTAGTAAAGAGGAAGACATTCTGCATCCGCATGGACACTTGCTCCTAAGATTTGGGGATGATTTTACCACTCTTTTTTTTCTGTTCAAGGCTGCAACATATCAGTTTCTTGAATTTTCCACACATGGTTCAAATCCTCAAGAACCTTTGCTCTCTCTTCAGATGATTTCAGTTGCTCTACATGGGTCCAGTTTTCACTGTGCAGCTGTTTATATTTCTGATCCAGTTGAGTGCATTGTTATTATTCCAAAGTGGAAGATTCCTCCAGAAATCTTCACCAAGATATTTTCAGAAAAGAAGTTCACTTACCTCCGTTCACTGTTGGGGGTGAGTTCATCAGGGTGATCCAGACTGCTTNTACTAGCACTTGATGGTTGGTTGCTATGACATGTGTTTGATCTCCTTCAGTTGAGATTAAGTCATTTATTGCACTCCAACTTCAGTTAGGGATTGGTGAGTGGTAATTAGGGTTTTTGTCAAGTGGTTAACTGAGTGGTATTGCATGGCAAAGAGTCAGTTAAGCTAGACTCATGCATGGGAATTCGAATTGTCCCTTAGGTATTCGAATTCTTCATTGAGTTAAGCTATGGCTCATGCATGGGAATTGTAACCCTTTATTGTTTATAAAAGATACAGAGAGGAAACCTATTTTGGTTCCAATGATTGCTAATTCATGTGTATTTGTCAATTATTCTTTGATGATTTTGATTCTTAGTTCCTAGATCATGTGCAAGAATTAATATTTAGTTACGCCAACTATTCATCCTGCACTATGTTTCCCCAAAGCTGTGTAGTTACATCCACCACTTTATTTGCCACTTGTTGCAGCTCATCGAGCTGTGTCGCCAAGTCTTCTATGGCATTCTTTCACTCTGCAATTTTCTCTAGTCACGTGGTCAGGTGCACTAAAGCCTCCAAAATGTTGTTCTCACTCTGCAATTTTGAAATAACTACCTCGAGTCACTATGCTCTTTCCACCACATCCAGCTCCGCGATGCTCTCCAAGACATGCTGACAGGGATATGCAACTATTGATTCCAACTTAACTCGACTATAAAAAATATGTTCCTTCTCAACAACAAGGTGATCTTGTTTATTCTTTAAATATGTGATGTCCTCAGTGCTCTTGGCCTTCAAATCCTCCTGTCCTTTTTTCAATGCTTTGATCTCCTATGCTTTCTCTTCTATCAACTTCCCTTTTGGTTGCTACAAGTCCTCGACCTATTTCTGTGCTTTCTCCTCTTTCTTCTGCGACCACAAGTACCGATCATTGATGTCTTTTTGTCTGTCTTCCAACTCTTGGTTAGTGACTCGTTGAAAATGTACCAACGTCTATGTGGACAGCACTTTTATATCCAATGATATATCCTACAACTGGTGCAGGGAGGTATTTAAATCCTCTCTTCTAGTGTCAATCACAGTCAGCATAATTTGAACATTCCTGACCTGTGGCTGAGTGCTGATTGACGCAAACTTCTGTACAGTCACTCCTTCCTCTGGTGCTCTCTTCAAAACAACATTGTACAAATAATCCATTTTTTACTTACCTTAGCGAATCCATCATGTGCTAATTTCTTCATTTCCTTTGTTGTCGCATCGGTTGCATTTACAACTGCCTTGATAAGTCGATGTAACTGCGCCTCTATCCCTTTCCCAGTGATACTACTGGAACCTTACTCCATACACCCCTTTGTTCTTAATTCATTGAACATGTGCTCTACTTCCAAGTCAGTGGGTGTCTATGTCGATGATTCTTCATCAGACTCATGTTGACTCTGCTAGTCATCCTTACGCACGGGATTAGAAGGTGCATCCACTGGGGATCCCATTGAGACCTCTTCTAGGCTGACTGGTTCTTGCCATTCTATAGGCCAATTGTTAACCATCTCCTCCAATTCTGCATCAAACAATTTATACTATGTCAGTAACCATTTCTTTGTTGGGTCACATCATGCTTGAACATGAATAGCATGTGGTCCAATTGAAAACCATGCAATCCTATAATACTTTGTTTTGGATTCCTTATATAACCTTGGAACTTTCACCGATGCTACCTGTAACGCTTCCCAATAGATCCAAAATTGGATCGCACAATCTGTCAATCTTTTAGGTTCTTTTACCCACCATAAATTTTGATATTGCACACCATTACATAATTCTGTCGATTTGACATCCATGCCCTGGTACTCATATGTCTCCATCCATTGCACTAACGCGATCAATATGAGTATCCAACTGTATGTGAATGGTATTTATCCCTCCTACACTACCACTGCACCCTCCACCAACTGGTTCATAAGAAAGACTGACCAGTTCATTTGTACACCTTGTGCACACAACTCAATGGATGCAACCACCTCCATATTACATTCGACGGGTTGGTTCTTCCTAACCACTTTACTGGCCAAAATCCTTGTGCCGATGTGTATCACATGTTCATTGATACTATCAATGCGATACCCCCTCCCGTAATGCTCTAAAGGATAGCACTTCTTCAATGTCATTGCCAGCTTCTTGTCATTATATTTTCCTCATAAATACTGGGAGGGGTTTGGACCATCCTTGGGTAGCCCTGTTATTTCTGAAATCAGCACCACCATGACTTCGACAAGCTTATCTAACCACAAAAATCCTCCATGAAAGCATGCCAAAATATGCTTCACACATGCATTTTCTTCATTTGGGTGCCCAAAGTACGACATGTTGATCAACCCGAGCAATCCAAATCTATCTAGTCCACACACACAGTCATGTGGGATGCACTCTATCGACCCACCCACTACTGCTACCATTGGCATGTAAGGTTCATTTTAGACATCCTCTGGTGCGATCAAGTCATGGTATTTGTATTTCATCTACATCAGTGCAGGCATGATATTAGAAGTGCATACCATCCCTTGTGGTATCGTTGGGATCCTTATATGATACTTCTAATTTTTAGTGTGCTTCATGGCATTTGTATTGGGATGACTAGGAGTTATATACCTAGGGATGTCCTTAAAATAAACCCCTTCTAGAACCACTGACTCCAAAAGTATTGAACTTGATGGTCCCATTTGCATGGTTCCCTCTGCTTTCATTATAGACATTCTGGTCTGCCTCTTTTACGGTGCTAGAGAGCTAAGATTCTGACTCTTTTGCTTTTTGTTTGGCACCGAGGATGAGAATATCTGCATACTGGTGATCTCTTCAACGATGGTTACCTATATAATTGGTGAATCTTGCTCACTTGAAATCTCTATTATGTCTGGGTTACTCAGCATGTTGCACCAATTCCTTTCAATACTTAACAATCACTCAACCTCACGACACTTAGCAATGTGCTCAATTCACTCGGAGTCACTTGGCAATTCTCTCTAGAACTTTGCAACTCAACTCAACTCTATAGAATGGGGTCTTCTGATCGCGTTGAGCCCCTTCTTATAGTGCCAAATTAATCCATACTCATCATTACCAAATCAATACGATCATCATGACCAAATCAGGCATTAACTACCCAAATCTGTTGTCGATCCTACCAGCCTAATGGTTGGATCCACCATCAATACGCATCAATTCTACAAGCATCATAAGTTAACTGCTTTAATTACCTACATTTATTATTTATTTGACTTTGTGCGCAGCCCTACAGCTGTCGCAACATGACCTCCTAACTGCACTACTGACTTCTACTCTTGCGCATCCACTTCCTCCTGGTGCGTCGTCCTTCTATCCATCCATCCTACCTACTTTGTTTTTCATTGCACAGTTCCTCAAGCATCGTGCAGTTTTGGGACCATCCTATAGGACTTCAATGTGCTACCATTCACTAAATTTGGTAGCATCGCACCATCTAACTGCTATAGTTAAACTGCATCTCCTGAAGTAATTGAATTAACAAGATATGGACCTAACCAATGTAGTTGTAACTTACTTTGATTCTTCATGAACTTGCTATCATATAAAAGAACCAAGTCTCCTTCTTGAAACTATTTGTTCTTGATATGGAGATCATGCCAAGCCTTATGTCGATCATTTTCAATGCACTAGTGAAAACCTGTAATGAAGCGGTCTTCCTCAAGTTGTATTAACTGATCCAATCGTTCTTCTAGTATTGTGGCATCATTCATTTCTGTCCCTGTTGCAATGCGTAGACTCGAAACAATATACTCCATAGGCATAACTGCCTCTTTCCCATACACTAACTTGAATGGTGTCTGTCCCATCAATATTTTTCACATGGTGTGATATGCCCACAACACTACTGGAATCATCAAATCCCAGTCATCGTGGTTTTCATTACATAATTTGGTAAGCACATGCTCCAATACCTTGTTGAATGCCTCCATCGTTCCATTCACTTGAGGATGATATAGGGTACTCTTCTTGTGTTGTATTTGTAGGTCTTCTGTGAATGCATTGATTGTGTGATTGATGAAATGACTCCCCTAGTCATGTTGGCCTAGGAAAAGACCACAAGGAAGAAGCTCGTGCATGCAAGCAAAGAAGGTGTGCCGTGCGCGCGAGGACCAGTGCGGACAAAATGGAGAGGTGCACAATGAAAGAAAGGCAAGCGTAGAAGCGTGCAAGTGATAATGGTCAAAAAGTGACAGGTGCAGAATCCATATCATGGCCGTTTATAGCGTCGTAAGCCTGCAACTACGCATGTATGAGGGGATATTTATAAGTTTGGTCGATAGTGCCTCGTGTCAAGTCATGATCACCATATTTGTAGCCTAAGGGGCAACTGATAGTGATAGTTAACATACTGCCTGTATGTATTCGACCCTGTGTGGTCATGTAAAATAGTATAAATAGGAGGGATTCAATAGTTAGAGGGTTGCTTTTTGTTGGTCGTAATTAAGGATAGGTTGGTTGGTTGTGATTGCTTTTAGTTAGTCATAACTATATTTAGGTCATGTTTCTAGTAGTTTTTCATCGGTTCAGTGGTAATCCATGGGGAAGGGTGCCATTTTTGTTGTAATAATGTGGAGATCATAGAAAAGGAAGACTCAGGATGAGTTTGGTAGCGATAGGGGACTGTTGAGCCATGGATCTAGCTACTGTGTGTGCAGACTACTAGGAGTAGAGGTAGGGTAGAAGAGAAAACCAGAGAGCATGAGAACCATAAATCCAAGTCACATAGACATATCTTAAGATTAGTCTGTATCCTACAAACTGCAAGGTGCTATACCCTTTTCTGATGCCAGATGAAGAGTACCTTGGTGGTTTTTCACAGATGGGTTTCAATGTTATCTATTGTGTTTGAATGAATGATTGATGTGGTGAATGTTTATGTGAATGAATGTTATTTGCTTTATGTATCCTGTAATCAGTAGACAAATGTTGGAAAGGCGTCATTGAAATGTACATGTATATATTGGCCTGTGCCCTTCTGTCTTGAGTTACAACTTGAGTAAAAGGTCTATTGATATGAGTCAGTTGCGCTGCATAGGTTGTGCCAGTTGTGAGGTGGAAAGAAAGGACAAGTTGCGCATGATGACATGTATTTCTGCTTGGTCGCACAAGGATGACTCCTTTGTCTAGCCATCCTATTTCCTTAGTTGAGCTCCTTGGCTGATATCCAAGGGACTCTAATCCCTCGAAAATCGCAGAAACATGGTTCCGGTAGTTACCCATCGAAGAGATATCTCGGGTGAGACTATGCCTGGTTCGCAGGTGTCATCGACGGGGCTTGCTCTGTCAAGCTAGTATCTCGGGTATTTGTTGGGTTAATGGGATATGCAAAACCTGGGTCATGCGAGTTAGGAAAAGTATCCAACAAATGGTTCTATTTTTGGGACCCTTATTGATCAAAACAAGGGAAATGTTGTAGCACCTGACCAAGAGTGAATTCGAGGATTGGTTGGAGACGTAGACGTTGGTATTTGCACTGAAGTAAATCGAGGGTTCGTTGCTAAGTCTTGAGAACTGGGTACAATGGAATCTATACTCGAATATCCATGAGACTTTATTCCTATAATTTCCCATTATTTTGCAAGAGTGGTTGTCAGAGTTAGCAACTTGGTAGACTGAAGTCAAAGGAAGAGTAGTGGAGTGGACCGATCAGCTAACACAAGAAGAGGCACAAGCAAGTATCCCTATTTCCAGGGCTGCTAATTTTTGGGTTGATAGAATATTAGAAGGGTATGTTATTGAGTTGTTGTTGAATCCATAGCCTCGTATAGTGAGGTAGAGAGACAATTTTTCCAAGGACCTCGGGGAAGGTACCTTATGTTTATAAACCTGTGGATTAAAATGCTCCCTTATGAAAAGAGTATTTTACAACTCAGCGATTGATTCGTGCAGTATGTGAAAGAGATATGCTTTGTAGAGTTTAGGAGTAATATGGAAGGTAGTAATAAGAAATGTTCCAAGGAATATCAGAAGATGAGCTGGACATTGGATTCTTAAGAAGTGGAAGGAGGTTCGGTCGGGAAAGAGGAGGAAGGTAGAATGAGGAAGGAGAGCTTATAGCCTGCCCAGGAAAGGTGAATATTAATGGGAGTCACACCTAAACAAAGGGTCCTGTGATGAAGAGGATGAGTATAGTCTGATTTTTGACAGAGCAGAGTTGAAAGAGTTTGTAGAGACGCCAAGGATAGGACATGACTACGACATTCTAGGAAGATCACCTCAAGTGAGACCTAGAAGAGCCTCACCTGAACAACCTGTGAATGCTAGAAGTCCTAGTGTTGCAACTGGTGCACAAGGAATCCCATCAATGATCCCAATAAATCCAGAAAATCTAGGGAATCTAGTGGAAAACCCCAGCACCACACTAATGGCGGGAATAGATGTTAGATTACCCACATTCAGTGGGAATGGAATGGAAGACCCATAACAGCATTGGTTCCTCTGCGAAGCTATGTGGATGATACATTTAGTCCATAACATGGATATAAAGAAGGAACAAATGATCACAACCTTGAGGGGTCATGTGCTAGATTGGTTCATGAAGTTTTGTGCCACACCAATCGAAACACCGTAGAATAATCTTGAGGCAATTCGACGAGCAATGATCTAAGAATTCAGAAAGCCACAATTTGAGTCCCATTGTATTATCAAGATCAAGGAGATTAAGCAAGCTCCAATAGAGAGAGTATTCCTACTCAGTGGTTCAAAATGCTAATGGCCAAAGTTAGCTTCCAGATGTTGGACGTGCAACAAAAAGAGTGGTTTATTGCTGCGCTGCTGCAACACATTAGAGGACCACTCATGCAACAAAAGATTGTGATGCAGGCAGGGGCACTAGAGTTGGTGTTGAAGCTAGAGGCTTCAACTATTGGGGATGGCACCACATGAATGATATAGATTCAATCACAATTGGCTAATCTAACAATTCAACTCCAAGACATAAAAAAAGGGGAAAGGAGGTGCAGGAATACCTTTGGTGTACGCAATGCAAGACCAATGGACATACCAAAGATGATTGTCTGGCTTACATGAACTAAATCTCATCTAGTACACCGAATTTATTGAGTACCCAGGGAATTCCTTAGTGCAACATATTCCAGACAAGAGGACACCATGACATAGATTGCATGTTCCTACAGAAGACAGTATGTACCCCAGCTAATTTGTATTGTAAATTTTGTAGATATGTAGGCTATGATGAAAAAGACTGTAGGGCCTACCAACTTCTAAGAGAGAAGACAGTAGACGCCTATCTAATGAATACTGAGGAGAAAATAAAGATTGAACAGGCTGCGCCTTAGTTTCAAGCTACACCTTAGTTACAGGTTGCACCTCAGTTCCAAGCTACACCTTAGTTTCTACCTATGTAGCAGTTTCAGATGGCACTACAGTTTCAAAATACAGCCCCATATAACTTGTATCAATAGCAGTACCAGCAACCGTAATACCTGCCGTAACCACCTCAACTTCATCTAAGGGGGGGTGGAAATTACAAGGGTCGAGGACGAGGAGGATTTTGCTGAGGAAGAGGGCTAGTGGTATGCTACAATTGTGGAGTACAGGACCATTATTCTAGAGACTGTTCTAAACCAGTGAAGACTTTCTCATATTGTAGAAAAAATCACAATGTGGAGAAATGTCTGCAACTCATCGCTCGATGGCAAGCCCGGACGGTTGGAGCAGCTAACCCAGCACCAATCCCTGCACCGAATATTGTGTCAAATGATCCCAACCCAAATGCTAATGTAAACATACAAATGATAGTCATTGAACCATCAGAACCAAATGTAGCAGTAGTAACAAGGGAGGTGTTGCGATGGGTGCAGACCAAACCACATAGACAGTACCTACGACACAAGCACAACTGCAGGTGCGACTTGGCACGCAAAATAAAGAACCACTTAATTTTCAAGAGAAGAAGCAGAGATTCATGGATGTACATATATAATTCATAGGAACGGAACAACCATCCACCTCAGGGCAAGTAAAAGATATGCCTGAAATATTCCAAAAGATACTCAAACAACAGACTATGAACAAGAGTGTAAATAAGGTTAGTAAGCTCAAACCATTCATGTCGAGTTGTTTGGCACTAATTCAGGACAAGGATGCACTTGCAGAGTTGAGAGTGCTTATCATAACGCTTCCAGAGAAAGACCCGCTAGTAAAGAAGGTTAATAGTGTATGGATGAAGTTCAAAAGGGGATGTGATCTTAGGATGTTAGCACAAATCGGTGATTACGACATGGACTATATCAGCCTCAACCTGGGATCTGATGTTAACATTCTAATGCACAAAAAATGGGAAATAATGGGAAAGCCACCCCTTGAATGGTCGCTAATTCAATTAAGACTTGCTAATCAAGCAAAGGTCCTGCCTATTGGTAGACTGAGTCAAGTCCAAGTGGATATTGAAGGATTGCGCACTTTTGTGGACTTCAAGGTCATCAATATAGTAGATGATACTAACCCATATCCCACGCTGCTGGGAATTGATTGGGAAATGGAAAATAAAACTATCATAAATTTCAAAAGAAGGACCCTATCTTTTGAGGATGATGAGATGAGGGTGCTTGCACCCCTCGACCCACTAGAAGGACAGAGATACATTGAACTGGTGTTCAACAAAGGGCAAGGTGATCACCTCAACAACATCTATATTGTCACTACCCTTAAGGAGGACTACATCAATCCTACTGCAAATGGTAACCTGAGCTGGAGAAGCTAGAGTTCATGTAGATCAGACTCAGGGGAGGCACTTGAGAACTGGAAGAACCGATTACATGAAGGTTCCACGAGGAAATGTGCCAGGATAACTAAGTCTGTTCGGCGAGTGGGAACTCAATCTCGGCTACTACCACATATGAAGGACCACCTAACTTGGAAAAATTCTTGACCAAGTTTGAAGAATAAGTAACATAGCCATAGCAACTATCTGCACTGGACTTTGCGCTAAAAGCTACACCCGTGCAATGGTGGGGTGTGTACAAAAGCTCAATAATTGAATGGCTGCAGTGTAGATGGATGCTAGAAGTACGGTTTGGAGATGAGGTCACAACTGTGGAACAAAGGTACACTGTATTATTGAACCCTACCGAACACTTGGAGTAGTGTTCTGCAGCATTCTCAAACTACCCTCTCCAGGAATGGGTCCACCACTTCATCCATACTCTTGATATGGCACCTAGAGTCTGGTGTTGTAAACGAAAGTATCCTATGGCCAGGGTTTAAGAGGCCATCAACGTACTAGGGTTGAAAGGCAGATGTAAATGGTTCTACAAGTAAATACAAGCAAGATCAGAGATTAGAATGGTTCATACCTTAGCCAAATGAAGGTTGATCCAAGCAACCCTTCGATCCTCTTCTTGCTCCTCTTGCTCCAAGAGACCTGCAAAATGAATTATACCTTCCTCAAACCAATATGACCACATATAAATCAATTATAATCAAATAAACATGAAATAATAATCTAATTAACATCATAATATGATCATAAATGGAGATTCAATCACACAGTGAACAATTATTTGAGAAGAAGGACATCACATCTTTATTAATCTTGAAAACAAGTACAAGTATACCTTCTCTTCAAGTTCGGAACCTCACAAAACCTTGATCTGTTTATGCTGCTTATCTTCTCCAAGGAACTCAGCCTCCAAACTCTGCAACACAAGGAGAATGCTTCTAGGGCAAAGGTGTGGGCAAAGAGAGCTCCAAATCCTCCAGCATAACAATGAAAAGATTCAAGTCCCCTCTCATGGATCTCCCTACCTCTATTTATATGCTTAATGAAGAGTTAGGGTCAAAGACAAAGTAGTTACAACTAAAGGAGTCAGTTGCATAACTACCCAAACTACTTGAATTTCAAAATACGTATTTTTTTGACATTTTCAAGAGGTGTACGTGGGTTGCAGAAACAACAGTCGTGTACACGAGGAGGTATATGTGGGTTGCAATGCAAAAATTCACGTATTTAAGGTGTATACGACCATTATATATAGCAACTCATGTACATACGTGGGTTTCCTTAAGGAAACACGCATACACATCAAAAAACTCATTTTTAGGGTATTTTGGGGCATTTTCATACTTTTGTATTTTATGGAAAGTTTTAGCTAACAGAAATACCTTTCCAATAGTGTAGAGATCAGGTCAAACAGAGTTACAAAACTCAATATATGGGTCCTCCAAGTTAGGTGTTTGTTCAGTTACTTTCATGAAGTGTCGACATGCGACAGAATCATGGGAAAGTGGTCACAGGAAGAGATGTGTCATTTTGAGCTATAACAGATGCCCCCTAATGTATAAGGTTAGAAGGGAAGATGATAGCCGAAATACATTATAAAGGAAACAGTTGAGTATGGAGAGAGCAGAGTATCCAAGATCAAAAGGCTCGAACAAAGGTACCTGAAAGAGAGATAAATGTCAGAAAAAACTGATCTTTGGGGCATACAAGTCCATATACAAAACATCGCCATAAAGATATAGATGAATCCAACATATGTATAACTGATGAAACTATCATGGTTGCTCAATATGCAAAAAGGTGCCATATCAAATCTAAAGGATTCATGGCCACAAATGAACAAGGTGGATCCATACTCAACAATTGATCATAGCCACAAAAATACAAGGTGGATCTATGTCTCAGCAAAATGTCATATAAAATGTTACAAGGTCTTGCACAACTTAGGCAATAGCAAAATGATGATGTTACTGTCGACCCAAGGTCTTCAATCCAAACCACCCAAAAAAGGTACGAATCCTAACCATTCGAATAAAGGAGCTGAAGTCGAACATGGAGGAAACCGTTTGATTACCGGTCAATGATGAGAACCGTTACCAAACACAAGGGAAACTACCATTAATGAAAATGGTCCCCAAGGCACCTAGTACATTCTAACAATTGTGAATACAAGGACTTGAAGTCGAACACTTGAAGAATCCATCGAGTATGGGACATTAAGGTATTCCCACTACCCAATAGCAAAGGAAATTGCCATTTATGACTGCAATCCCCAAGGTATTGTCATAAAAATCTAAATCTCATCCCCAGAGAAAGATGTGTTGCAGTCGATAGGAAGAGATCTATTGGAAGGAATGCATTAAGGCATCCTTCATCATCCAACATGAGGTAAGTCAAAGACTAATTGGATCTGGAATTGGTACTGAATTTCACGACAAGGACCGCCGAAGACATGATGTAATGAACTGATAGCAAGGAATGGACGACAGAAAAGGTCAAGGAAACTATAGAATGGCCGACAAAGGTTCAATCCTTGAACAATGAGCATGACACAAAAAGTGACTTAGGAATATTTTGACATGAAATAACCAATGACACAAATCTGCAATGTAGGATACATTAACAGATTCCCCATATAATTGGAAAAGAGACCAAATGGAGGAGTAAGAAACTCAATATCGGGATACGGTAAAAATACTAGGACCCAACTATTGATAGACTCAAAACCAGTGCTTTGTTCAAGGAAACAAGACTTGCTGCAATGATGTAAAAAACATGTGAATGAGCTTCCCTTCCCCTCTTTCTTGTAAAGGTTTAATGAGTCCTAGAAAGAAAACTCAGGACGATCTTCATTTTTGGCAAGCTCGAAGAAAAGATAGAAGAATTCTTGATAAAGCACTGATTCGTGGATTTTACGAGCTTGAACTAGTACATGCTCGATGGTGTTTTCATAGTTTAGAGAGTCTAAAAATTCCAAAGAAGAATCCAGAGGGGTCCTTTTTCATCCAATTTAGTCTCCTGAGGCCAAAAAAGTATAAAACAAACCACAGAAGAACTCTCTTAGCTTTCGAAGAAGGCACACCTTTTTTGTACTTAGTCAGGAAGGTTCGAAAAAGGTTAAATTACCACCTACCCAACGCTCCCTCAAAAGAAACATATAGCCTGATTTTTACGAGTGTGAAGGAAGGCAGGATCACTCGGAAAGATCCATTTGAATACGAGGAATGGGGCTTACAACAATAAACTTGATGCTTTGTTCTTTAGGGTTTAACAAGCATGACAAATACATAAAGTAAACTTGGAATATTTTTCATGTATAGGTCCAGAGCACTAAAAAGAGAAAACTAAGCTCTTACCGGGGGTTCCTTTTTTGTAATTTTAGTCCCTCAGGACCGAAAAAGTGATAAACCTATACCTAAGAACACTCTTATCAATTCTGAAGAAAAGAGAGTGTTCCTTTCTTGTATTATTCCACATGGTCTAAGAAAGTGATAACCTACCACCAATGTGGATTCCCATTCACATATTCTTAACGAGCCTGAACAGACAAGTTTACTCGGTAGTCAAGTCTATTTTGAGGCGTCAGACCTGGGCCTAAAGAAACTCAATATCTTTTTCATGAAATTTTAACAAGTCTGTAAAATTCAACTCGCGGCCTCCTTACTATTTTTAACAAGCTCGGAGGAGAGCAAAAAGAATGCTCTAAAATGCGAGGAGACGAGTGTCATAGATAGGAAAAACTAGTTCCAAGCGCAAGGAACAAACCTATGCATAATGCAATGAACATGAGTGGGATAAATACACTCAAGGAATGTCTCCTCGAGGTAAAAGGTGTCAAGCTACAAAGGAAAAATGATACAAGGCTTAGCGACGATCAGAACAAAGATGAGGGCTTATACAACGAGCTAAAAGCATGGAAGTCGACATCAGGCTCATAAGCGTGAGCAGGGCACATGCAAATGCAATTACAACTTGAAAAACAAGGCAAGGCTAGTAAACTGTTGTGAAACCAACTACAAATCCTATCTCCAAGAAACAACAACATCAGAATAATATTCAGAAGAAAAGATCCGATGCGGGTCACTTTGGCAGAAACACATGTGATTTTGCTATCTTCTACAAAAAGGAAAGTCGAGGCAGAATCAACCAAAGAAGATTCTATAGAACCAAATCTTGAGGGTTTATAATCAATAATATCAACCTTAGAAAGAGAGAAAAAATCAACAAGGGAGATAGAGTCTATAGGAACAAACTCAGTATCACAGGAGTTGAAAAATTCATAAGAAAAATCAAACTCATCAGGATCACTGACTTGTTGTTCAAAGGAAGAGTCAAGAGACTCAACAAGACCAACATAAGAATAAAGTTCATGATTACTAGGAAAATCAGGGTTAGACTTAGTCACAACTGAACAAACATCCAAAAGAAGGTCAGATTGTATCAAAGACTCCAAGAATATCTCATCTGGAGGAAGGAGATCATCCGAGATAGGACACATGTCTAAACTTTCAAATGGATCGATAGAGTGGAGATTAGGCCCCATAGTCTATATAGGATGAATCACATGGTCAACTACTGGGACCAAGTCCCGAGAAGGTAAGCATGAAAATATAGGCTGCTTCTCAGTAGAAATTGAACGCAAAGGGCATGATACCACATAGCTCACCTGTGGCGGGGTAGTGTCTATGGAAAAACTGGGAATCAATAAAGGAAAGACCTAGTCTCTAGTTGGGTCAGGAGAAGGATCAATAAAATACAACTGATCGATAGTGCCAATTTCTTCACCATGATTAAAGTACATCACACGAAAAAATGTTGACACCACAGCTTGCATGGCATAGACATAATTACGTCCAAGGAGCATATTGAAGTCCAAGGGGTCTTCTATCACCATGAAGTCAACTAAGACAGTCTTCCCACCCAAAGTAATAAGTGTTTGAGCAATAATTCATAAGGCTATACAAGTTCTTCTATCAAACGCTAGTAACTGACTAGCAGTCGACACAAGGATAGGAGATCCCATGCCTCGCCAAGCACGAGCCGACAAAATACTAACTGGGGCTCCTTCATCAAAAATACAACGGGAAATCATGTATGATTCAACTTTGACCTTTATATGGAAAGGTGCATCAGAAGGAAGGTGCGGCTCAACTAGGCCATCCCAATCAAAGGAAGTAATCCAAGAGCTTGGTGGGGATTCATCTGAGGCGAGTTCAGTGCCCCCTTGTTCAGTAAGTTATGAACTGGCAATGAAGAAAAAGTGACTAGCAAACACTTCACTCTCCAAAGGAAGAGTGGGATTGATCTACAATGGAATCGATTCAACTGCATCGTGAAAGTCACTCTTTGAAGGGAGAGTGTGATTGACCAAAGATAACATTAGTTCAATCACATCAAGATCACTCTCCAAAAGAAGAGTGGGAACGACAAAAGCTGAGATTGGTTCAACCACTTGATCAACCAAAGGTTGAGTAGGTCATTGAGAAACTATAGGTTGTTCAAGAGAAGGAAATTCTTGAGTCTTGGACCACACTCTTCGCACCTCTACGATAACAGGGCACTGGTGAGTAAGATGATCTCCCTCACATAGATTACAAGGGAACTTAAGTTTGCACTTCAAATGACTAGTTTTTTCAATGGTGTCAACATGACTAGCAGTGGAGGACTGTTTTCTCTTAACATGATCTACAGAGGTTGAGATTTTGCCCCCAGCATGACCACCAGAGGCTGGGTGAGTGGGTCCAACCTGAATAAGAGAGGCTGGTTTTTGAGACACTTCAAGATGTTCAAAAATGGGATGACCATGAAACCAAACTCTTCACACCTCCACGATTAAAGGGAATTTATAAGTAAGGTGGTCTCCCTCACAAAGATTACAAGGAAACTTGGGATTGTATTTTGAACAGGTACTCTTTACAACAATGTCAACATGACTCACAGTGGCTGACAGATTGTCTTCAGCATGAACCACAAAGGCTGAGAGACTGCCCCCAGCATGACCTACAGAGGCTGGGAAACTGGGTCCAACATGACCTCTAGAGGTTGGATGGGCACCACCAACATGAACAATAGAGGTTGAATGGTTAGGATCAACATGCTTTGCAGCAGTTGAGTGTGTGCCCCTAGCATGAACTTCAGAGGCTGGGTGGATGGATCCAACATGACTTGCGGAGGTTGGATGGGGAGGTTCAACTTGACATATAGAGGTTGAACAGGTGCCATCAGCATGAACTACAGAGGCTAAATGACTAGATCCAAAATGACCTGGAAAGGTTGGAAGGATCCCACTAGCATTATCAACAGAGGCTAGATGGTGAAGATCAACTTGACTTGCAAAGGTTGAGTGCTTAGATCCAACATGACCTATAGAAGTTGGATAGGTGCCCCCAGCATGAACTACAGAGGCTGTGTGGTGAGGTTCAACTTGACTTGTAGAGGTTGAACAAGTGCCCCCTTTCTTATGTTCCTTCTTCCTATTCCTCCTTCTTTTACTCCTTTTAGACTGTCGATTACTAGTATCAGTACTTTCACTGCATGAGGTAGAAGGAGGACGAGAATCAACTACAGGTGAAGGGGAAGCAGTGTTTTGATGCCCATGATATAAGGAGCTTACTTGTGAAGCATCGGGGGCATTCAGGACAGTTGGAGTGGAAAACAACCACACCAGTATCCCTAGGGTGAATCCAGGTAGATTCAAGGTGGCCATCAAAAGAACACCAACATTCCCTGTGAGAGGAATAGTACAAGGAGTTCCTAGGATGGGGATCTCTTGGTTGGTGTTCAAAGGGGTGTTCGCCATAGTTTCAAAAAAGGAGACAAAGTTTGAGGTCGACAAAAAACCAAAAGTACAAATCATACACCTGAAGGAAAGCTAAGTACAGACAAACCACACAGCACTCACTAAAATTCCTAAAGCCAAACAGACAAACGGGTATAAGATATGATTTCCAGAATAAAGCTGATAGACAGTTACTTGGAATCCCTATAGATGTTCTTAGGCACAAGCAAAGGAATCACCCACTGCCCTCCCACACCTTCTACCAGGGTTACCTTCCAAGCTCGTCCAAGGTCAACCAAAAATAGCCTTTCGATGTACCTGTGTATGAACCCTATATGTCAAAGAGACTAAATGCTACCTTAACTATATTTAAAGTCTAGGGGGGCAGTCACAAGCATGGTTTGTATGCATGGGCAAGGTAGCAAATCCTGAAACCCTGTCTAAGACAGAATCCCCAGATGTGCAAAAACCCTGGTCTATGCTTTGACAAGGAATCAGATGGTTATCTCCTCAGTCCAAGTCTCCATGCGGCCTCGTGCTTAACTCATGTTTGAGAGGAGCTTCCTAGACACAATCAACATATAAAAGGGTTTACCTAGTGATTGGCCAACTACATCTAAATTTTAACACTTGTGGGGAGTTTAAACTCCCTATCCCACAAGTCTAGCATGAGCTAGTTGGTGTATGACCCTATAAAATAAAACTTACTCATAATTTTATATCGTTTATTTTAAGGGTTGTTTTTAGTCAGAGGGTAAATGGCGTGAAACTTATGTGTTGTTTTGACTCAAATTTGAAACAAAATGGCCAAGTCAAGAGAAATGAAATGCAAAAAGAAAAAACCCTCCTCTTTTCTTTTTCAAATAGAAACTTGAAAGCCACAAAAGAACAAATTCTTTTTTTTTCAAAAATAATGATATGCAGTGTATTAAAGACAAAACCTTAATCTACATGAATATTAAAACACTATATGTTCTTTTTATTTTTCTTTTATAAATGCAAAAGAAAAACTACCTATAAACAAAAGTATGCAGATAACAAGAACAAAGCAAAAGGAACTCTGCTATAAAACCACCCAAAAGACTCTAGAATGCCCTAAAGTCAGTATAAACCCTACTTGGAAAGAAGGCTTGCATAAGAGACAAGTCGACTATTTTTTCATGGTGAATTTAACCAACAAAAGAATAAGGAAACAAAAACCAATAAGATTCTATGTTCAGACAAAGATCACTAACAGAGGCTGACCAGAAACGTAAGCCAAAAATAAAACCAAGCAAAGGGGGTAAGGGGAAAGAGCAAAGAGAAACCATAAAGCTTTAAAAAGACTCACCACATTGATAAAGAACAACCAAAAGGTATGGTACTAACTCCCTGGATTCATGCACCTGCAGAGGACCCCAATAGACCTACCAAACAACCTTCAAAAAGAAGAAAAAACCACAAAAGACGATAAAAACATTGTTTAAAGGGGCATACACGAGTTTCACTACTGATAGGTCGTGTGTCGTACATGAGTTGACAGTACAACAATACACTTTTACAATCACACATGGGTTGTATTAATGACAAGTTGTGTATCATACATGGGTTAACAGTATAGAAATTCATGTGTACCAAACCAGACACGCGACTATTCAGTATGCAACTCACGTATGGGTGGAAAAAATACCAAAAAGGGTCAAAAACTGCCTTAGGAAGGCAAGGGAGGTATTCTATCAGACAAATAAAGTGTTCCTAAGTGGAAAGAAAGACCTGAAACCTTACAAAAGACTGAAATAAAGACAGAGAAACCCTAAACAGACAAGGATCTCCCCAACAAAGTCACCAGTTCTGTTGTAAAGGAAAGTATCCTATGGCTAGGGTTTAAGAGGCCATCAACGTACTAGGGTTGAAAGGTGGATGCAAATGGTTCTACAAGTAAATACAAGCAAGATCAGAGATTAGAATGGTTCATACCTTAGCCAAACAAAGTTTGATCCAAGCAGCCCTTCAATCCTCTTCTTGCTCCTCTTGCTCCAAGAGACCTGCAAAATGAATTATACCTTCCTCAAACCAATATGACCACATATAAAGCAATGATAATCAAATAAACATGAAATAATAATATGATTAACATCATAATATGATCATAAACAGACATTCAATCACACATTGAACAATTATTTGGGAAGAAGAAGGACATCACATCTTCATTAATCTTGAAAACAAGTACAAGTATACCTTCTCTTCAAGTTCGGCACCTCACAAAACCTTGATCTGGTTCTGCTGCTTCTCTTCTCCAAGGAACTCAGCCTCCAAAATCTGTACACAAGGAGAATGCTTCTAGGGAAAAGGTGTGGGAAAAGAGAGCTCCAACTCCTCCAGCATAACAATGCAAAGATTCAAGTCCCCTCTCATGGACCTCCCTACCTCTATTTATATGCTTAATGAAGAGTTAGGGTCGAATACAAAGTAGTTACAACTGAAGGATTCAGTTGCATAACTACCCAAACTACCCGAATTTCAAGATACATATTTTTTAGACATTTTCAAGAGGCGTACGTGGGTTGCAAAAACAACAATCGCATACATGAGGAGGTATACATGGGTTGCAAAAACAACAATCGCATACATGAGGAGGTATACATGGGTTGCAATGCAGAAAGTCACATATTTAAGCCGTACGCAACTATTATATATAGCAACTCATGTACATACATGGGTTTCCTTAAGGAAACTCACGTACACATCAAAAAACTAATTTTTAGGGTATTTCTAGGCATTTTCAGACTTTGGTTTCTTCTAGAAAGTTTTAGCTGACAGAAATACCTTTCCAACAGTGTAGAGATGAGGTTAAACGGAGTTACAAAAATCAAGATATGGTTCCTCCAAATTAGGTGTTTTTTTCAGTTATTTTCATGAAGTGTCGACATGCGACAGAATCATGGGAAAGTGGTCACATGTAGAGATGTGTCATTTTGAGCTATAACAGCTAGTACGCATCTATGCAGTTGTGCCAAGAAATAAAAGAATGGGAAAAGGTTGTACATAATTTCACATGCCCCTTCCAGTTTGCAGATGAGAAACCAACAGTTGACATAGTGCTAAAGGCTATTAAGGAGAAGATATTCACAGAGATCTAGCTAGAGGTTGCGTATTCTCAACCCTACGCTTCACGCTCCCGCCATTGCTGTGAGACGGTTCAGCACTGGATGACATGCTATAACCTCTCTGGAGACCTAGAGGATGATCTGACTAACATCAACATTCTAGAGTTGAAAGGATCGCGTGAAGTAGAAGGAAGGGGCATTTCCAGTGAACAGTTCATCAAGCCACTAAAGATCAAGAAAGTTAACATTGGATCGGAGGACAACCTAAAATTTGCTAACATTAGAGACTATTGGGACAAAGAGACAGTAGCCAAAATCACTGATCTATTACATGAGTTCCAATACCTATTCCCAACAAACTTCAAGGAAATGAAGGGGATAGTAGGCTATTTGGGCGAAATGGAAATTTCGCTTAAGCCTGACGCAAGAATGATAAAACAATGCCCCTACAGACTAAATCCATGCTATAAAGAAAAAGTGAAAGCATAACTTGAGTGCATGCTAGAAGCAAGAATCATTGAAAATGTTGAAGAATCAGAGTGGATAAGCCCTATAGTGATCCAGGGCAAAAAGGTGGCAGGCGAGGTCAAAATCTATGTCGACCTTAGGAAGCTAAACGATGCCTGCTTACACGATCCATTCGTAACACCCTTTACAAATGAAGTCTTGGAAAGCGTTGGCAGATAAGAAATGTGCTCATTCACAGACGGATTCTTGGGCTACCATCAAGTCAGAATTACACAAGAGGACCTCCAGAAAACAACCTTTGTAACAAAATGGGGATGCTACCAATACACGGTAATGCCCTTTGGCCTTAAAAATGCCCCTGCTATTTTTTCTAGAATAGTAGTTTCTTCTTTTAAAGATTCCATTCATAAGTTTCTTGAAGTATATTTTGATGAGTGGACGGTCTTTGGTCTGGTAAGAGACCATATTGAGAATCTGTGCATGATGTTGGAAAGGTGTCTCCAATATCAAATTGCACTGAATTTGAGAAAATGTATATTTTGTGCACCATTTTGTGTATTGCTCGACCATGTAGTATGCCGCGACAGGATCTTGGTCAATCCTGTGAAGGTGGCAATTATTCTAGACTTGCCTCGGCCTACATCAGTCACACAACTCAGATCCACACTGGGACATACTGGATATTATCGAAAATTTATCAAAGGATAGGTGGAGGTAACCGCCCCAATGGAGAAACTGTTGAAGAAGGATGCCAAATTTGAGTGGAACGAAGACTGTCAGGATAGTTTGGATAAGTTGAAGAACAAAATGGCTACCGCACCAATATTAATATTCCTAGATTGGAAAAAGGAGTTCCATGTACATGTTGATTCATCATCAATTGTGATAGGTATAGTATTAACACAACCAGGAGAGGGTGCAATTGACCACCCAATTCCATTTGCAAGCAGGAAACTATCAACGACAAATAAAAACTACACCACAACAGAAATAGAAGGGCTTGCCATGGTCTATGTGCTACAAAAGTTTAGACACTATCTATTGGGTGGACACTTCAAAATGTTCACTGATCATTCTGCATTGAAGTACCTGGTTAATAAGCCAGTGTTGGGGGGGAAGATCTTTCGGTGGCTCCTCCTATTTCAAGAATTTGACTTTGAATTCATTATGAAGCCAGGCCGACTAAATGTTGGACCTGACCACTTGTCACGAATTGAAAGTGGGGAGGAACCCACCAGTCTAAAGGATAATCTACTAGATGTGCAGTTGTTTGCTATCAATGTTGTCGATAAAGAATTTGATGCTATTATACACTTATTGAATACAGGCTACGCACCTGAAGGTTATTCGACATGGAAAAAGAAACAACTAGTTGTCAAAGCCTCAGATTACACGTTAATCATGGGACAACTGTATAAGTTGGGACCAAATGAAATACTGCACAGATGTGTCTTTGATCATGAAAGGAAATGGGTAATGGCTGAAGTGCATGTGGGTGTTTCAGGAGGACACTACACCAGGAAAGCAACGGTGCGTAATATTTTGCAAGATGGACTCTGGTGGCCAACTGTACATATGGATACAAGAAAATATTATCACAATTGTGATAAATTTCAAAGAGCAAGGAAACCATCACGACGTGATGAAATGCCACTAGTGCCACAAATTACACTGCAGGCCTTTGATAAATGGGCAATGGATTTTGTCGGCCCAATTAGTCTGCCAGGGAAACGGACTGGTGCACACTATATTATAATTGCTATAGATTACTTAACAAGATGGGAAGAGGTGACACCTATGATATATTGCACCGCCACACCAGCGGCGAAGTTTCTTTTTGAAAATGTCATCACAAGGTTTTGTTTCCCGAAAATCCTTATCAGCGACCAAGGTACGCATTTTGTAAATAACCTAATTGTTGAAATGACTGCAAAATTCCAAATCCAGCACAAGAAGACAACACCATACCATCCTCAATAAAATGGAACTATGGAGGCCTTCAAAAATATACTAGAGAATGCTTTGACTAAGGTCTGTAATGTGCGTAGAGATGACTGGGACCAAAAATTGTTAGCAGTATTATGGGCTTACAAAACAACATGGAAACGACTGACTGGCTACACTCCTTTCCATTTATTCTATGGACAAGAAGCAGTCCTGCCTATGGAGTACATTGTGCCAAGACTACGAATCGCTGCACTAATAGAGATGACAGACACCGATGCCATAGAGGAAATACTTGCGCAATTGATTCAATTGGAGGAAGAATGCTTCATTATGGGCTTCCATCAAAACGTATAAAAATAGCAGCAAAAATCATGGCATGACCACCACATCAGGACAAAGGAGTTCAAGGTCGGCGAACTCATTCTTATGTATGACAGCAAGTTTCTTAAGCACCCAGGTAAGCTCAAAACACACTGGCTAGGTCCGTACATGGTTGCACACATTACTGAAGTAGGCACGGTAAAACTACATAAGCTGGATGGAGCATCGGCTGCAATTATGATCAATGGCAGCTAATTAAAACCATACCACGATGAATGTGGCATGGACCCATGAGGCCAGGGCACCCAAAATGAAAAGGAAGTTGCACTGAAAAATTCATCCTGGTAAAACCGCCAATGAACTAGCTAAGAGACAACTGGTGGCAAGTTGTAGACAGCTAGAAAATACCAATGGACTCTTAAATGCATAAGAACTCCAAAACAATTCGGTGCTAGTGACAGAATAGAATCATTAATTTAGAAATTCCAAGGAGAATGGTGGCAGGATTTTTGGTCCCATCTTCCATATTACCTTTAACTACCCTGACAAGTAAATGATGGAACCTAAGTGTGAGGGTAAATCTGGTGAAGGACGAGCCCATGTGCTCCTTCAAATGGTCAATCATTATGGCTAGTCACAGCTGAGGGAATCTAAGTGCCTATATAAAGTAGTTACTTTTGTCCATGTAACCATTGCATTACCTTATAGAGCCAAGAAACCAGAGATTCAAGCCCCTAAGTGAACCATAACCCCTTCCCAGAGCCGAAGCCCATGATTATTAAGCTCTCTAGTGACAGCAAAGATTCAATTATTTCACCAGTGTTTTTTAGCATGATAGTATAGGTACCTTATGTCCCTAAACCCAGTCGGCCCAAGAAAAAGATGAATAATACATAGGCTAAGATGAAGACACCACATAATTCCCCACAGAGGCTACCATGTCCTCCACTAGTAAGAGGCCAGCTAACGCAGGTACCTGCAACCTGGCCACTAGTACAGTCGTCCAAAGCTGAAATTTTTATAGCCAGAGCCCTATCGAGTGCAAACATCCCCACTTCCTCTATCCCTATAGAAAAGATACCAAAGGCCCGCAGATACGACCCGGTTCCGCCATTGCTATCACCTCCAGAAGTAGAGTGGACAGATGAAGAAAGGAACTTGCTCCCTCTGTATGTATCACCAAGGAATCCAGGTGCCGTAAGAGTACCAGTGGACACACTAGAACTATTAGAAGAGCCCATTATTCCATAGGGAGTCATGCATCCTTAGGATCCCATCACTCCCAAACTCCAGGAATTGAAATTTGAGGACTACGACACCATGAAACAAGACATATCTAGAGATCAATTCATGTTCGTTAATCCCAGTGAACCATCGAATGCAGACATTGTTTCTACAATGGATTATGCACATGGATTGGAGCAGTTAGGTATCTTAAACCTACTCCTTATTCCCCATTTTGGCCGCTCTAGCCTGGTCGGAATCTATGTCAAGAAGCTGCTAGTATGCTTCCATGGAGGCTACCTCTGGCTGAACAAACCATATGAGGTAATGGTGGACCTGATCTCGGCCATCATGGGTCTTCCACGATAAGGAATCGACCCAGCCTCATACCTACATAAGGGAGGGGAAAGTATAGACAAGAACGGCATGAATACTAAGTACCAAATTCTCCGTGGCGGAAAGGGATTCCTCCTTAGCTCCATCGAGGATAGTGTTGTATGAGCTATAGCAAAAATTTTGTGCAGTAAGGTCTTGTGCAAGATGAGGCCTACTGAGTGCACCGCTACAACAATAGAGCTAGCAGAAAAGTGTGTGCAAGGATTGCACATTAACTGGTCCTAGTTCCTTCTGAACGAACTGATGGACGACGCACGTGAAGTGTAGGAACATCCCATGGTGAAGTTTCACTTCTCGTGGATTTTAATTCTAATATCATTTGTGGTATGGGCTCTGCCACCAGATTATCAATCCATGGATATCCTAGTAGAGCTCCTTGGCATGCTATACCAAAACCTATGGGACCACAAGGATAGTAAGTGCAAGACCGATTCCATACTTTCATTCTTTCTACAAGGAGAAAGGCTCTAGTAGATTGTGCGCAAGAATTATCAACTGAAACCTGCAACAGTGGCCAAGTATCTATTCATTCACTTCCACACAGGGATGCACAACATCATCATGCAACGGTGCAATGACCCTAAGAAGCAGACACTCTTAACTTTCTTTATCCTCAGGGATGCGGATATCAAATGAGAGATCAAAGGCTGGCCTAAGGAATGGTTTAACCAGCATCAGGTTCCTGTAGCATAGCAAGCATCGTCGGGGTGTCTACAAGAGAACCCACCACATGACTGTTCCAATTACGATACCCAGAAGCATCAGGATAACTCCCAAGAAGTAGAAGAAGAACAAGAAGGGAGAGACCCACCCAATACCATCGAATAATACCCCCCTACTAAAGAGGAGGTGCACATCAAAAGAAATAGGAAGAGGAAAGGTAAAGAGCCCATGGAGGAAGATGAAGAGGCCTTGGCCATCCCACATAGGAAGAAGCAGAAGGCTAACCGATCCCAAGTAATGGGCATAGCAGACGAGGATCTATCCCTTATCCATGAGGCAGTCACCGAAGTAGCCAAGAAAACCTTGGGTAACCTCACAAGCTAACAAACCAACTGGATGGCTTCCATCACTACGAAAGTTAACCGGCTGGACGAGACCGTTGCAGAAGTACATGACACCATGCAGGCTGAAACCTATGGTGTAGACCCAGTAGACACTTTGGTGACACCAGTGCCACTCCCGCCCTTAAGAATAGAAATCCCCACGCAGGCATTTTCTACAGAACAAGTAGAAAAAGAGGTAAGTGTCCACAGCTTAGACATATTGATTTTGGATTTCTCTAAGCTAACATTACCGTAGATATATTCCATTCATCAAGTTGCGGCCATGGAATTCAAACTCCAGGAAAATGTGGTTGCATATCAGGCAGCCAAGGCAACCAAGAAAGCAAAGGAGCGCAAGAAAGTTATAAAGTGCCAACAGGAAGCCCTAGAAGACCAAGCCCAAAATCAGGCTTCATTGGAACACGCTATAAAGGAGGCAGTCGCACAACTATCAGAAGAGGAGAAAGAGGTCAAGGTAGGACCTCTGCACTAGCTAAGGAGGCTATACAAACTAGCCACAGACCTAAAGAAATAGGTTTAGGAAATGAAAACCAACCAACAGTCGAGCACACCCCCCGAAGTGCTACACCAAAGGCAAGAATTGGCAAATAAAGCTATTTTCCGGATTAGGGAAGTCGAGAACATCTGTACAGAAGTGATGGAAGTAATTGTCATGACATGCGAACAACTCATTGATGATGAGACTGCAAAATAGTTTGTTGAAAAAGCATGGCAAGAAGACCTACAGATATTGGCAGTAAAGCAGAGATTAAGAAAATGCCAACTAAGGAAAAAATTGCCAAAGTTACAGAGCTCAAGCAGCTCCTAGACAAGGCAAGATCTCTGCATGACCAAGAAAGCATGTGCAACAAGGAGACACCCAAGAAACAGGCTAAAACTGAAAGGGTGACAGGGTTAATTCAGCCTGTCCAGCAATGAATCCACTAGTTCACTCAAGAACTAGCCAATACCTCATTGGAACACCTTAGAAATTACAAAGTGCAAAGAGAAAAGAGACAAAGAGGTCAAGGAAGATGAAGGAAAACAGGAAGATGAAAAGGAGCAAGAAGAACACCATTAAGAAGGCTCAGAGCATGCACAGGAAAAACCTATGGACATAGAATTCTCAGAAGAGGCCGAAGAATAAATGGTATAACACCAAGCCTCAATATCTAAAAAAAAAATCCAAGTATGGAAATAATCCGTGGTGCAAGAAACATCGCCAACAAAAAAAAATTGCAAAGGCTGCTGCGTAGATCATGCCTCCGTATATGTCCCTTGCTTCGTGGCTCCGGATGAGCCACATGTGAGTGTTGGGGGCCACATGTGAGTGTTGAGGGCCTATTGGCCTGGGAAAGGAGCACAAGGAATAAGCTTGCGCACACAAGCAAAGAAGGTGTGCCACACATGCGAGGACCAGTGCAGACAGAATGGAGAGGTGCATGGTGAAGGAAAGGCAAGCACAAAAACATGCAAGTCATAACAGCCAAAAAGCAACAGGTGCAGAATCCAAATCATGGTTGTTTATGGCGGCATAAGCCTGCAACTACACATGTATGAGGGGATANGGAAAGGCAAGCACAAAAACATGCAAGTCATAACAGCCAAAAAGCAACAGGTGCAGAATCCAAATCATGGTTGTTTATGGCGGCATAAGCCTGCAACTACACATGTATGAGGGTATATTTATAAGTCAGGACGATAGTGCCTCATGTCAAGTCATGATCACCACAGTTGTAGCCTAAGGGGCGGCTGATAGTGATAGTTAACAGAATACCTGTATGCAGTTGACCCTGTGTGGTCATGTAAAATAGTGTAAATAGGAGGGATTCAATAGTTAGAGGGTTTCTTTTTGTTGGCCATAATTAAGGATAGGTTGGTTGGTTTTGACTACTTTTAGTTAGTCATAACTATATTTAGGTCAGTTTTCCAGTATTTTTTCATCGGTTCAATGGTAATCCATGGGGAAGGGTACCATTTTTGCTATAATGTTGTAGAGATCACAAAAAAGGAAGACTTGGGAAGAGTCTAGTAGCAATAGGGGGCTATTGAGCTGTGGATCTGGCTATTGTGTGTGTAGACTGGTAGGAGTAGAGGTAGGGTAGAAGAGAAAACTAGAGAGCATGAGAACCATATGTCTGATTCACAGAGACATATCTTAAGATTAATCTATATCTTGCAGACTGCAAGGTGCTATACCCTTTTCTCATGCCAGATGAAGAGCGCCTTGGTGGTTTTTCCCCATATGGGTTTCCATGTTATCTATTGTGTTTGAATAAATCGTTGATGTGGTGAATATTTATGTGAATGGTTGTTATTTTCTTTCTATATAATTCTAAATGTTGCTTAAATCCCTGATGTTATCCTGTAATCATTAGACGAATGTTGGAAAGGCGTCATTGAAATCTACATGTATATATCGGTCTGTGTGATTTTGTCTTAAGTTATTAATTGAGTCGAAGGTAGATTGATATGATTCATCTATGCCGCATAGGTTATGCCAGTTGCGAGGTGGAAAGAAAGGACAAGTTGCGCGATGACATGTATATGTGCTCGGTTGCGCAAGGCTGACTCCTTTGTCCATCCATCCTGTTTCCTTGGTTGAGCTCCTTGGTTGAGAGACAAGGGACTATAATCCCTCAAAAATCATGGAAACATGGTTCTGATGCTTACCCATAAAAGAGATATCTCGGTTGAGACTACGCCTGCTTCACAGGTGTCATTGACAAGGCTTGATCTGTCGGGTGGGTATCTCAGGTATTTATTGGGTTAATGGGATGTGCAGAACCTGGGTCACGCGAGTTAGGAAAAGTGGCCAACATGTCACTCACACTATCTTTGGGCATCCAAACCACGTCACAATGTTGTCAAACACAAACCATGTTGTTGTCGTAGCAACGCAATCCACGAACGGTGCAGCCTCTTCCCATCTTGTCAAATAGTCTGTCTCAATAATGATATACAGCACACCAGTTCACTTCCTAGGTGGGTTAATTGATCCCACAAAGTCCACCACCCATTTATCAAATGGTTGTCATGCCACTTGAGGTACCAGCGACATCTCCTCTCTGCAAGGGTTTTCCATTTCGTTGACAGATATCGCAGGTTTTTGCATAATCAGTCGCATAGGGATGAAGGGTGGGCCCTTAGAGTCCTATGCGAAGCACCTTCCTTGCAGTAGCGCATCCTCCATAATGTCCACCAGCAAATCCTACATGGGCCTTTGTAAAGATCTTCCCTTGTTCATGTGGTAGGACATATCGATGCAAAATATCATCTGGTCCTAGTTTATATAGTTGTCCCATGATCAACTGGAAATATGAGGCCTTCACCACAAACTGCTTCTTCTGGCTTGTACTAAGGTCCTTTGGTGTGGTTCCCATCACCAAAAACATGATTTGATCATAGTAACCATCAACCATATTGATTCTGAATAGATGCGCATCTAACAATATGTCTTCAATGTTTGTTGGCTCTTCACCGATCTCAATTTGGGATAGATGATCGGGGGCAACATTTAAGCGATGTTGGTCACTTTTCCTATCTTTGTTTCCATCATCATAGATGGCGCAACTTGTGCGGCACAGCTGACTTGCATTACCATACCATCTGCAACTCATGTCATGACTCAAGACATAAGTGCGTAGGCCGATATATGCATATCTTTCAGCGATGCTTCCCTAACATTAGTCTACTAATGACTGTATAATATCAGGAAATTAAACCATATTTTATCCTCATACAGGAAGCAATTAAAAACCATTCACATAGACATTCACAGCATTAATCATTCATTCAAACACAAGAGATAACATGGAAACCCATCTAGGAAAAACTACCAATGTGCTCTTCATTTGGCATGAGAAAAGGGTGTAGCACCTTAAAGTCTGCAGGATGTAGACTGATCATATGATATGTCTTTATGACTCATACTTTTGGTTCTCATGCTCTCTGGTTTGTTCTTCTGCTCTACTCCTACTCCTAGTGGTCTGTGATCTCAGTAGCCAGATCCACCGCTCAACAGCCTCCTATCACTACCAAACTCTTCCTAAGTCTCCTCCTCATCTACTCTTTACAGAATTATAGTAAAAGAAGGGTGTCCTCACTCTAGATCGCCCATGAAAAACCCATAATAACTATCAAAAATGCCAACTATCATGAACAGGGTATCAACAAACCCATCTAACTCCTTAATCCCTCCTATTTATACTATTTTACATGACCACTCTGGGTCAACTGCATCCAGGAAGTCTGTTAACTGTCACCATTAGCCACCCCTCAGGCTACAACTATGGTGATCATGACCTGACACGAGGCACTATCAGCCTGACTTACAAATATTCCCTCACAGATGTGTAGCCATAGGCTTACACCATCTTAAGCGGTGACGATCTACATCTATCATTCTCCAACTGTTGTTGCCCACATGCCCATGCGCTTTCCTTTCCTTCGTCGTGTGCCTCTCCATTCTTCCTGCGTTGGCCCCTTGCTTCCTTCATGGCCTTCCTTTATTTATATCCTGTGCATGTCACGCCTTCTTTTGCTTGCGCATGAACTTCTTTATTGTGCTCCTTTCCTATGACAACAGGCCCCCAACACTCACATGTGGCTCATCCCAAGCCACTAAGCAATCGCTTCTTTTCACAACTTGTTTTTTTTTTTTTTTGCTTTGCACACTTTGCTCCTTGATGCCTTACGCACTTTGATCCTTGACTTCTTTTTTTTTGGGGCAGTGTTTTCTGCACCGCGGCCTCATCCCATACTTAGAAGAATTTTTAGATAACAAAGCTTTAGTTACTTTAGTCATACAATTTATTCTATGGCATCCTCTAAAGACTCTTAATGGCGAGTTCCACTTCTGAATTTCACCAGGGATGTTAGTGTCTCATTTTGGTAAAGTGTCTCATTCTGACAAAGCAAGCCAGTTCTTATTATCATTCTCAGTCTCCTGGGGTTTTCCTTGTCTGTGACAGCTTCTCTCTTGCTATTCTTCCTCGATTTCGTCATTTTATGCATCCTCCTTTTCCCCACCTTCTTGCTTTGCCACTTCCTGGTCTGCAGAGTTGGGCGGCCCAGTACCCAACCAGAGCTATGAGCTTTGAAGTGTGAGGCATCATCCATATTGAAAACTAGAGAATCCCTTAATTCAAGGGAGTGATCAGAGGCAAGTGTTCCACCAAACTTTGACGAATTTCACCTGAGCATCACGGTCTACAAGCCATATCTGGCCATGTAGCCCTTCTTTGTTCTTTCCCCGAACATAGGTCATGCCTAGACTGGTGAAAATTAGGCCTGATCGCCAACCCTGAAGACTTTTTCAAATGCTACAAGGACTCTGGTCCCTATCCTACAGCCTTTATCAAATGGGGCAATAACTCTGGTCTCTACCAAAGTCCTAGCGGGTCATGTAGTCAGGGTTGGTAGCCTACAAAAAAATAAATATCCAAGGATGACTTCGCCAGAGGGTTCTAGCTAGGTCGACATAACTTGCAGACTATTACCATCCTTGTTATTCCCATCTTCAAAGGTACCTGACACACTAAAGGCTGTAGCAACTGCTTTAGCCCGCACGGCTACTCACCAGGACACACCCCAACCCATCTGTAACTAGTGCTTAAGCAGCCCGACCAAGTGTACCGAACTCTCCCCTGGCCCTTCGAATGGGTTCATGCAGTAACTCTATACTTTAAGCAGGGAAATCCCACCTTTTATAAGAGGAGCACCAGGTCAGATGCCATCTGGGAATATCCAGGTGCATCATTAGGACAAGACCTTCCGCTAGCGTACCGGATTTTCCTCTTAGATTTGCTATGATTGATGGTGTCATCACTCCCCCATACTGACAGTGGTGATCGAGTATTGACATGATGTTCAGTTACCATCACAGAGTTTCCTGCACATGGTAAGCTAGTCAGTCCACCCTGGGCGATGTCCTTTTGCAAGTGCCAAATATTTGGTGGATCCTTATGCATTTAATAATCTGTCGTCGACTGCCAGTGCCATGTTTCTGCAACCTCCTGCCAGTTTTTCTATTCTTTGACTTGTTGGTGGGTTTATAGCGCTTCCGCACAACTTTGTCTTTCTGTGCAACTTCCTCTGTCCGTGTGAAATACACTATCTGTGCCAAGTTATACTGGAGATGCCTCCCTTATTGCTTTCTTTCCTGGAGAGAGATTTTTTTTTTTGCTATTACGCACCTTGGCCTTATTTCCTTGCACAATTTTAGTTGTCAACATTTTCATAAGATGCGCAGTAGGATGAACCTTGTCCTAGAATTCCTATACAATCTATTGAACCTTAGCGACGTCTTCCATGACTTCTTCTGCTTGCACGACCAACTTTTCAACCATGTCGGAATGGACATGTTCCAACGGTTTCGCTTCTATTGATTGTACCATGCCTTGAAGTTTTTGTTGTATCGGCTAGATAAATTGTGTAAGTTGTTCAGCTTCTGACTGTTGTTTCTCTACCTCATCTTTCCTTCTTTGTTATTTTTTGTAAAGGGTCTACACTTGCTGTTGCAGACTCTTGATCTCTACATTCTTGGTGACCTTCTGTTGAAGGGGTAGCTTCCTCATTTCCACTTTTGCAGCACTGATTTTATCATCTGCCTCTCGCGCACTCTGCCTAATCTGCTCGGTTGTTTCATATTCAAGAAACACTCCCCAAACAATAGCGATAACATCTGCAGCCTTCGCACAGAGAGCTTCACCTTGTCTGATTTTCTCAGTAGCTTCAGACACTGTTCTTCTTCTTTCCTCAAGTACCTCTAGGGGTGTGTTTGGCATATGTCTGGCTAGCAACTCTTCCACTTGTTACCGAAGTTTCTGCGCAATATTCAGGAGCCTGGTTACTTTAAACACGGAGTCTTCATCTTCTTGCCCTGCTTCTGGCGGGAATGCTGCAATTGCATTCCTAATGGAGTCTACTAGTGTGATGTGGCTTTGTTCATGCACTAATATTTCATGTTCCTTTTTGGCAAGAAGGGTGATGTGCTCCTGTAGTTCTTGCTCTTTCTTCTTCAATAGGGCCTTTCGCAACTTTTCCTTCTGCTGATGTTTTGCTACTTCATAAGCGACAACATTTTTCGTTAGCTAAATTTCAGATGTGGCCACCTGTTGAATGCTATAGACTTCCTCCAAGGCTATCTTGGAGAATTCTATCTCCACAATGTTGTCATCAGGGCCTACACTTGTCTCTGCATCTACCTCTAGTGCCTGCCTTTGGATCGTTACATTGATTAATGGCACTAATGCTAGCATAATGAGCGGAACATTGGGATCTACACCATATGTCTCGGCCTCCATAGTGGCTTTGAAATCTTGGATGGCCTATATTAACTTGTTGAGATGTCCCTTGACTTGGCTAGCAATGTTTAATTGTTGCATCCTCAAACTAGCGAGGTTATCTTATGTGACCAAAGGAACTACATCAGCAAGTTCCTGCACATCATCTTCAGTCAATGTGTTAATGTTCATCGTTCTGTCAGTTTTCTGCTTCTTTCGGGATGATTGGCCCTCTTCTTGATATGCATGTGTATGTGTCTACATATTCTCTTGACTTGGAAGCTGGTTTGATACATGGTGGTATGAGTTACCCATATCATCATCATCCTCAAGGTGTTCCTCGAACTGATTATCTTGGTTTTCATCACCTTTGTGCTCTTCACCATTGACTTGGTGAAGCGAAGGTTCCTCTGCATTTTGCCCTTCAGGGAGAGGCTCTGCTAGTGGGACGTGCCATTCCTCCATCCGAAGGTTTATAATGGAATCCACATCCTCATCTATCACCATGAAGCCCGCAGGGTGTTCCTATTTGAGTGGATCCTTTATCGGTAGTGGGATTATACTATGCGCTTGAGCTTGGAACTTGATAAAAGTTGCATACCTGTGGACCGTCGCAGCTCAGATTCTATAGGATTAGTGAACAACATCACATAGCACCTCTCCATGTACAAAGAATTCATTTTTTTCTCCTTCTGCTGATTACTATCCCCCTTGTCTTCCCATAAATTCTGGTACCTTGCACCAAGGCAAGGTAGTGGGACATCCATCTGAATGTAATCCGGTCGGTTATCCCACACAGTGAAGGAAATCAAGATCAACAACTAGGAATAGCAGAATTCGTAGGTTTCCTTGTGCTAAGCCTACAGTGCATCGTCTATAAGTGCGTTCAGCAAGTACCAAGACGAGTTGAATATTCCTCCTAGTGCACATAAATCTACAATTTCCACTGCCACTGCCGAACATTGCTTGGGTATCATATTGTGGAGTAGCTTACAAGATAGGATCTTTGCGGGGATGCACACAATTTTGTCCTAGATGGGCCCAATCAAGAATCCCCGATCCACTCGCTAAAGGTTATGCTTCCACTTAATTGGGTTAACGTCTTTCTTGACCAAGTAGGTCGCAGGATCTTAGCCTTCATTTGGGAGGCCAATGATCCTCGTAATTAGCTCGGTGTCGACCTGATATGGCTAATCCAGCCATAGGTATCCTCCATGGAAGCAGACCAGTAACTGCTTCACATATGTATTGACTTGTATGCTATGCCCTAAATGAGGCATGAACAACATGTTTATCACCCCAAACCTTTGGCTTGAGCATTTGGGCATCACTTGTAGCAAACTGTTCCACAACCATGCAGTATTTTATCTATAATCCTTCATGTTTTCGAGTTTCAAAGTCCTAGAACTTCAACATAGCCAACTCAAGCAGGATATCCTTTAGCAGGTGAATGCCGAAAGGAATTCGCGATGAGATCATAGTAGTCACCGCCTTCTTTGGGAGGGTGCTCTCCTCTGCATCGATTCTCCTTGGCCAAATATAGTGCGGTAAATTCGAATCAACTCGCTCCATTCGCGACCCTCTTCTTAGAAGTGAGTATTTTTCCACAACATTCATTGCTTCTTCTCCAGTGGGTGCCTTCCCTCGGTCATCCAGAATAGTGGTAACTTTGCATTTTCTTTGCTGGGGTTGCGGTATTCTGGACACCTCTCCTGGTTGCATCTCTCTGAGCTGCTTCGGCCCTCTGTCAAGAGCTACACCTACTTCTTGTGGTCCCGGAGAAACTGGAATTCTTTGAACTAGGTTAGGCACAACACGTGACCCTGGGATCAGGATGGTAGCATGACCATCCTCCCTGATATGCTGGTTGCACATTATTTCCATAGGGTCAACATCTAGCTGTTGATACAGTTGATGTACCTCATTCGAATGAATTTATTCTTCCTCTTCAATGGGGAAACTGAAGATAATAGTTTCTTTCAACGCCTTACTTTCACTGGGAATGCTAATTACCATGGACGTTGGCATAATTGACCAAGGATTGCAGGGTTTTATCTCTGTAATCGTGTGGCTCTGGTTTTCTCAAGTCTTCACTATGCGTAATAGAGTATTGTATGGGGAAGCCGAGTATCTATATAGCTCTCTGCATCCTACAATCATCACTTGACGAGATCTCGGGGTCTAATAAATATCTTGGGTTGCTTCTACCGACACTTTCTTCACTAATTTTTGTAACTCACTTTTCGGGCTGTACCTGTCAACATAGTTATGGTCGTTATGATGGGGACGGGAGATGGGACAAAAAAGTACGCTGCCCTGCTCCTCATACTATGTCAGAGTAAAGTTACTTAACTGTGACATCTGACCAAATATTTGTCAAAGATTTGTAGTTTAATGTCGGGAAAACTGTCATTCCCGCTTTTGCATCTTTTTACCGCTTTTTGCTTTGCCCTGTGTGCTAGAGGATTTTTTCTTTACCTACTTTTTCCTGTACTAGTGTTAGCTTTTTGTGCATATTGCTGATTCTAGGTTGATTTCCTTCTTGCATGTAGTTTTCTTGGTCTCCAAAGCTTCCTTCTATACCCATCGCGTGCTTCATTTTGCTTGCCTGATTCTTGCGCGATTTGGCATTTATGCTTATCTCTTGGGCTTCTATGGTGGCTCTATCGTAGTCCTGCGACAGAATTAGGTTACATATTTTGGCCTCATCTTTTCAAAAAAAAATTCAGGATGTTCTACATGTCATAGTATGGATTCAGGAGACTGTCGTTCACTGTACTCATGACATAGGTACCCTCTAGATTCTGGAGTTTTACCACCCTCGCATCAGTGATGTGCATGATCCTATATGGCCCTAGCCAAGGTATCTTTAACTTACCCAGTTGCTGGAATAGTCTGTTTTCATACAGTAAGACAAGCCCTCCTTCTTTGACCGGATTAACCCTGATATGTTGATCTTGCCATGCCTTTTGTTGTTGCTTACTTGGTTTAGCATCTAGCCACATGGGTATTTTCAGGTCTCCTAAATCTGCCACTATTCCCCTCATTTCTGAGACATTGGTAGGGACTAGGTCCTGATACTCATGCAGTAGGTCCGTGATCTTTGCAACTGCTTCACCATTCCAATAATCTCTGATATTGTCGAGCTTTGGGTTCTTTGGCAATTGGATATGTACTTTCTTGATTCTCAAGGGCTAGAGGAATTGATCACTTTGGATGCTACTTCCTTCTACTTCTCGTGGGCGCTCTGATTTTGGTTTGTTGATATTAATTGGATCATCATCTGGATTTATGGGTAGACTGTACTACTGAGTGGTTGCATTGCACTGGTGGGAATTAGCCTCTTCAACAAAGTTCCCAACAACTATCTTCTCCTTTACCGTCTGAAGTGTAGCATCCATTGTCGTTTGCTCATCCACAACTTCAATTGTATGCACTGATTGGCTAGAGAATTTTTCACAATCTTGGTTTCCTTATTGCAGATCCAAATAGGTATACCAAGTTCTAGGCATCATCTCCAATGTGTGTATGAAACCCTCATAGGTGGGTATCTCCCTTGACTCATTCTCCACCCACTGCACAGAACTTGTAACTCTTTCACACCATCTCATAGAGACTTCATGTAATCTATTTTTCCAACCCTACAAAGCCTCTCCTGAGTCAGATGTACATGAACTCATGCATCTCTAGCTCAGGTTACTATCCTTAGTAGGATTAATGTAATCTTCTTGCAAAGCTGTGACATTGTACATTTGGTCGAGATAGTCACCCTGTCCCTCATTGTAGACAGGATCAACGTATCTCTATCTCTCGAATGGATCGATAGGTGATACTACTCTCATTTCCTCATCCTTGAATGAGAGAATCCTTTTCTTAAAATTTATAATGGTCTGATTGTCTATGGCCCAATCTATTCCCAACACAGCGGGGTATGGGTTTGTGTCATCAACAATGTTAATGACTTCAAAGTCTATGAATGTGCGCAATCCTTCGACATCGACGGAGACATTGCTTAACTGGCCAATGGGTAGGACCTTCGCCTAATTGGGAAGTAACAACTGGACAAGAGACCAGTCCAAGCGCAACTTTCCCAAACTTTCTCAAGTTTATCGCATCAAAATATTGACATCTGAGCCCAGATCCAAGATGATATAATCCATGTCGTAGTCACCTATCTACGCAGTCATCCTCAACTCACGGCCAGTTTTAAGTTTTTTTTGCACTTGGTTAACATTCTTTTCAGGTCACGACTCTTCAGGTATCTCTTCTATCATTGCATGTAGTTCTGCAATAGTATCTTTATCTTGCATTAGCGTTAAATAACTTTTCAGAAAGGTTCTTAGCTTACTAACCTTTGGGGGAGATTTTTTCTGGAATATGTGTTGAAACCGTTCAGAAATTTCCTTGACTTCTACTGATGTCAAGGGTACTTCTGGGCCTACAAATTTTGATTGCACATCCCAGAATACTTCCTTCTGTTTTTGGACGTTTAGACTCCTTTTTCTGTGTCACCGGCCTTACTTGTGGCTATGGTTTTTCTTACGGTTTATCCTGGTCTTATCCAATAATCGCACCTCCTCGAGTTACAACAGTGATGTTCAAGTCTCATGGGTCACCGATAATTATTTCAACATTCACATTCACTGGTAATGTTACTTACATTGGTTACCTCATGAACCGACTGATCACTCCATTTGACAGTGTCTCTTCTATGGAAGTTTGTTTACTTAGTCATCAATCTTGACAACCATTCATGCAGTAAAATGGGTAACTCAGCAAATAATATCTCATGAATATCAGAACATATATATTCGTCTATCCAGTTATCTGTTCTCAACTGGGTCCCTGTCCTCTCTTCTTGCATGAATGCTAGTGTTTTAGAATCCAACCAATCCTCTATCTCCTTCTTCATCGGATGCCACAACATTTCCCTCATTTTGATCAATAAGGTCCCAGCAATGGAACCATTTGTTGGCCACTTTTCCTAACTTGCACGACCCAGGTTCTGCATAGCTCGTCAACCCAACAAACACCCGAGATACCGGCTCGACAGAGAAATCCTTGTCAGCAATGCCCGCGAAGTAGGCGTAGTATCACCCAAAATATATATTCGATGGGTAACCGCTGAAACCATGTTTCTACGATTGTGAAGGGATTATAATCCCTTGGTGCATGGCCAAGGTGCTCGACGAAGGCAAATGGATGGCTGGACAGTGGAGGCCATCTTGCGCGGCTAAGCACAACAATATGTCAGTGTGCACAACCTATCTTTATTTCCATCATCGTAGTTGGTGCAACTTGTGTGGCACAGCTGACTCGCATTACCATACCATCTGTGACTCATGTCGTGACTCAAGACACAAGCGCACAGGCCGATATATGCATATATTTCAGCAATGCTTCCCTAACATTCCTCTACTAGTGACAGTATAATATCATGAAATTAAACCATATTTCATCCTTATACAGGAAGCAATTAACAACCATTCGCATAAACATTCACAGCATTAATCATTCATTCAAACACAAGAGATAACGTGGAAACCCATCTAGGAAAAACCACCAAGGTGCTCTTCATCTGAAATGAGAAAAGGGTGTAGCACCTTGCAGTCTACAGGATGGATACTGATCATATGATATGTCTTTATGACTCAGAATTTTGGTTCTCATGCTCTCTGGTTTGTTCTTCTAATCTACTCCTACTCCTAGCGGTCTGTGCACTCAGTAGCCAGATCTGCGGCTCAACAGCCTCCTATTGCTACCAGACTCTTCCTAAGTCTCCTCCTCATCTACTCTTTATAGAATTACAGTAAAATAAGGGTGTCCTCCCTCTATATCACCCACGAAAAACCCATAATAACTATCAAAATGCCAACTATCACAAACAGGGGATCAACAACACCCTCTAACATCCTAGTCCCTCTAACTCCTTAATCCCTCCTATTTATACTCTTTTACATGACCACTTTGGTTCAACTGCATCCAAGAAGTCTGTTAACTATCACCATCAGTTGCCCCTCAGGCTACAGCTATGGTGATCATGACCTAACATGAGTCATTATCGGCCTGACTTACAAATATTCCCTCGCACATGCGTAGCTGCAGGCTTACACCATCTTAAGTGGTTACAATCTACACCTATCATTCTCCAGTCATTATCGCCTGCACGCCCATGTGCTTTCCTTTCCTTCATCATGTGCCTCTCCATTCTTCTTGCGCTGACCCCTTGCTTCCTTCGCGACCTTCCTTTCTTTATGCCATGTGCACGACGCGCCATCTTTTGCTTGCGTGCAAACTTCCTTCTTGTGCTCCTTTCCTAACCCAATAAGCGACCCGGCATCACAATTATCTCAAAATCAAAATCCTGAAAGAGAAGCAGCAAGAAAAAAATATTCCCCCCTAGCACAGGCTTATTGACTAGGTATTTCAAAGAAGAATGTTCTATAAACATCTTGAAATGACCACCCAATAGGTAATTCCTAAACTTCTGTAGCGCATATACCATCGCCAGACCCTCCCTTTCTATCATCCTATAGTTTTTCTCTGTAGACAACACCTTTTGGCTAGCAAAATCCATCGGATGATCTAGATCTCCTTCTCTAGGTTGCGCGAGCACCACTCCCATCGCAACATATGATGTATCCACATTAACATGGAACTCCTTGTTCCAATCAGGGAAAATCGGTATCTATGTGGAAGCCATCTTGGCTTTCAATGTGTCAAAACTTCCTTAACATTCTTGACTCCACACAAATATTGCATCTTTCTTTAACAATTTCTCCATGGGAGCTGTGATCGCAGCATACCCTCGTGTGAACTTGCGATAATACCCTGTGTTCCCCAATGTCGCTCTAAGCATATTCACATTCGTAGCCAGTGGCAAGCCCAAAATAAATGCTATATTCGCAAGGTGCACCAACAGTCCTTGTTTGCAAATGATGTGACCCAACAACATCCCGAAAGGTGCTCAGAAAATACACTTCTTTGAATTTAGCGCGATCTAATGCTGTCGACATCTTTGCAACATCAGTCGCAGGTTTTCCAGATGGTCTCTGATCAATCCATAAATTGTCCAGTCATCCATATTAACCTGGAAGAAATTTTGAATAAAATATTTGAATGCAGCGACAATAACCTGGGAAAATATCACAGGTGCATTCTTCAACCCAAAAGGCATCACAATGTACTAAAAACAACCCCATTGAGTAACAGATGTTGTTTTATGGTGATCCTCTCTTATGATCCTTATCTGGTGATAGCTAAAAAATCCGTCTGTGAATGAATACATCTCCTGACCGCCTACTCCTTCCAGAACTTCATCCGTGAATGGTGTCGAAAACAAATCATGTTTACATGCATCATTCAACTTCCTCAGGTCGACGCAGATCCGAATCTCACCTGTCTTTTTTTATTGTACCACCATCGGACTGATCCATTATGATTCTTCAACTAGATCAATTATTCTAGCATCCTATCAAGCTCATATTTTACTCACTCCTTGTATCACAGATTCAGGAAATACAGTCACTTCCTTACTAGTTTTGCATCTGGTTTCAATAGGATCTTCATCTCTCTTAAATCTCCCAGTTACCCCTTAATATCAGGAAAATTTGCTTGAAATAGATCTTGGAATTCATATAGTAATTCTATAATCTTTGTCGTCTTTTCTTCATCCCAGTAGTCTTCGAAACTTATAAACTTTGGGTTATTTTCTGTCCCACTGTTGACCTTTCTTATCTTCAGTGGTTGATTCATGGGATCCGTCATTACATCTGTTGCTACGACATCCTGACTTCCTTATATTTCTAGAATATTGATATTCCGTGGATCATCTACTGCATGTGATAATGCGCATGTGGATCTACTAGATACACAACCAGCATTACCTTCAAAACAACATTGTGGATAATCTGCAACACATTATGAACATCTGGATTGGCATCCGTGAAACTAAAGGTGTGAGTAAAGCAAACTGTCAACTCCTCCTAGGTAGTGATCTACCTATGCAACTCAGCTGAGACATACCAAGATCACGGCATTTCATCCAATGTGTGGAAAAAGGAATGGACCCACTCCTCCTTTGGTCAAGATGCCAACAAGGTCTAACACCCAATCAAATGATCACTAGGGCTATTGCTCTCGTCGTACCTTCCAGCATGGTACACTTCTGCATCTCCAAAGAGAACTATCATCAATCTTCGACACTACAACCAGCCAATGATTGAATTCTTATGGGTCACCCACTAGCGGGTTGGGGTATTCTTCAGTGCTTCTTCCAATTCCAGCAACCACTGTGGTTCTCACACTTTATCTTTGAATTCAACAAGAAACTCAAATAATTCAGGCAGTCCTTCATAAATTGGCAACTCAATGGTCTCAGTTGTGACATGATAAAGTGACTGCATAATCAAGTCGTACTTCCGTAGTGACACTTCATGCAAGCAGTTCTTCTAGTTTTCTAAAGCATCATCAAAGTCAGAAGACACAAAGCTATAATTATGCCAACTGAGTTCCCCATCAGTAGTCGGATGTACATAGTCTTCAGAAATTTTATATGCATAATCCCATCCTCGGACAACTTCATATTTTACCAGCTCAACATACTTTTGTCCTTCATTTGGATCCATTGGACCGATAACTCTGATGTCTTGATTCTCAAATGTCATTATGCGCTTCTTAAAATTCATTACTGCCATACTATCATTGGCCCATTCGATCCCCAGCAACGAGGGATAGGAGCCTCCACCATCGACAACTTTGATTACGTCAAAATCCATATAGGTCTTCATGCCTTAAACTTCCACAGCAAGGTGTGAAACTCTCCCAATCGGCATTACCCTGGTCTGGTTATCCAGTCACAGTTGTACAGGGGACTAGCTCAATGTTGGGCTCCCCATATTCTGTCATGTAAAATGGGAAAATGCCTTCACGACAAGGACTCGACTCGGCCCCATACCTGCACAAGGGAGGGGAAAAGCTAGACAAGAATGACATGAATACTAAGTACCAGCTTCTCTGTGGTGGAAAGGGCTTCCTCCTTAGCTCCATTGATGACAGTATTGTAAGAGCTACAGAAAAAATCTTGTGCAGTAAGGTCCTGCGTAAGATGAGGCCTACTAAGTGCACTGCTGCAATAGTAGAGCTAGCAGAAAAGTGTGCGCAAGGAGTGCACATTAACTGGTCCCAGTTCCTCCTAAACAAACTGATGGATGATGCGCGTGAAGCATAGGAACGTTCCACAGCGCAGTTTCACTTCTCGTGCCTTTTAGTTCTAATCTCATTTGCGGTATGGGCTCTGCTACTATATTATCAATCCATGGATATCCCAGTAGAGATTCGCGGCATGCCATACCAAAACCTATGGGACCAAAATCACAGTAAGCGCAACACCAATTCCATACTTTCATTCTTTCTACAAGGAGAAATTCTCTAGCAGATTGTGCACAAGAAATATCGACTGAAACCTGCAACAGTGGCCAAGTATCTCTTCATTCACTTCCACACAGGGATGCATAACATCATCATGCAACCATGCAATGACCCTAAGAAGCAGGCACTCTTAAATTTCTTTATCCTCAGGGATGCGGATATCAAACAAGAGATAAAAGGCTGGCCTAAGGAATGGTTTGACAGGCATCATGTTCCTGCAGCATAGCAAGCATTATCGAGGGGTCTACAAGAGAACCCACCACAGGACCACACCAATGTCGATACCTAGAAGCATCAGGATGACTCCCAAGAAGCGGAAGAAGAAGAATAAGAGAGAGACCCACCCAATACCAGTGAAGAAGACCCCTACTAAAGAGGAGGTGCACATCAAAAGAAACAGGAAGAGGAAAGGTAAAGATCCCATGGAGGAAGATAAAAAGGCCTTGGCCATCCCACATAGGAAGAAGCAGAAAGCTAACTGATCCCAAGTAATGGGCATAGCAGACGAGGATCTGGCCCTTCTTTGTGAGGCAGTTTCCAAAGTAGTTGAGAAAACTTTGGGTAACCTCACAAGCCAACAAACCAATTGGACAACTTCCACCACTACGAAAGCTAACCGGCTGGCCGAGACCGTTGCAGAAGTACGTGACACCATGTAGGCTGAAACCTATGGTGTAGACCCAGCAGACACTCTGGTGACACCAGTGTTGCTCCCACCCTTAAGAATACAAATACCCGTGCAGGCATTTTCGATAGAACAAGCAGAAAAATAGGTAAGTGTCCCTAGCTTAGACACATTGATTTTAGATTTCTCTAAGCTAACATTACCATAGATATATTCCATTCATCATGCTGTGGCCATAGAAGTCAAAATCTGGGAAAATGCGGTTGCATATTAGGAAGCCAAGGAAACCAGGAAAGAAAAGGAGCGCAAGCAAGTTATAAAACACCAGCAGGAAGCCCTGGAAGCCCAAGCCCAAAACAAAGCTTCATTGGAACAAGCTATAAAGGAGGCAATCGCTCAACCATCAGAAAAGGAAAGAAGTCGAGACAAGACCTCTGCACCAGCTGAGGCGGCTATACAAACTAGAGGTAGACCTAAAGAAATAGCTTTAGGAAATGAAAACCAACCAACAGTCGAGCACACCCCCCGAAGTGGTTCAGCAAAGGCAAGAATCGGAAAATCAAGCTATTTTCTAGCTTGGGGAAACCGAGAACATCTGCACAGAAGCAATGGAAGCAATTGCCGTGACATGGCAACAACTCATTGATGATGAGACTGCAGAACAACTTGCTAAACAAGCACGGCAAGAATACCTACAGATATTGGCAGTAAAGTAGAGATTAAGAAGATGCCAACAAAGGAAAAAATTGCTAAAGGTACTGAGCTCAAGCAGCTCCTGGACAAGGCAAGAGCTCTACGTGACCAGGAAAGCATGCGCAACAAGGATATAGCCAAGAAAAAGGATGAAGTTGAAAGAGTGATAGGCTTAATTTAGCCTGTCCAGCAACAAATCCATGAGTTCACTCAGGAACTGGCCAATACCTCGTTGGAACACCTTAGAAATGATAGAGTACAGGAGATTTAGCAGCAAGCAGATGAAGCTTACAGGGAGATAGAACGGCTTACTCCCATTTTGTCCCAATTCCAATAGAAGGTTGGAGGTGCAGAACAATCTACACCCAAAGATGCACCCAATAATGTGAACAAAGAGGAAAGAAAGGAAGAGAAAAGAGATGAAGAGTTCAAGGAAGATGAAGGCGGACAAGAAGATGAAAAGGACCAAGAAGAACGCCATCAAGAAGGCCCAGAGCATGCACAGGAAAAACCTATGGACATATAATTCTCAGAAGAGGATGAAGAAGAAATGGTATAACACCAAGCCTCGATATCTAAAAAAAAATTCCAAGTATGGAAAGAATCCACGGTGCAGGAAACATCGCCAACAAAAAAAAAATTGCAAAGGTTTCCGCACAGATCATGCCTCCGTATATGTCACTTGCTTTGTGGCTATGGACGAGCCACATGTGAGTGTCAGGGGCCTGTTGGACTGGGAAACGAGCACAAGGAAGAAGCTCATGTGCATAAGCAAAGAAGGTGTGCCGCACACATGAGGACCAGTGCAGACAGAATGGAGAGGTGCGCAGCGAAGGAAAGGCAAGCACAAAAGCGCACAAGTGATAATGGCCGAAAAGTGACAGGTGCAGAATCCAGATCATGGTCGTTTATGGCGGCGTAAGCTTGCAACTACGAATGTATGAGGGTATATTTGTAATTGAGGCTGATAGTGCCTCATGTCAAGTCATGATCACCACAGTTGTAGCGTGAGGGGTGGCTGATAGTGATAGTTAATAGACTGCCTATATGCACTCGACCCTATGTGGTCATTTAAAATAGTATAAATAGGAGGGATTCAATAGTTAGAGGTTTTCTTTTTGTTGGCCATAATTAAGGATAGGTTGGTTGGTTGTGACTACTTTTAGTTAGTCATAACTATATTTAGGTCAGTTTTCTAGTATTTGTTCCTCGGTTCAGTGGAAATCCATGGGCAAGGGTACCATTTTTGTTGTAATGTTGTAGAGATCACATAAAATGAAGACTTTGGAAGAGTCTGGTAGCGATAGGGGGTTGTTGAGTCATGGATCTGGCTGTTGTGTGTGCAGACTACTAGGAGTAGAGGTAGGGTAGAAGAGAAAACTACAGAGCATGAGAACCATGAGTCCGATTCATAGAGACATATCTTAAGATCAGCCTGTATCCTGCAGACTGCAAGGTGCTATACCCTTTTCTCATTCCAGATGAAGAGCACCTTGGTGGTTTTTCCCAGATGGGTTTCCACATTATCTATTGTGTTTGAATGAATGGTTGATGTGGTGAATGTTTATGTGAATGGTTGTTATTTTCTTTCAATATAATGCTAAATGTTGCTTAAATCCCTAATGTTATCCTGTAATTAATAGATGAATGTTGGAAAGGAATCATTGAAATGTACATGTATATATCAGCCTGTGTGCTTCCGTCTTAAGTTATGACTTGAGTTCAAGTTCTATTGATATGAGTCAGCTATGTCGCACAGGTTGCGCCAGTTGCGAGGTTGAAATAAAGGAAAAGTTATGTGATGACATGTATTTGTGCTCGGTCGCGCAAGGCTGGCTCCTTTGTTTATCCATCTTGTTGCCTTGGTTGAGCTCCTTGGCTGAGATCCAAGGGACTATAATCCCTCGACAATTGTGGAAACATGGTTTCGATGGTTACCCATCGAAGAGATATCTCGAGTGAGACTGCGCCTACTTCGTAGGTGTCGCTAACAGGGCTTGCTCTGTCGGGTCGGTATCTCGGGTAGTTGCTGGGTTAATGGGATGCGTAGAACCTAGGTCGCACGAGTTAGGAAAAGTGGCCAACATGTCACTCACACTATCCTTGTGCATCCAAACTGCATGACAATGTTGTCAAATATTAATTGTGTTGTTGTCGTAGCAGTGCAATCCACGACCGATGCAGCCTCTTCCCATCTTGTCAAATAGTCTATCGCAGTAATGATATACAGCACACCAGTTCACTTCCTAGGTGGGTTAATTGGTCCCACAAATTCCACCACCCATTTATCAAATGGTTGTAATGTCACCTGAGGTACCAGTGGCATCTCATCTCTCTGCGAGGGTTTTCCATTTCGTTGATAGATATCGTAGGTTTGTGCATAATCATTCACATAGGAATGAAGGGTGGGCCACCAGAGTTCTGGGTGAAGCACCTTCCTTGTAATAGCCTGTCCTCCATAATATCCACCAGCAACTCCTACATGGGCCTCTACAAAGATCTTCCCTTTTTCATGTGGTAGGACATATCACCGCAAAATCTCATCTGGTCCTAGTTTATAAAGTTGTCCCGCGATCAACTGGAAATCCGAGGCCTTAACCACCAACTGCTTCTTCTGGCTTGTATTAAGGTCCTCTGGTGTGGTGCCCATCACCAAAAACATGATTTGATGATAGTAACCATTAACCATATCGATTCTGAATAACTGTGCATCTGACAATCTGTCTTCAATGTTGTTTAGCTCTTCACCGGTCTCAATTTGGGATAGATGATCAAGGCCAACATTTAAGAGATGTTGGTCACTTTTCCTAACTCATGCGATCCAGGTTCTATGTAGCCTATCAACCCAACAAACACCCAAGATACCGGTCCGATAAAGCAAGCCCCGTCGCTAATGCCCGTGAAGCAGGCGCAATCTCACCCAATATATATCTTCGATGGGTAACCGTCGAAACCATGTTTCCACAATTGTCGATGGATTATAGTCCCTTAGCATGCGACCAAGGTGCTCGATGAAGGAAACTGGATGGCTAGACGGTGGAGGCTGTATTGAGCGGCTAAGCATGACAATATGTCATCACACACAACCTATCTTTGTTTCCATCATCACATATGGCGCAACTTGTGTGGCACAGCTAACTCGCATTACCATACCATCTGTGACTCACGTCGTGACTCAAGAAATAACTGCACAGGTCGATATATGCATATGTTTCAATGATGCTTCCCTAATATTCGTCTACTAATGACAGTATAATATCAGGAAATTAAACCATATTTCATCCTCATACAAGAAGCAATTAACAACCATTCACATGATCATTCACAGCATTAATCATTCATTCAAACATAAGAGATAACGTGGAAACCCATCTAGGAAAAACCACCAATATGCTCTTCATCTGGCATGAGAAAAGGGTGTAGCACCTTGCAGTCTGTAGGATATAGACTGATCATATGATATGTCTTTATGACTCGTACTTCTGTTTCTCATGCTCTCTGGTTTGTTCTTCTGCTCTACTCCTAGTCCTAGTGGTCTGTGCACTCAGCAGCCAGATCCGTGACTCAACAGCCTCCTATCACTACCAAACTCTTCCTGAGTCTCCTCCTCGTCTACTCTTTACATAATTACAATAAAAGAAGGGTGTCCTCACTCTAGATCACCCATGAAAAACCCATAATAACTATCAGAAATTGCAATTATGACAAACTAGGGATCAACAAACCCCTCTAACTCCTTAATCCCTCCTATTTATACTATTTTACATGACCAATCTGGGTCAACTACATCCAAGAATTCTGTTAACTGTCACCATCAGCCACCCCTCAGACTACAGTTGTGATGATCATGACCTGACATGAGGCACTATCGGCCTAAATTACAAATATTCCCTCACACGTGTGTAGCCACCAGATTACACCATCTTAAGCGGCCATGATCTACATCTATCATTCTCCAGCTGTTATCGCCTACACACCCATGCGCATTCCTTTCCTTCATCGCGCGCCTCTCCATTCTTCATGCGTTGGCCCCTTGGTTCCTTCGTGGCCTTCTGTTCTTTATATTGCGTGCACGGCATGCCTTTTTTTGCTTGCATGAAAACTTCTTTCTTGCACTCCTTTCCCAAGACAATAGGCCCCCAACACTCACATGTGGCTCATCTTGAGCCACTAAGCAGTGGATNTTTGCTTTGCACCCTTTGCTCCTTGATGCCTTCCGCACTTTGATCCTTGTCTCTTTCTTTTTTTGGGGGGGGGGCAGTGTTTTCTGCACCGCGACCTCATCCCATACTTAGAATAATTTTTAGATTACAAAGCTTTAGTTACTTTAGTCATACAATATCTTCTGCAACATCCTCTAAAGATTCTTAATGGCGAGTTACACTTCTGAATTTCACCAGGGTTGTTAGTGTCTCATTTTGGTAAAGTGTCTCATTCTGACAAAGAAATCCAATTCTTATTATCATTCTTAGGCTCCAGGGGTTTTCCTTGTCTGTGACAACTTGTCTCTTGCTGTTCTTCCTCGATTTCGTCATTTTATGCATCCTCTTTTTCCCCTCCTTATTGCTTTGCCACTTCCTCTTCTGCAGAGTTGGGCAGCCCAGTACCCAACCAGAGCTATGAACTTTGAAGTGTGAGGCATCATCCATATTGAAAACCAGAGAATCCCCGACTTCAAGGGAGTGATCAAATGCAAGTGATCCACCAAAATTTGACGAATTTCACTTGCGCATCACGGTCTACAAGCCATATTTGGCCATGTAGCCCTTCTTTGTTCTTTCCCCACACGCAGGTCACACCTAGAATGGTGAAAATTGGGCCTGCTCTCCAGCCCTGTAGACTTTATCAAATGCTACAAGGACTCTGGTCCCTATCCTACAGCCTTTGTCAAATGGGGCAATAACTCTGGTCTCTACCAAAGTCCTTGCGGGTGTTGTAGTCAGGGCTAGTAACCTACTCAAAAAGAAATACCAAGGATGACTTCGCCAGAGGGTTCTAGCTAGGTCGACATAACTTGCAGGCTATTACCATCCTACTTATTCCCATCTTCAGAGGTACCTGACACACTAAAGACTGTAGCAACTGCTTTAGCCCGTAGGGCTGCTCACCAGGACACACCCCAACCCATCTGTAACTAGTGCTCAAGCAGCTCGACCAAGTGTACCGAACTCTCCCCTGGCCTTTTGAATGGGTTCATGCAGTAAATCTCTACTTTGAGCAGGGAAAGCCCACCTTTTATAAGAGGAGCACCAGGTCAGATGCCATCTAGGAATATCCAGGTGCATCATTAGGACAATACCTTCTGCTAGCATACCGGATTTGCCTCTTAGATTTGCTATGATTAATGGTGTCATCACTCCCCCATACTGACAGTAGTGATCGAGTATTGACATGATGTTCTGTTACCATCACAGAGTTTCCTGCACAGGGTGAGCTAGTCAGTCCACCCTGGGCGATGTCCTGTTGCAAGCGCTAAACCTTTCGTGGATCCTTATGCATTTAACGGTCCGCCGCTGGCTTCCAATGCCATCTTTCTACAACCTCCCACTAGTTTTTTTGTTCGTTGATTTGTTGGCAGGTTTATAGTGAACCAGCGCTTCTGCGCAACTTCCTCTGTCCATGCAAAATACTCTATCTGCACCAAGTTGTGCGAGAGATGCCTCCCTTGCTGCTTTCTTTCTTGCAAAGAGATTTTTTTTTTCACTGTTGAACGCCTCGGCCTTATTTCCTTGCACAATTTTAAGTTGTCGACGCTGTCTCAGGCTGCATAGCAGAACGAAAATTGTCCTAGAATGTCTGTACAATCTATTAAACCTTGGTGATGTCTTCCACAACTTCTTCTACTTGCACAGCCAACTACTCAACCCGGTCGTAACGGACATGTTCCAACGGTTCCACTTCTATTGATTGTACCATGCCTTGAAGTTTTTGTTGTATAGGCTGGATAAAGTCTGTAAGTTGCTCAGCTTTTGACTATTGTTTCTCTACCTCATCTTCCCTTGTTTGTGCTTTTTCACAAATGGTCTACACTTCTTGTTTCAAACTCTTGATGTCTGCATTTTTGGTGACCTTCTATTGAAGGGGTAGCTTCCTCATTTCCGCTTTTGCAGCACTGATTTTCTCATATGCTTCTCGTACACTCTGCCTGATCTGCTCTGCTATTTCATATTCAAGCAATGCTCCCCAAACAGTAGCAACAGCATCTGCAGCCTTCATGTAGAGAGCTTCACCTTGTTTGATTTTCTCAGTAGCTTTAGATGATGCTCTTCTTCTTTCCTCAAGTACCTCTAGGGGTGTGTTTGGTGTATGTCTGGATAGCAACTCTTCCGCTTGCTACCGAAGGTTCTGTGCGATCTTCATGAGCCTGGCTACTTTAAACACAGAGTCTTCATCTTCTTGCCCTGCTTCTGGCAGGAATGCTACAATTGCATTCCTGATGGAGTCTACTAGTGTGACGTAGCTTTGTTCATGCGCTAATATTTCATGTTTCTTTTTGGCAAGAAGGGCGATGTGCTACTACAGTTCTTGCTCTTTCTTCTTCAAAAGGCCCTTTCACAACTTTTCCTTCCGCTAATGTTTTGATGCTTGATAAGTGACATCATTTTTCCTTAGCCAAATTTCAGATGCAGCCACCTGTTGAATGCTATAGACTTCCTCCAAGGCTATCTTGGGGAAGTCTATCTCCGCGATGTTGTCATCAAGGCCTGCTCTTGTCTCTGTGTCTACCTCCAGTGCCTGCCTTTGGATCGTTACTTTGATTGGTGGCACTAATGTTGGCATAATGAGCGGAACACTGGGATGTACACCATATGTCTCAGCCTCCATAGTGGCTTTGACATCCTGGATGGCCTCTATTAACTTGTTGATATGGCCCTTGACTTAGCTAACAATGTTTAATTGTTGCATCCTCAGACTAGCGAGGTTATCTTATGCGACCGAAGGAACTACATCAGCAAGTTCCTGCACATCATCTTTAGTCAATGTGTTCATGTTCGCTATTCTGTCGGCTTTCTTCTTCTTTCGGGACGATTGGACCTCTTCTTGCTATGCATGTGTCTGTGTCTACGCATGCTCTTGGCTTGGCGGCTGGTCTGATGCATGGTGGCCCGAGTTACCCATATCATAATCATCCTCAAGGTGTTCTTGGGACTGATTATCTTGGTTTTCATCACCTTTGTGCTCTTCACCATTAACTTAGTGAAGCAGAGGTTACTCTGCATTTTTCCCTTTAGGGAGCGGCTCTGCTAGTGGGCCATGCCATTCCTCCATCCAAAGGTTTACAATGGAATGCACGTCCTCATCTGTCACCATGAAGTCCACAAGGTGTTCCTGTTTGAGTAGGTCCTTTATCAGTAGTAGGATTATACTATGCGCTTGAGCTTGGAACATGATAAAATTTGCATACCTGTGCACCGTCGTAGCTTCGATTATGTAGGATTGGAGGACAACATCACATAGCACCTCTGCATCTAAAAAAAATGCAATGTTGTTCTCCTTCTACAGATTACTGTCCCCCTTTTCTTCCCATAAATTATGGTGCCTTTCACAGAGGCAAGGTAGTGGGACATCCATCTGAATGTAGTTCGGTCGGTTAGCCCATGCAGTGAAGGAAATCAGGACCAGCAGCTAGGAATAGCGGAATTCATAGGTTTTCTTGTGTTGAGCCTGTAGTACATCCCCTATAAGTGCGTTTAGCAAGTATCAAGACCAGTTGAATATTCCTCCTAGCGCACATAAATATATGAGTTCCACCACCGCTGCTGAACATTGTTTGGGTATCATCTTGTGGATTACCTTACAAGATAGGATCTTTGCAGTGATGCGCACACTTTTGTCCTGGATGGGCCCAATCAAGAAGCCTCGACCTGCTCGCTAAATGTTATGTTTCCACTTAATTAGGTTAACGTCTTGCTTGGCCAAGTAGGTCATAGGATCTTAGCCTTCATTTGGGAGGCCAGTGATCCTCATAATTAGCTCGGCGTAGACCAGATATGGCTGATCCATCCATAGGTATCCTCCATGGAAGAAAACCAGTAACTGCTTCACATATGTATTGACTTGTATGCTATGGAAAAAATGAGGCATGAACAACATGTTTATCAGCCCAAACCTTTGGCTTGAGCACCTAGGAATCACTTGTAGCAAACTATTCCACAACCATGCAGTATTTTATCTGTAATCCTTCCTGTTGTTGAGTGTCAAATTCTTGGAACTTCAACGTATCCAACTCAGGAAGGATATCCTTTAGCAGGGGAATGCCGAAAGGAATTCACAGTGAGATCATAGTAGTCACCGCCTTCTTTGGGAGGGTGCTCTCCTCTGCATCAGTTCTCCTTGGCTGAATATAGTGCGGTAAATTCTGATCAACTCGCTTCGTTCGCGACCCTCTTCTTGGAAGTGAGTATTTTTCCACAACATTCTCTGCTTCTTCAAAAGCGGGTGCCTTCCCTCGATCATCCAGAATAGCGATAACTTTGCATTTTCTTTGATGGGGTAGCGGTATTCTGGAAACCTCTCCTGGTTTCATCTCTCTAAGCTTCCTCGGCTCTCTGTCAAGTGCTACAGCTGCTTGTTGTGGTCCCAGAGCAAATGGAATTCTTTGAACTAGGTTAGGCACAACATGTGACCCCGAGATCAGGATGGTAGCATGACCATCCTCCCTGATATGCTGGTTGTGCATTCTTGCCATGGGGTCAATATCTAGTTGTTGATGGGGTTGATGTACCTCATTCGACTAAAGTTATTCTTACTCTTCAATGGGGCAAACGAATATAACAGTTGCTTCTAAAGCCTCACTTTCACTAGGAATGTTAATTACCATGGACGTTGGCATAATTGACCAAGGATTGCAGGGTTTTAGCTCTGTAATCATGTGGCTCTCATTTTCTCAAGTATTCACTATGCGTAATAGAGTGGTGTATGGGGAAGCCGAGTATCTATACATCTCTCTGCATCCTACAATCATCACTTGATGAGATGTCGGGGTCTAATCGATCTCCCGGGTTGCTTCTACCGACACTTTCTTCACTAATTTCTGCAACTCGCTTTTCAAGTTTCACCTGTCAGCATAGTTATGGTCATTATGACGGGGACGAGTGATGGGATGAAAAAGTACGTTGCCCTGCTCCTCATACTGCATCAGAGTAAAGTTACTTAGCTGTGACAGCTGCCCAAATATTTGTCAGAGATTCGTAGTTTAATTACGGCCATCCTGTCATTCCCGCTTTTTGCATCTTTTTACTGCTTTTTACGTTTCCCTGTGCGCTAACTGATTTTTTCTTTACCTACATTTTTCCCATGCTAGTGTTGGATTTTTGCATGTATTGCTAATTCTACATTGATTTCCTTCTTGCACATAGTTTTATTATTCTCCACAGCTTCCTTCTATACCCATCGCGTGCTTCCTTTTTCTTGCTTGATTCTTGCGCGGTTTGGCACTTATGCTTACCTCTTGGGCTTCTATGGTGGCTCTAGCGTAGTCCTGCGATAGAATTAGGTTACGTCTTTTGGCCTCATCTTTTCATTTTTTTCTAAGATGTTCTACTTGTCGTAGTATGGCTTCAGGCGACTGTCGTTCATTGTACTCGTGACATAGGTACCCTCTAGATTCTGGAGTTTTACCACCCTCGCACCAATGATGTGCGTGATCCTATATGGCCCTAGCCAAGGTGTCTTTAACTTACCTGGTTGTTGGAAAAGTCTGTTGTCGTATAGTAACACAATCCCTCCTTCTTTAACTGGATTAACCCTGATTTGTTGATCTTGCCATGCCTTTTGTTGTTGCTTACTTGGTTTAGCATCTAGCCACATGGGTATTTTCAGGTCTCCTAAATTTTCCACTATTCCCCTCATTTCTAAGACATTGGTAGGGACTAGGTATTGATACTCATGCAGTAGTTCCATGATCTTTGCAACTGCTTCACCATTCCAATAACCTCCGATATTGTCAAGCTTTGGGTTCTTTGGCAATCAGATATGTAATTTCTTGATTCTCAGGGGATGGAGGAATTGATCACTTAGGATGCTACTTCCTTCTACTTCTCATGGGCCCTCTGATTCTGGTCTGTTGATATTAATCGGATCATCATCTGGATTTCTTAGTAGACTGTACTACTGAGTGGTTGCACTTCATTGGTGGGAATTAGCCTCTTCAACAGAGTTCCCAACAACTATCTTCTCCTTACCGTCTGAAGCGCAGCATCCACTATCGTTTGCTCATCCACAACTTCAATTGTATGCACCGATTGGCTAGTGCATTTTTCACAATATTGGTTTCCTTGTTGCAGATCCAAAGAGGTATACCAGGTTCTAGGCGTTGTCTCCAATGCGTGTATGAAACCCTCATATGTGGGTAGCTCCCTTGACTCATTCTCCACCCACCGCACAAAACTTGCAACTCTTTCACACCTTATCATAGAGACTTCATGTAATATAGTTTTTCAACCCTAAAAAACCTCTCCTAAGTCAGATGTACATGAACTCATGCATCTCCAGCTCAGGTTACCATCCTTAGTAGGATTAATGTAATCTTCCTGCAAAACTGTGACATTGTAGATTTGACCGAGATAGTCACCCTGTTCCTCATTGTAGATAGGCTCAACGTATCTCTGTCCCTCGAATGGATCGATGGGTGATACTACCCTCATTTCCTCATCCTTGAATGAGAGAATCCTTTTCTTAAAATTTATAATGGTCTGATTGTCTATGGCCCAATATATTCCCAACAGAGTGGGGTATGGGTTCGTGTTATCAACAATGTTAATGACTTCAAAGTCTATGAATGTGCGCAATCCTTCCACATCGATGGAGACATTACTTAACCGACCAATGGGTAGGACCTTCACCTGATTGGCAAGTCACAACTGGATACGAGACTAGTCCAAGCGTGGCTTTCCCATACTTTCTCAAGTTTATCGCGTCAAAATACTGACATCTGAGCCCAGATCCAAGATGATATAATCCATGTCATAGTCACCTATCTATGTATTCATCCTCAACTCGCGGCCAGTTTTAAGTTTTTTTGCACTTGGTTAACCTTCTTTTCAGGTCATGGCTCTTCAGGTATCTCTTCTATCATTGCATGTAGTTCTGCAATAGTATCTTTATCTTGCATTAGCATTAAACAACTTGTCAGAAAGGTTCTTAGCTTACTAACCTTTGGGGGATATTTTTTCTGGAATATGTGTTGAAACTGTTCAGGCATTTCCTTGACTTCTGCGGATGTCAAGGTTACTTCTGGGCCTACGAATTCTGATTGCACATCCTGGAATACTTCCTTCTATTTTTTGATGTTTAGTACTCCTTTTTCTGCATCGCTGGCCTTACTTGTGGCTGCAGTTGTTCTTGCAGTTTATCCTGGTCTTCTCCAATCATCGCACCTCCTTGGGTTACGATATTGATTTTCAAGTCTCATGGGTCACCGATAATCATTTCAACATTCACATTCAGATTTGGGTTCAGTTTCAGGTTTGTTGCAGGGTTAGGTCCTGCAATGGTCCTTGCTTTCCATTTTGCGATCAACTGAGGACATTGTTTGACATTATGGTCCTATCCTTTATAGTACGAACATGTCTTCACAGGATCTAAATAATCTCTGGCATAGTGACCTAGTTTTCCACAGTAATAGCATGTAACTTGACCTCTTCCTCTACCAAATACTCCTCCTCCACCTCTTCCTCTGAATTTTCCTCCACCCCTTCCCTGCGAGTGTGGTTGCACATATGGTTGCTAAGGTGCGTACTATGGTTGGTACTGATTAGGTGGGAAATGTGCAGGCTGATACAAGGCTTGTGCCTGTTCAGCTTGAGTGAATCCTTCATTTTTCATTAAGTAGGTGTCGACACTCTTTTCTTTCAAGAGTTGATATGCTCTACAATATTTCTCATCATGTCCTACTAATTTACAAAATTTACATAATATGTTTGTAGGGGTACTTACAAATTTTTTCAAATATAGACATTCTTCATCGTGGTGACCTCTTGACTGGCATATGCGACACCATGGTATCCCATGGCCATTTAATGGGTTGGGTGCACCTGATGTGACATAGTTCATGAAGGTAAGATAGTTATCCGTAGTGTGTCCATCCATTCTGCATTTTTTGCACCACAAATATTCTTGTGATTCTTTACCCCTCTTAGTGTCTTGAATTTGTATCGTCAGATTGGCCAGCTACAACTGGATATGCACCATCCCTACAACACCATCGCCAATGGGCGAGGCTTCTAACTTCATTTCCAGTTCTAGTGCTTCTGTCTGTGATTCAATTTTCTGCTGCATCAATGGCCCTCAGATGTGTGGTAAAAATGCAGCAATAAACCACTCTTTATGTTGTACATCGAACATTTGGAAGTGTTATCTCCCAAATAAATTTATTTTTATTTAGTTCACACAAAATAATTCATTTCGATAGTATGAAGGATATGAAGGTCACTGACAAATTTGAAAGCCTCTGTTTTTTATTTGGATGAAAATTTCACAAGTGTAGCTTTCGGTGGCTTGGGCGAAGATCAAAACATCTCATTAGCCACCGAAAGATGGAAGATAAATATCAGGTGGAAGACCCCATCGGCAGATAGACGCATTGCTGAAACTTTTTGAACACCATTGGAGCAATTTTTAGTAGCCATAGAAGGTTGTAAAGACTAACAATCGGCGAGCTAGTTCCCAAAGGCACCGCAACGGCGGGAAGCAAACTAACTACGACTTCCGATCGATGACAAGAAACATTCCAATAGCACAAAATAGAAGAAATTCATCGGAATTCCGAAGAAATAAGAACAACGGAGTGGCAAGCTAGTTCACTAAGGGGCCACAATGGTAGAAGAAAAACTTACTATGGGTTTCGAAACAATATAGACTCATCGGCGCTCGGAGGATCTAAAGACTAACCGTCGGTGAATTAGTCCTCTGAGGAGCCGTAACTGCGGAAGAAAGATCAACTACGGGGTCCGTGAGTAGATGAAAACTTTGACATTGGAACTTGAAAACACTAACCACAGGCAATTTAGTCCACTAAAGAGCCGCAACTGCGGAAGAAAGACTTACTACAAGTTCCGAAACAATACAAAATCATCGTCGATCGGAGGAACTAAAGACTAACGATCAGCGAGCTAGTTCCCAAAGGCACCGCAATGATGGGAGAAATATAGACTACAGCTTCCGATCAGTCAAAATGACCTCCGATAGCGCATAACAAAAAATCATCACCGATCGGAGGAACTAAAGACAGCATAGCGGCGGGTTAAAGCTGAAAATTTCTGCAGTGTCGTCGTCGGAACTTCAAGACACTAGCCATCGATGAAATAGTCTACTAAGGATCCAAAACTGTGGAAGATAAATAGAAAAGGCCTCCGATAAATTAAATAAGAAAAATCACTAGCCGATGGAAAGATAGTTCAATGGGGAGCCACAATGGCGAGAAACAAAGGAATACAGACCAGCGAAGTTCACAACATTCCGATAGCGCAACAAATAAAAGATCATCAGTGATCAGAATACATACAGACTAACCATCGTCAAGTCATCCCACAAAGGATTAAACTAAAAAAAGAGTGGGGCTTGAAGCGCCGAAACTGCGGCAAGCATTCAGACTTGAGGCACTAATGAAACAGAAGACAAAGCTTCCGGTCGGCGACAAAGTAAAAATATGGCGGGATAAACAAGGAGATTTGGAGTGCCTAAAATGTGGAAACATTGATATTCGGAGCACTAATGAGCTAAATGAATCAGCGTCCGATCAGCGACCACTACGACAAGATAGAGGAAAATACAAGGGATTAAACGAGAAAAATCACTTTAGTTAAACGTTGATACACTGGCTGTTGGCAGCAATTTCACAGTAAACCAGCAGTGGGAATGATCAGCGACCACTTCAATCATTAAAGCACTGCTCAATGAACTAGAGGTTCACAGTAGATAAACAAATAGTTAGCAAGGGTTTGAATCCCTAATCGGGAAAAACTATCACTTTCAATTATTTTTTGTGTAAACAGATCTGATTTTCAGGATCTGTAAATTTTGTAAAAGGCTATAAAGCCCATGATTATTTTATGAATAAGGGTTCAACTACGAGGATTTGTGAGCCTGTTTCATTATCAAGCGTCTCATCTGGTTTACTCTAAGTATAAGCTATTTTGTTGCGATTTGTTCAGCCATCTCTTTCTTTACTGTGTTTATTGCCTGAATGTGCATTTAGGTAATTTTCAGATTTATTAAAGGGCCGATAACTGTCATCCTATTGGTTATTTAGTGATATTTGATTTATAAACACCATCCTCAGCAAGATTTATCCATTTATATGCATGTGTTATGTATGTAAGTCTGCCACTTGGTGAGTTCTCCATCCCTGCACCTTTTTGTCAAACTGCTGAACAAGTTGTAACTAAAAGCCTTGTGATTGAGTGAGCTTCATGCATGTCTTGAGAGTGAGAGGTTATATAGGTTATCGAATTGATCCAATTCAGAAAAACCCTAAAAATAGTTTAATTTACCAGGCATCCTCGAGCTACAACCTAGAGGAGTTTCCTGGAGTGATAACAAAGTGGCGCCATTGCCAGGGAGAGGAGATTGAATATCAGCTTCCATGGGATACAACATAGATCCATGCTTTGATGATAGACAAGGAATGGACATTATTACGGTTGTAATCATCTATCTGGCGACTCCATTGATATAAGGTGGCTTCAAGAATACCAAGTACCAGAGCAAACCCAAAGGGGCCACCAGCAACACCCGTTTCAGATCCAGAAGAAATCTTGAGGAAAGCTAGGGATTTACTAAGACAGACCAACAGTGCTCCACAAAATGTTGCATCAAGTATTTCAAGAAATATTTCTGCTCTTATTTCTTTTGCTGAAACTCTTAATCCCTAGGAATTTTTAAATCCATGAAAGACAAATTCAGTGGCGACTCCACAATATCAAGATGTCAAAAGAATTTTCTACTCTTTTGGCTTGGAGGTTTGCACTTCTTGACTTCTCTTCCGTTCCTGGTTTCCCACATCCAGTGCCTGATATGTTCGAATGGGGATATTTTTTACATGTATTCAAGGAGGAGGAAGAAGACAATCCTACAGAACACCTCCTCAGGTTTCACGAATGCATGGATATTATAGAAGATGTTCATGTATTCATTATATGGTGATGCACGCCAGTGGTATTTTTCTTTACCTCCTTCCAGCATTTCATCATTGAAAGATTTTCACCGAGCATTCATTGAGCACTGTAATAGGTACTATTCAGAGGAGTTTGCATTCGATAATTGTTGTGAAGAATATAAGTTGCATTCTCAGGATGAAAGGGTAAATAGAGAAGAATATCTCCCTCAAGAGCTACCTCATCTCTCTTATGATCTTCACAATGAGGTACTTTCCCATAAACATAAACTAGAAATGAATTATAAAGGAGTTGAAGGTTTTCCTACCATCATTAAATCTGATTGTGGTGAATCTGAGGGATTGATTTCTTTAACTACACATGGAAATGATCAGCTTTATCTAGCCAAATGATCATTGAAATCAATCAAGCTAGCTCGCAGTTTCCATATTTGCAAATCAAGGAAAGTTGCAATAACCAAGAGGAGCAAGATTTCCAAGGACTATCTAATCTTCAACTAGAACACCAGGAATATCTTCCTTCTCCTTATGAACATCTTGCTTCAAATCATGACAATGAACTAGGTGAAGGGGAGCAGAGAGATTCAGATCAACTGTTGAGCTTGCATTTTTATCAGAAAAAGTTTGAGCATCCCACATTCAACATTGACATCAGTGAAGGAAAGGATCAGCAGCATAAAAAGGTTTTTCTTGTTGGTTTTTATGACCCTATTGCTGACTATCTGGAACTTATAACCAGCGTAGATATCAAAATATTTTTGTTATAAGATGGATCGTTTCGTTACCCTTCAAAACTACATTGTTGCATGCTAGGGTTTCATTTTTTTTGGGTCAAGATCAGGGATAAGTTCAGCAAATCAGCTTCTGACCTGGCTTCATTGGAAGCATGATGTCACATGATAAGAAGGATCTACTGATTAGAATTAGGAGTAGGAGTAGATAGGAAAATAAGCTCTTAATATGAGCAGCTAGGTCATTTTCAGTTGTTTTCATGAATAAGCAAAGCAGGCTATAGGTAGGGTGCAGCGGATTAGTTATAGAAGACAAATGACTCCATGCCCAATGGAACACTAGAAGATAGCTTTAATTATTCTTTTTCAGGAAAGGGATTTTGGTCTGGGGTTCTTGGGACCTCACAGGGAGGTTCCCATCCCCGAGTAGGAGCCAGATGTTATCTCCCAAATAAATTTATTTTTATTTAGTTCACACAAAATAATTCATTTCGATAGTATGAAGGATATGAAGGTCACTGACAAATTTGAAAGCCTTTGTTTTTTATTTGGATGAAAATTTCATAGGTGTAGATATTGGTGGCTTGGGCGAGGATCAGAACATCTCATTAGCCACCGAAAGATGGAATATAAATAGCAGGTGGAAGACCCCATCGACAGATAAACGTATTGCTGAAAGTTTTTGAACACCATCAGAGCAATTTTTAGCAGCCATCGGAGGTTGTAAAGACTAACAATCGGCGAGCTAGTTCCCAAAGGCGCCGCAACGGCGGGAAGCAAACTGACTATGGCTTCTGATCGATGACAAGAAGCATTCCAATAGTGCAACAATAGAAGAATTTTTTTGGCGGTCAGAAGAACTAAGAACAACGGAGTGGCAAGTTAGTTCACTAAGGGGCCGCAACAACGGAAGAAAAACTTACTACGGGTTCTGAAACAATATAGACTCCTCGGCGATCAAAGGTTCTAAAGACTAACTATCGGCAAATTAGTCCTCTGAGGACCTGCAACTGTGGAAGAAAGATCAACTACGGGGTCCGCGAGAAGATGAAAACTTTGATGTCGAAACTTGAAAACACTAACCACCGGCGAGTTAGTCCACTAAAGAGCCACAACTGCAGAAGAAATACTTACTACGAGTTCCGAAACAATACAAAATCATCACTGGTCGGAGGAACTAAAGACTAATGATCGGTGAGATAGTTCCCAAAGGTGCCACAACGATGGGAGAAATACAGACTACGGATTTTGATCAGTCAAAATGACCTCCGATAGCGCATAACAGAAAATCATCACCGATTGGAGGAACTAAAGACAGCGTAGCGGTGGGTTTAAGCTGAAAATTTCCACAGTGTCGACGTCGAAATTTGAAGACACTAGCCATCGATGAAATAGTCTACTAAGGAGCCAAAACTGTGGAAGACATATAGACAAGGCCTCTGATAAATTAAATAAGAAAAATCACTAGCCGACGGCATGATAGTTCAATGGGAAGCCGCAACGGCGGGAAACAAAGGAATCCGGACCGGCGAAGTTCAAACATTTCGATAGCGCAACAGATAAAAGATCATAGACGATTGCAATACATACAGACTAACCATCACTGCGTCAGCCCACAAAGGAGTAAACTATGAAAACAGTGGGACTTGGAGCGCCGAAACTGTGGCAAGCATTTAGACTTGAGGCACCAATGAAACAGAAGACAAAGCTTCCGATCGGCGACAAAGTTAAAATCTAGCGAGATAAACAAGGAGATTTGGAGCACTTAAAATGTAGAAACATTGAGATTCAGAGCACCGATGAGCTAAAGGAATCAGCATCCGATCAGCGACCACGATGACAAGATAGAGGAAAATACAAAAGATTAAACGAGAAAAATCACTTTAGTTAAACGCCAATACACTGTTTGTTGGCGACAATTTCACAGTAAATCAGCAGTGGGAATGATCAGCAACCAATTCAATCATTAAAGTACTGTTCAGTGAACTAGATCTTCACAGTAGATAAACAAATAGTTAGCAAGGGTTTGAATCCCTAATCGGGAAAAACTATCACTTTCAATTATTTTTTGTGTAAACAGATCTGATTTTCAGGATCTGTAAATTTTGTAAAAGGCTATAAAGCCCATGATTATTTTATGAATAAGGGTTCGACTACAGGGATTTATGAACCTGTTCCATTATCAAGCGTCTCATCTGGTTTACTCTAAGTATAAGCTCTTTTGTTGCGATTTGTTCAGCCATCTCTTTCTTTACTGTGTTTATTGCCTGAATATGCATTTAGGTAATTTTTAGATTTGTTAAAGGGCCGATAAGTGTCATCCTATTCGTTATTTAGTGATATTTGATTTATAAACACAATCCTCAGCAGTATTTAGCCATTTATATGCATGTGTTATGTGTGTAAGTCTGCGAGCCTGGTGAGTTCTCCATCCCTGCATCTTTTTGTCAAACTACTGAACAAGTTGTAACTAAAAGCCTTGTGATTGAGTGAGCTTCATGCATGTCTTGAGAGTGAGAGGTTATATAGGTTATCCGACTTGATCCAATTCAGGAAAAAAAAATAGTTTAAGTTACCAAGCATCCTCAAGATACAACCTAGAGGAGTTTCTTGGAGTGATAACAGGAAGCTTACTTTGGCCATCAGTGTTTTAAATTGTTGGTCAAAATCCCATACCATTTTCGCTAGTGCTTGGTTGATTTCTTTGATTTCGGTAATACACTAGGACTTTGATTTAGGTTTCCTGAACTCAGAGATCATTGTAGCTCGGATATCCTCAAGGTTCTTCTGTGGTGTTTCAGTTGGTGTGGTGCAGAACTTCATGAACCAGTCTAGTGTGTGACCCCTCAAGGTCGTGATCATCTGTGCCATTTTTATGTCTACATTATGGACTAAACGCACCATCCAAATAGCTTCACAGAGGAACCAATGTTGTTCTAGGTCTTCTGTTCCATTTCCATTAAATGTGGGTAATTAGACATCTGTCGCATCCATTGAGTTTGCATCAAGGTTTTCTGGGACAGGATTCAAAGGGGGTGTACCTTCTTGCGCACTAGTTCCAGGGCTAGTGTTATTCGTATTAGCAATCCTTTCTGTGGATGAAACTATAGATCTTGCATAAGGTGATATTCATGGTGTTATGTAGTTGTGCTCTGACCCTAATGTCTCCTCAGAGTCCTTAGAATCTTTAGGTCCTTCTGAAATAGGTTTGTAGTCCTCCTCTTCATTGCAAGACCCTTCATCTTTGCACAATCAAATTCCATGTTCACTTCCCTCCAAAAAACTAGGATTCTGTAGTCCCCTTTCGGTTTTCCTTCTCTTTCCTCGTCTGTATATTCTTCCACTCCTTAGGACTCCAACCTCTAGTTCAAGTTCTGTTCTTCTGGGGAACATTTCAATTCACCCTTCCCCATATTATTAATAGGTCATCCGTGACATAGACTCCTTCTAGGCACAGGAATCAACTACTCAGCTGCAAAATACCCTTCTCATAGGTAAGCATTTTTATCCATGCACTGATACATAACAAGTATCTTCTTTAGCGTCCTCGAAAAAAAATTCTTTCAGCTTCACTATATGAGGTTATAGTGTCTACTACAAACTCAGTAATATATCCTTGCAATATACTATCGACCCAAAAATCAACAGCTCTATAGATGATGTTACTTACATTGGTTACCTCACAAACCAACTGATCACTCCACTTGACGGTCTCTCTTCTCTGGAAGTTTGTTTGCTTAGTCACCAAACAAACAAACAAAGAAGTTTGTATGCAGTAAAATGAATAACTCAACAAAGAAGATCTCATGAATATCAGAATATCTATATTTGTCTATCTAGTTATCTGCGCTCAACTGGGTCCTTGTGCTCTCTTCTTGCGTGAATGCTAGTGTTTTAGAATCCAACCAATATTCTATCTCCTTCTTCGTCAGATGACATAACATTTCCCTCATTTTTATCAATAAGGCCCCAGCAACAGAACCATTTGTTGGCCACTTTTCCTAACTCGCGCGACCCAGGTTCTACACAGTCCGTCAACCCAACAAACACCCGAGATACTGGCTCGACAGAGCAAGCCCTGTCGGCAACACCCGCGAAGCAGTGCAGTATCACCCAAGATATATCTTCGATGGGTAACCTCCGAAACCATGTTTCTGCTATTTTCGATGGATTATAGTCCCTTGATGCGCGGCCAAGGTGCTCGACGAAGGCAACTGGATGGTTGGATAGTGGAGCCCATCTTGTGCGGCTGAGCTCAACAATATGTCAGTGCGTGCAACCTATATTTGTTTCCATCATCGTAGCTGGCACAACTTGTGTGGCACAGCTGACTCGCATTACCAGACCATCTATGACTCACGTCGTGACTCAAGACATAAGTGCACAGGCCGATATATGCATATATTTCAGCAATGCTTCCCTAACATTCGTCTACTAATCACTGTATAATATCAGGAAATTAAACCATATTTCATCCTCATACAGGAATCCATTAACAACGATTCACATAAACATTCACAGCATTAATCATTCATTCAAACACAAGAGATAACGTGGAAACCCATCTAGGAAAAACCACCGAGGTGCTCTTCATCTGAAATGAGAAAAGGGTGTAGCACCTTGCAGTCTGCAGGATGCATGCTGATCATATGATATGTCTTTATGACTCAAACTTTTGGTTCTCATGCTCTTGGGTTTGTTCTTCTGCTCTACTCCTACTCCTAGCGGTATGTGCACTCAGCAGCTAGATCTGGCTCAATAGCCTCCTATTGCTACCAGACTCTTCCTGAGTCTCCTCCTCGTCTACTCTTTATATAATTATAGTAAAATAAGGGCGTCCTCCCTCTATATCGCCCATGAAAAACCCATAATAACTATCAAGAATTCCAACTATCACAAACAGGGAATCAACAACCCCTTCTAACATCCCAGGCCCTCTAACTCCTTAATCCCTCCTATTTATACTATTTTACATGACCACTCTGGCTCGAATGCATCTAGGCAGTCTGTTAACTATCACCATCAGCTGCCCCTCAGCCTATAGTTGTGGTGATCATGAACTAACACGAGGCACTATCGGCCTAACTTACAAATATTCCTTCGCAAATGCGTAGCCGCAGGCTTACATAGTCTTAAGCGGTTACGATCTATGCCTATCATTCTCCAGTCGTTATCACCTACACACCCATGCACTTTCCTTTCCTTCATCATGTGCCTCTCCATTCTTCCTATGCTGGCCCCTTGCTTCCTTCGCGACCTTCCTTTCTTTCTGTCGCGTGCACGACGCGCCTTCTTTTTCTTGCGTGTGAAATTATTTCTTGTGCTCCTTTCCCAAGCCAATAAGCGACCCGAATTCACAATTATCTCAAAATAACAATACTGAAAGAGAAGTAGCAAGAAACAGATATTCCCCCCCAACATAGGCTTATTGACTAGGTATTTCAAAGAAGAATGGTCTGTAAACATCTTGAAATGACCACCCAATAAGTATTTCCTAAACTTCTGTAGTGCATATACCATCGCTAGACCCTCCCTTTCTATCGTCCTATAGTTTTTCTCTGTAGACGACACCTTTTGACTAGTAAAATCCATCAGATGATCTAGATCTCCTTCTCTAGGTTGCATGAGCACCACTCCCAGTGCAACGTACAATGCATCCACATTAACATGGAACTCCTTGTTCCAATCAGGGAAAATCAGTATCTGTGTGGAAGCCATCTTGGCTTTGAATGTGTCGAAACTTCCTTGACATTATTGACTCCACACGAATGTTGCATCTTTCTTTAATAATTTCTCCATGGGAGATGTGATCATAGCATACCCTCGTATGAACTTGTGATAATACCCTGTGTTCCCCAATGTCGCTCTAAGCATATTCATGTCCGTAGGCAGTGGCAAGCCCAAAATCAACGCAATATTCATAAGGTGCAGCAATAGTCCTTGTTTGCAAACTATGTGACCCAACAACATCCCGAAAGGTGCTCAAAAAATACACTTAATTGAATTCAACGCGATCTGATGCTGTCGACATCTTTCCAACATCAGTCGCAGGTTTTCCAGATGGTCTCTAATCAATCCATAAACTGTCTAGTCATCCATATTAACCTGTAAGAACTTTTGAATAAAATATTTGAATGCAACAAAAACAACCTGGGAAAATATAAGAGGTGCATTCTTCAACCCAAAAGGCATCACAATGTACTAAAAACAACCCCATTCAGTAACAAATGTTGTTTTATGGCAATCCTCTTTTGTGATCCTTATCTGGTGATAGCTAGAAAATCCATCTATAAATGAATACATCTCCTGACCGTCTACTCCTTCCAGAACTTCATCCGTGAATGGTGTCAGAAATGGATCATGTATACATATTCAACCTCCTCAGGTTGACACAGATCCAAACCTCACCCGTATTTTTTTCTTGTGCCACCATCAAACTGATCCATTATGATTCTTCAACTAGATCAATTATTCTAGCATCCTGTCAATCTCAGATTTCACTCACTCCTTGTATCACAGATTCATGCAATACGGTCGCTTCCTTACTGGTTTCGCATCTGGTTTCAGTGGGATATTCATCTCTCTTAAATATCCCAATTACCCCTTAATCTCAGGAAACTTTGTTGGAAATAGATCTTGGAATTCATGTAGTAAGTCTATAATCTTTGTCATCATTTCTTCATCCCAATAGTCTTCAACACTTTCAAACTTTGGGTTATTTTCTGTCCCACTGTTGACCTTTCTTATCTTCAGTGGCTAATTCATGGGATCTGTCATTACATTTGTTGCTACGACATCCTGACTTCCTTCTATTTTTGGAATATTGATACTCCGTGGATCATCTACTACATGTGACAATGCGCATGTGGATCTATTGGATATGCAACTGGCATTACCTTCAAAACAACATCATGGATAATCTGCAACGCATTATGAACATATGGATTGGAATCCATGAAACTGAAGGTGTCATTAGAGGAAATTTGGGGTCTAAAATGGGCCTTATAAGAAAATGTGCCAAAATAAGTTTTTGTGAGTTGGAATTCAAGAACCAATAGAATTTCAATAAAATAAGTCAACCATAATGGTTGAATTGACATATTTGTCATTAAAAAAAACTACTTTTTTTGTTCGTATTTTAGACATATCTCATTGTGTTTTTACTCAAATTTCGATCGGGAGAGCTTGTTGTATGCGGAATTTGATTCCACATCCAATGAGTACCCACACTGCATACTTTTGACAGACCCCGCTACCCCAAAAACAAGAAATACCTGAAAAAAATGTGATGATGACATCATCATCATGTTTTTTCAGGTATTTCTTGTTTTTGGGGTAGTGGGGTTCATCAAAAGTATGCAGTGTGGGTACGTGTTGGATGTGGAATCAAATTCCACATCCAACGAGCTCTCCCGATCGAAATTTGAGTAAAAGCACAGGGAGATATGTCGAAAATACGAACACAAAAAGTAGTTTTTTTCTTTTTTCCTCCAAAATTAATCAATATTATTTTATTATTTTAACTATTATTTTATTATTTTCCTTAGGAGGCCCATTTTAGACCCCAAAATTCCTCTAATGGAGTAAAGCAAACTGTCAACTCCTCCTAGGTAGTGATCTCCCTACGTAACTCAGCTGAGACATACCAAGATCATAGAATTTCATCCAATGTGTGGAAAAAGGAATGGACCCACTCCTCATTTGGTCATGATGCCAACAAGGTCTGACCATGATCTGACACACAATCAAATGATCACTAGGGATATTCCTCTCATCGTACCTTCCCACATGGTACACTTCTGCATCTCCAAAGAGAATTATCGTCAATATTCGACACTACAACCAGCCAATGATTGACTTCTTATGGGTCACCCACTAGTAGGTTGGGGTAGTCTTCAGTGCTTCTTCCAACACCAGCAACCACTATGGTTCTGACACGTTATCTTTGAATTCAACAAGAAACTCAAATAATTCAAGCAGTCCTTCATAAATTAGCACCTCAATGGTCTCAATCACGACACGACAGAGTGACTGCGTAATCAAGTCGCACTTCTATAGTGACACTTCCTGTAAGTAGTTCTGTCAGTTCTCTAAAGCATCATCAAATTCGGAAGACGCAAAGCTAGCGATGTGCCAACCGAGTTCCCCATCAGCAGTCAGATGTACATAGTATTCAGAAATTTTATATGCATAATCCCATCCTCAGACAACTTCATCTTTTACCATCTCAACATACTTTCGTCCTTCATCTGGATCCATTCGAGTGATGACTCTGATGTATTGATTCTCAAATTTCATTATGCACTTCTTAAAATTGATTACTGCCATACTATCATTGGCCCATTCAATCCCCAGTAACGAGGGATAGGAGACTCCACCATAGACAACTTTGATTACGTCAAAATTTTCATATATATCCATGCCTTAAACTTCCAAAGCAAAGTGTGAAACTCTCCCAATCGGCATTACCCTGGCCTGGTTATCCAGTCACAGTTGCACGAGGGACTAGCTCAATGTTGGGCTCCCCGTCTTTTGCCATGTATGTCTTGTCAGAATATTAACATCTGAGCCTAGTTCTAGGATGACTGAATCTACCTCATAGTCCCCAATCTAAATGTTCATGCACATATCTTTCCCTGTATTTCTCTTATGCAAGGAATTCGCTGTGGAATCCTTCCACCCCTTAGCTAGTCGATGCAATAGATTCTCAATCTTAGAAAGAGCATCAGGATCTCTCACCAGCGAGAAGAAACTTTCAAAAAATTGTTGTAGGGTACCATGTTGTCATGATGGTCCTGCGACTGAGCTGGAATCAAAAGTAGTTGGCATCTCATAGATAGGTAACTTACCGGGATTTCTTCCTATCACGTCGCGTGTTTCAAAAAATGTGTCTTTCTCAATATTGATATGGAATTGTACCTTCTTCTTTCTAGCTATCTGAATTTGTGGAATTGGACTATCTTATCCAATTGTCGTACCTCCACAAGTGACGAAAGTGACATCAACATCCTACGTTCTAGACTTTGTTGGGATCCTCACAATTGTCATCCCTTAGTTCTGGTTCATCAGTGGATACATCGGTTGATTCACCACCTGGTTTACGTTCTGGGTCTAGTTCTGAAACTGATTATGGTTCTACAATTGAGTCTGATTCTGCAACTAATCTTGATTCAGTAATTGATTCTGATTCTGTAACTGATTTTGGCTTTGCAACCAATTCTGATTTTAGTTTTGTATCTGAGGCACATTCCCAGCCTGCCACTTTGCTATCAATTGTGGACATTTCTCAATAGTATGATCAATCACGGTAGAATATGTACATGTACACTACAAATGTGGACAATCCCACTAATAATGCCCCAATACACCACAATTGTAACATTGGACAGGTCCGCGACCTCATTCGCCTCCTCAACCAAAGCCTCCTCCTTGTCCTCTGAATCCTCCATGCAATCCTCCTTGTTGCTGGTACTTTGACTGAGAAAATTGTTCTTGTGGGGGATTCATCTTCTGTTGGACATAATGTGTTGGTTGAATGTATTGTGGTTGTTGCAGAGCCATCTGCATCTGGCTATACTGTGGCTATGGAACAAACTATTGTTGTGGTTGTTGTGGTATAAAATGCATCTATAGTGGTGGCACATACTGTGGTTTAGGTGGTGGTTTCACCACCTGTAGCTACGGCTATTGTACTGCTCATTTATCCTCTCCCTTCACATAATACAAGACACATGTTCTCTCCCAGAGTAGGTCATATGCGCGACAATATTTATCTTCATGCCCTGCAGAATGACAAAATGAGCAGTATAGTCTTGTCGGCTTCATCACCATCTTCTATATGTATCCATATTCCTCATGTCAATGCCCATACACTTGAAAAATGTGGCACCATGGTACACTTCTACAACTCAATGGGTTCAGTTTCCCTGAAAACAGTTAGTTTCAAAAATCTAGGCAAGTATCCTTAATATGTCCATCTATGCGACATCAAGTGCACCAAATATCATTCGTTGCTCCTTTCCCTTCTTAATGTCTTGCAAATGGAGTGTCACGTTCACCAACTACATCTAAATTTGGCTCATACCAACTGCATTTTCTCCAACGGATGAAGCTTCCAACTTCATGGCGATATCCAAAGCCTCGCTTTGTGTCGCAATATTTTGTTGCATAAGCAGTAGTCTGATATGAGTTAGCAATGCTACAATGATCCATTCCTTATGCTAAATGTCACTCATCTCAAAACTGACTCTTACCATTAGTGTCTTGAATCTTTGATCAAAATCCCAAACAGTCTCATTGTGATACTGCTTAATTTCCTTTACTTTTGTAATGTACTGCACTTGAGACTTTGGTTTTCTGAATTCTTCAATAAGTCCTTTCCTGACTTCTACTAGTTTCTTCACTAGAGTCCCCTTCGTACCTTGTACAAATTTTGTGTACCAATAAAGTGCGTGACCCCGAAGGGTTGTTGCCAATTGACCCTTCTTAATGCCATCATCCATAGCTTGTCTAGCAGTCCATACTACCTCACACAGGAACTAGTATTGCTCTATATCTTCAGTCTTGTTCCCATGGAACAAAGGTAAATTCACTTTGTCTGTCACCATTCTTGGCCTCCTTCCTACATATGATGATTTACTACTACTATTAGAGTGCTTTTGGCACGTCGGTATAGTATTTTTGTTTCTTCCTAATTGTGATGTAGTGCATAGAGGCATGAGTATGTTGCTATTGGGGGTTGATATTACTACTATCCTGGGCATAGTATGGGTCTGGTCGTCCTCATCATCATTGTAGGGTCACTTCGTTCCATGTGGTATTCCTTCATTGTCTTTCATTTCGATAACAGCAAGAACTTCCCCTGTCCTCTGCCTCTTCTCGTATCAAAACCTTACTCCTCCTCTCGTAAGACCACTTACTTCCTCAGTTTCCCTCACAGTCTCATCGTCACTTGCACCCATCTACCCTTTATCCTTCCATTTCTCTCCCCCATTTATTTGCGGTATCCACAGCCCCCTCACACCAGATTTCTACTACCCGAGGTGCATCTTCAGTATGCCATGTTCACAAACAAGCATCTTAATTGACAGTTGTAAAGACAATAAGAACCTACCTCTTATTCCATTAAATAATTCCCTTTATTCTTTGTTGTAGGACTTAGTAGTATCAACCACAAACTCAGTGATATATCCCTCCAAGATACCGTCCAACTAAACTTCAACATCCCACGATGCTTTGTAGTTGATTTCTTGCAGCTCCTAGATCAACTCAGGAGTCCAGGATGTTGGCTCTTTCCAGTCAAAATTTTTCTTGCAATAAGTGAATCACCCAAACCACTCGTACAGTATGATCGCGAATTCAGAGAAAAAATAATCGTGTGGACCGCTGTGTATGTATCTTTATAGTCACTTATCTATCATCAGTTCAGGGTTCTGATTTTCCTTCTCAGCAAATTCTCATAGCTTCTGGTCGAACCAGTCTTGAATTTACGATCTTGTCGAATGCCATAACATGTCCTCCCCTCAGTTGCAACAAGGTCCCGGAAATGGAACCATTTGTTGGTGCAAACCCAACAAAACCAATCAACAGGGGTTCCTACTCTACTGACAAAAAAACCACCGCAATCTCCCTGAGCACTGGCCCAAACAGGTATTACCCTGTCCAACAACACCCACAGAGCTGATGAGGTCTCACCTGAGATGTTTGAGGGAGGGATGACAGGACCAATTTTCCGCATAATAGGAGAGTACAATGTGCATCAACTTATGAAATTAGCACGGAATTCATAGATCTTATCATTCTCTTAAGCACTAACAAAACCATTCATTGTTATCTTTCAACAGATGGCATCATTCAATCAAAACAGCAGTAAACATATCGATGCGCATACAGATCCAATACAATAACATCATTTAAAACAGGGAAACATCGCATCATAGATCCATTTCACAAATTCACATAGCATTCCTCATTGAGTCATAGAAAACAGCAAACTTGAAAACAGAAAAGAACACAGCAATTCAAATCAATTTCCGCCTTGTCATATTACTTCTGTGCAAAATCACAAAGACAGTTCATAGATCAACAGATATCTGACAACAACAAGGATTAACAAAGATTTCTCCAGGCCTCTAAGGATCTCTCTCTCTCTCTCTCTCTCAAGATATCTTTCATTTGTAATTCAACAACTACTTATAGGCTTGCACCTTTACATTCAAGGTCCACTTGGACAACTTCCTAACTAACTCCTAATTGATTTTACAAAATGATGGCCAATATCCACAAAATATGGTCCAAAACTACAAAAGGTGACATAAAATATAAAAGATATTCTATTACGCCTTGTGTGGCATCTCCCACTTGCACGGTGTCTTTGATCTTGCGCACCATCCGTGATGCTGCGCAACTAACTTATCCAAAACCCCTTGCCAATAGTAATCTGCCATATTCATGGAAATTGTTTACTACATCATCTAATTCAACTAATTCTTCGACATATTCTTCTGGAACATGATCATCTAAATCATGTTGATCATATTCAACATCGGATTCCTCTTAGATACCCTCTTCATTAACTTCCTCTACATTATACTTATCGGCCTTCCCCTTGGATCGTGTCTCACAAAAAATGACCAACCCCCTCTACCTGGAACCGTAGATTAAAATACTTGTTCACATTGTCTTAGAAGAACATAGGGATCTGTTCCTGGCTCAAACAACCTTGTATTAACCATGGTAAATCCATTATCATCTTCAATAATAGTTTATCAGGATCACATTGATTCAATCGTAACCTGTACCATTTGACAACGAACAGAACTACCATGAAGGAGTTAAACTCACACTGAAGAATATCTTCGTAATACCCATAGTATCAATTTTTTGATAGTTTTGGATGTGTACCACTTCTATAGGAAACGTTGGTCAAACTACAGATATCCCACAATCTGATGTTTTCTTTGCTTCATCCAACTTTTTGATGTGATATTTCCAGCCATTGCACCACATAGCCTTCTGGTGTTTTACCTACAACAATCCATTTACATAAATATTACATCATGATCCATTTATGATTAAGTGCATGCTTATTCCCTACAAGGAAAAAATCAATGTGTACATCAATATATTTGCAAAAACAATACTATGGTTGATTAATATGCTTGCATGCTTATCTTTTAAACCGTATGCTAAATTGATTTCCCTTTGTGTAAGATTGGTATCTCCATTGCGATGTGCTTCTTTAACCAATGAAGCCACACCTTCCCATGATATTCCATGAAAATATTGTTAACATCGTGCAATCCATACCTTCATCCAGTAAAGATTGGTTGTGATGTATAAATGAAGTGCATCCCACTCTTGACCAGCTTTTTTATAAAAATAAAATTAAAATTCAATACAAATGAATATTCACTTAACAAAGTATACACTTTTAATTGATGCATATTGAATATTACAAATAGACTATGTATGATATATACATAAGAATCAACAACAAAATGTATTATATTAGTTAATATCCACTAGCTAATAATTACCTTTCACCTTCCTCAATATACCTTTCCCCTTCGAGTAGTCCACTTCAAAATTTTATTTGGAGTGTGGATTACAAATGTGACCTAAATTGAGCTTTTACACTAATTTAGGAATATATTCACTAATATACATCATGTTTTGGTATACCATATATCCCTCCATCATATAACCCTCGGGACGTGCTCGTTTGCTAACCAAACCCTTCAAAAATTTCAAGTTCCTCTCAACCATCCACATAGACCTTGAGTGTATAGGTCCACGCAATTCAATTTCCTCAACTTGGTGTATGAGGTAGTGTTCTTCAGAATTGAAAAATATCGAAGGTAGATGATTCTGCATTTCACACATGAGATGAGGAATTTATCTCCTCCAATACTTTATATATTATTTATGGATTTCTTTAAATGGAAACCATCTACAAGTGATGCAAACCAATCACGAGATTTAACAAAAAAACATTATATTACATAACATGAATTAGTGCACAAAAATCAAATATAAGTTCTACAATGAATTAAAAAAACACTAAGCACATGCAAACAATCACTAATTACCTCATGTATTTCCCAAGATTATATATAACTTGTTTGACATTGTTGTCGAAGTTGTCCGAGAGAGAGAGAGGTAGAACATACTGTAACAATATTTAAATTGTTTCATTTTTTTACAAAAAGTACACAAAAAATACCAACAATATGCACTAGAATATTGTTAATATAGCAATACATACATGCAAACTATAATAATTACCTTCACTAAGATATGCCAATCATGTGTTTTCACCCCCGCAAAATCACCTTTCTTTGTTATGATATTCTTCATGTTCGCACAAAATCCGGTGGGAAATTTAATTTTTCACATGACTCCTTTTACAACATTACTTTGCTGCTCCGTTAACTTCCATGGAAGTGAGTTTATATTAATTTGGTCTTCGTTTCTATTTAATTGAATGAAGTATTTAATTACATGGTTGGATTTTTGAATGTCATTGCAAATTTTGACAATTTCTTCTCTCACTCATTCCATCCAATATTCTCCATAATGTTTCAGCCACATTGTTTTCGATATGCACTGTATCAAATAGATGAGCAATACGTAGGTGCTCATAGTAGGGAAAACTATTGAATTTTTTAGGATAACTTTTCATTCCTCATGGAAGCCCATTAATGCCTTCATGATCACGACAACCATCATGAAGCATAGTTTATAAATAAATTACATAAATCAATGTCAATTACAATAAACAATACATAATAAACAAAATTTCATAACATTCCATATACGATGATCCATATGTACCTTGAAGATTTCTATTATTTTTCAACTTCCATAGGTGAGGTGCCATTCTCTACGGTTTTATGCAGTCTCTTGATTCCTATTGAACAAATGTTTTTCGGTAGTTCGATACCTATGATTCTTAGAGATGAAGTTCCTATACTCATCAAACACCTCCTTTCCTAAACTTTTGGAATGACGAGATTTGATCTTAGGACCACAAACTGGACATGCAAATTTTCCCTTTTTCTAAAGACCTACATAAAGAGATGGATTATATATGTCAATTATAATTATATATAAAATGAAAGGATTTATTTAAAAAATCATGCATGCATAATATATTAACTAGTTCATAAAAATAAATGCAAATAAAGTGGAACTTATAATTACAAATTACCGCAAAAATGGGTTAGCCCTGGGGCATCATGTATCGTTGATACAATCATTGCATGGAATTGAAATTTCCTTTGTCATATTGGTCTAGATACGTCATACATAGTGATTCCATTCCATAAATTTAGTAGCTCGTCAATAAGAGGTTCTATATATACATTCATATATTTAAATTGGTACTTACCTGATTGATTTGAACATATAAAATATATAATTATTACAACTATTTATATATATAAACCATGCACAAGAGAAAAATAAAAAATATATATATGACATTAAGAAACAAAATATGAAAAAAAAGTTGTAGACACATACCTGGAATAATCATCGACAACATTGTGTGCTCCCACTTTATTGACAACCATGGAGGAATGTTATTGTTGATAACAAAAACAGGCCACGTCGAGTAAACAGATATCTTCTCTGCAAATGGATTAACACCATCTGCTACCAAAGAAATCCTAAATAGTACAAGGTTCTTCTTTCAAGTGAGGCCATTTTTCCTCCATATATCGAAATGCAGAACCATATGCAGGATTTTGATTAATGTCATCTTGACATTTGTTCTATGCGTGGTAATCCATAAGTTGCGCTATGTTTTTGCACCTAAACTGCTGTTGCAAACGTGGAATAATGGGAATATAATGAAGAACCTTGTGAGGAACATTTTTGGTACTTGATATGTTCAATATATTCTGATGTGACATTCCATACATTCAGTTTCAAATTCATGTTGATTATAATATATAACATGGTCATCGGAGCATGCATGAATTGCTTCATACTGCATTCCAATTTCTTTCGTGATGGAAAATAAATCTCGATCTGTGCGAGGTAAAATATTTGACGGTGGTAACAAAAATTCATCTATTAAGCTACAACAAATTAAAATAAAAATCTAGTTAATATAATATATAAACAATATTAATGAAACACATTTCATCCATATTAATTTGACTTATCAATTAACAATCATTTTATTAGACGAACAATGATAACCCTTAGCGCAATCATATATATGTGATGGAATATATTGCATACCTTAACATATGTGTGGCTGATGTGTTTGAAATACCATTCATAACCTTAAAGTTCATTATCAACAATACAACAGAGAGAATATTTGTGTTGGAGCGCTCATAAAGGGGTTTGTATGCCTTCTCAAGAAGAGGTAAATCATGAACACCATCGAACTCATCGTTTTCATGATCATCATCATAGTCATCCATTCTAACATTAAATATATCATGGATCAATATTTCTACCATCATCTTCAACTATGTTATCGATATGATCATCTTCTTCAATATGATCATTAACTTGTTCTCCATCATTCATAGCTCCATGTTCCTCTGGTACTTGTTCTGAAATCACGTCCTCCGAACGATATGTCGTAGGATGTATTTCCTTTATAATTACATGAAACCATAAATAGATATTAGTTAATATACGAGATACTAAAATAATACATAAATTTACAAAATAAATCAATATAAAAACATATATAATACAAAACTTACAAATGGACTATATTCATGTCCCCCCTCATCTTGTCTGTGTTCCCTACAATGTTTTATAGTTGTTGTGATCTTTATTCTTATCCTTTTAAAGCTCCTACATTGGCTACATGGACAATAACATTTCCCATCACACTTTGTTTTGAGTCCATCCCAAAATCTAGCAAGCAATTGTCGATTTTGTTAGTCTGGATCAGGAATATTGCTATTTGACATTTTCTCATAAAGATACTGAATGAAGATTATCGATCTTAAAAAATCAAGGTCCACACTTCACTATTTTTAATCACAAAAACAATTGAAATACTTGTGTATTATTTTATGAAAAACAGTCCGTGTGAAGAATATATTTTTCACATCTCGTCGCAACATGTCAGAATGTGATGGAATTTATAGTTTTAAAATTTATAATTCGTCGAATATCTGATCTTATTACCATAGATATCATTAACATGGAATTATCGGATATACGACGACCTCTCGTCATATAACATATGATGGTCATCGGAGTTTCAGAGACTGTCAAATATCCAACAATATCATGTATCAATTAACAAAAATTTGATTAAATTCGTAATTTTAAATGTGAAATCCAACGACACAGACAATTTCATCGAATTTCGTCGGATTTTGGGTTCAAATTTTGTTGTGATTCCTATGTGTTAATTTTTCTCTTTTCATTGTTTTTTTGCATAATTTGTGATCTCTTGAGTTGTGAGGATTCCCTTAGCTCCTAGATCTTCTTGTGAATCATATTTTCACATGGTATTAGAGCTCTTTGGAGCTGCAAATTGAATTCAAAAAGTTTGAGTTTCTATTTAGGGTCTCTTCCAGAAAAATTCAAGTGTTTTCATTACAGGTAGTTCTAGTGTCTTTGTCACCTAGTGCGCAAGAAAAAATGGAGCAAAATCATGTCTTGCTTACCCCATTCAATTATTTTGAATGGAAGGTAAAAATGGTGGTCCAACTAAGGTATAAAGGCCTCTATAGAGACACCATGGGGACTAAGAACGAGCCCAACTCTGCTGTGGAAAAATCGAAGTACTTCAACAAATTGGATGAGGCATTCAGTATGCTTTGTCCTAGTATTTCGAGGGATATTTTTTGGCAAGGGGTTAGAAGGCACAAAACATACTTCCTCCATCGACAAGAAGGACACAGACATAAAGAAGAGTTGACCGTGTGAAAGTAGAAACTGACAAGTCGAGAAGTTTTGGTTAAATTAGATAGGAGGTGGTTAAGTGGACCATTTTGTAACGGCTTAGTAAGCCTATAAGTAGAGTTAGAAGTAAATTCATTAGGAAACATCGAAGACTTATCAGCTTTTGTAATCCATTTTTATCTACAAATCTAGGTCAGAGGAACGAATGTATTTTCTGGTTTGAGGCTAATCGACCAAGAGATGTTTTGTCTTTTTGTGATGTATTTATGGAACTGATAATATGAATATTATGTTGGTGACATGATTCTATCTCTTGTTTTCATTACTGTATGACATGGGAAACGGTGTGAAGCCTTGTAGGATCTACTGGTTTTTTATATGTCGATGTCTTCGTACTATGAATATGAATCTGAATGATGATCATTGTGTTTTTGTCGAACTAATCCTGATTAAATGTGAATAAGTCGATCTGAGTAATTATATGAGTTAAACCCTGGATTTCTGTTCAATGTTGTGATAGAATATTTGGTAGGGTGACATTCCTCTTCCCTTTGTATAAACTTGGTTCTTGCATCCCCCCCTCAAACATCTCGGGTGAGACTACACCTGCTTCGCAGGTGTTTCTAGATAGGGTAAAACCTATCTAGGTCGATGTTTAGGGAGCTTGCTTCAATGGGTGTCGACAGATCTGTTGAGTGAACCCCTGACGACAGGATAGTGTCAACAAATGTTTATGTTTCATATAGATGAACTACTCTCTATTATTAATGAATGAACTGACGGAGGACGTTGTATTGGTGCAAAAGGAGGGAAAACCATTCACTTATTCCTAGTTACTGATATTGATCAGATTGGTTGGTTGGATGGAACCAACACACTATCATGGAATGGAGGTTCATGTTGTCAATGTCTGCAGAGGAGCGCGGTACAAAAACCTATGGGAACTCAACAACAAGGAAAGGAAAATCGACAACAACATCCAGTTTTACTTGTACTTGGATGCACTGCGGGATGCAGCAGTAAATATGTTGGGACTCACATATGAGGTCATGAAGAAGTGTAGGAGGATTTTTCGATTAGAAATTGGACCACACGCCATCCACATTCAAGCATTCCACGATGTGGAGAACTAATGTCTCACAACTCAATTCATGTTAACATACGCATATTTGGATTCCATAATTGATGATGGACACCGAAGTTGAAATCTTTGGTCAATGAAGAGAACCTGTTAGATACAGAGAATGGACCACCATCAGAGATCTCGATCGAGTAGGATAAGTCGAAGGAGACAGAAGAGTACTCGCAAGAGGAATCATCTGAAACTCTGATAGAGTTGGACTTGGAAAAAAACATGAAGAGTAGCGTACGAAGCGTCAGTTCAACCAGGGCGAAGGGAGCAGCATCGCAGGACCCTACAATTAACAAATCAACAAGGTAGTGGCTTCAATCACTACAAAAAACAACAATAATACTGTCAAAATAACGTAGCATACCATGAGGTACTTCCACCAGGTTACGGGATTGATGAAAATGCTGACAAACATAGTACTAGAAATGAGGGTACCATAGGAGGGTGTGTTGCAAAGAGAATATGAGGTACACATGGGAACGAAAGTGCAGTTACTACAAATTATACCACAAGAAATAACAACATGGAATGAGGACTTCAATGAAACCTTAAAATATTTAAATTTCATTGGTATCGAACTCAACAAAATCCCAATACACATGATATCACGAGTTTATCTGGAAGCAAGCGAGGAAATTAGGGATCGAAAGGTGACATTCCATGATCAATTGGTCTGGTCAAGGCAGCAGGTAGAAAGTGCAAAAGAGGAACTTCAGCGTCTGAAGAAAGAGAAGGAATAAATTAGCTAGGAAAAGGTAATGGCATTTGACGACAAGAAGAGACTAGAGAGAGAAATCTCGATGGCCTGTGAAGAAAATCCAGACATTTGCCTGAAAATTCTTGCGGAAGCGAAATTCTTGCGACTATGAAAAATTGTCATTGACCTAAATAAAGAAAATGAGGAGTTGCAGGCTCAAGAAGTACCAAGCACGTCATCGTAGCAGTTAATGTAAAGAAGAGGAGTGATTGAAGACATCGAAACCTAAATTGTGGAATGTCAAAAGGTAGTTTAGGAGATAGCAAAAGAAATCACTAAGTTTTGGGGCAGTTTGGTGCAAGATGAGCAGTTGAACCAATTGGAGGCACAACTTGGTGAATTTGAGGTGCAACTGATAACACTATGGGAATCCCTTAAAATGATGCCCCCACTTGCATAGGTGACCAAAGTTGCAGAACTCAAGGAATTGCAGCATCATGTTAATAAGGCGAGGATAATGCACCATAGGAGATCAACACAATTAGATGAATTACATGGTGCAACAGAGAAAATGGAACTCAAATCCATGGAGGAAACTACTAGGATGAAGGAAGAATCAAACACAGTATAGCAGATGAATGAATGCCACCCAATGGAGCAGGATGTCGAGCAATGCGTAGCACTCAGAAAGAATCTCTAAGAAGCAGTTGAGCAAGTTAAAATCGAATATGACACATTCAAGACCAAGCTGAATGAACTAGTAATTTCCAACTGAAGTGGCTTGAGGGAAAGCCACAATTTTGTATTGGGGGCCTGTTGAAAATGGGTTAAAAGGCACAAAGCACACTTCCTCCATCGACAAGAAGGACATCAACAGAAGGAAGAGTTGACCGTGCAAAAGGAGAAGCCGACAAGTTAGGAATTTTTGGTTAAATTAGTTAGGAGATTGGTCAAGTGGACCATTTTGTAATGGCTTAGTAAGCCTATAAGTAGAGTTATAAGTAAATTCATTATGCAACATCAAAGATTTATCATCTTTTGTAATCCACTTTTATCTGTGGATCTAATTTGAAGGAACGAATGTATTTTTTGGTCTAAGGCCAATCGACCAAGAGATGTTTTTTCTTCTTGTGATGTATTTATGGAACCGATAATATGAATATTTTGTTGGTGACATGATTATGTTTCTTATTTGCATTTATGTATGACATGGGTAATGATGCGAAGCCTTGAGGGATCTATTGGTTTGCTATGTGTCGATGTCTTCATACTATGAATATGAATCCAAATGATGATAATGTGTATTTGTCTAACTAATTCTGAGTAAATGCAAATAAGTCAATCTAAGTAATGATATGAGTTAAACCCTGGATTTCTGGTCAATGTTGTGATAGAATAGTTGGTAGGGTGAAAGTCCTCTTCCCTCTATGAAAACTTGGTTCCTTCATTCCTCCCTCAAACATCTCAGGTCAGACTGTACCTACTTCGCAGGTGTTATTGGATAGGGTAAAACATGTTCGGGCCAATGTTTAGGGAGCTTGCATCGATGGGTGTCGACATATCTGTGGAGTGAACCCCTATTAGCAAGATAGTTTCAACAATATTCTCTTCCATGTAGACAGGCTTACCACACCCAATGAAATTTGGCTCAAGCTAGAATCATTGTTTGGGAATACTGATGAGATGAGAGGATACCAGCTCAAAAATGAGTTGAGCTCACTTAGCCCAACTCACTTTGAGAGGATCCAGGATTTCTTCACAAAGTTCAAATCGTTGGTGCTTCAGCTGAAACAATGTGGATTTGATAAGAAAGTGGAGAAACTGATCTTGTCCATTCTTATGAAGCTAGAAACTGAGTATTCATTGTTTATCTCCACATTCCACTCAGGAGAGATAACAATTCAAAATTGGAGAATGCCTTCACTAGCAGACTTCATGGAGTCTTTGACTCAAGAACAAGACAAATTGGTGCAAATAGGTACCATCAAATCCACCAAGGATCAATCCCTTGTTGTAGGTGTTTCAAATCAAGACAAAGGCAAGAATAAATCCAAGGATTCGAAGCAGCAAGAGAAGAAGAAGCAGGAGAACCCCAAATATTAAGATGGGGTTTTGAATCCTAGTAAGGACAAAGAGAAGAAAAAATATACTTATTGTCACAAAGGTTGGCATCCAGAGAGTGCATCCATGAATAAAACCATTGACATTATGGTGCAACTCCTTCAAAATAATAACATTCCACTACCAGAAGGCACAAGGAATAAAGAGGGAGGTTCAAGCTCAGAGAACAAGGCTAGATGTCATGGTTTGGTTATTGGATATTCAGTATATTCTTCATTCATCATATATTTAGGTGCCTCAAGGCACATGGCTTCCATGCAATATTCCTTCTTAGTCATACATCCTTACAGTGGTCCATCCATCCTCATGGGTGATGACTCTGAGATCCCAGCCAAAGGGATTGGCAGGATTGATCTAGACAATGGGTACTTTAACAATGTGTTGTATGTGCTTGATCTTGCAGCGAACCTACTCTATGTCTATCAAATGACACACACAGGTACAACCAGGAGAGTAACATTTACTCAAAATGATGTGGAAATTTCAAAAATTTATACAGTCCAAGTTGTTGTAGTGGTTTTTTGCTGACAGTGATTCTAGAATGTATAATTTCTCTCACTTCCTTCCTTACTCCCAAGGGAATGCACTCTTGTCACATGCCAATGAGAACAGGAAATTATGGAATGAGATATTTGGACATCTCAATTATAGGTACCTTCAATCACTAAGAAATTAAATCATGGTTGAAGGGCTTCCTACAATCAATTTTTCCAAAGGCACTTACAAAGGGTGCATAGTGGGGAAACATGTTGAGTGCAAATATGATAAAGGTAAGATGCAAGGTGGGATTATCGAGGTGGGAACCATTGGAAATGGAGTCGAGAACCTGCGTAGTGAACACTTGCAAGAGGAAAGGAAGGCGTAGGGTTACAAATAGAGGCAAGGTAGCCACTGATCTCCCAATCAGGAGATATTTAGCGGGCAGTTGGAGGACGAGAGAGAGAACAGCCCATCGCGTGGAGCACCAACGAGATGAATTCCATGCAAATTTAGAAGAACAATAGATAAATGTCTGGAACAGTAGTTGGAGCATAACGAGTATGAATTCCTAACTGCTATACCCTAAGTTGTAGACATGAAAGAAATCAACAAACTAGAGTGAAAATAGGAAATACATTACACGTAAAGGAAGATACATATTGGGAAAAGCAACGACACATGAATCTCTTCTATAATAAACAACTCCTCCTCTACAATTTTATTCATAACACAGGCATCAAATCTTATTTACAATGGAGAGCCTCAGCCCTAGAATGTTTCCCAATCCAACCAACTCCCCTTCTCCCTCTATCGAGAGTGTATTTATACAATTCTAATGCTGAGACTACCAATTTGAAAATTGTTACAGGTCACTATCATGCGTTAATAGTATAGTGAGTGGGACTATCGCCACATTTTACAAATATAAACAATGAGCATTATGGAGACGCGACGCGTGATAACGCAGACTACCAACGCAGAGCTTTCTTCCATTCTGCCTTGCGAAAGCGATTCCCATATGGTATGTTGATGGCCAATTGTTTACTTTAGACTGCTTTGGGTATATCTTTATGCTTCTTTGACCAACCCGCTTCTTGCAGACCATGTTGTTCAAAGGCTGTCAAGAAGACCTGAATCCACCACTCAATCATTTTTTCTGACCCATCCTTCATCTGGTAACACTGTTATAGGAGGAGGCCAAAAAAAAGGTGGTCATGCATTTGGTGATGGTAAGTGACTTAAGAAGCTTATCATCCTTGTACTATTTTCTTCCTCCTATGAGGAAGTTTCTCCTATGATAAATGTTTTCGGGTGTGCGTTTGACCCTCTCCTCGCCCACGACCAAGCAGCCAAGTGGAGATCCTAGGGGTGATGTTGAAGGCTCTGGACCCACCTGGTCCTAGTACGAGCATTCACTCCAACAGTTCTACCACCACTGTGAGATAGGACTTCGGAGGTCGTGACTATAACTGGGAGTGTTGGAGGGATGTCACTGGGATGTCAAAACCCATGCACTTCACATCCAGAGATCGGGTTGTGTAGAAGTGGGTGAACCTCCCTTGGTGTTTAACATCTATGCCCTGGTGGTTGGCGATTTTCTGGTATGGATAACCAAAACACAGATCTATGTTTTTCTACCAAGAGTACCCCTTTTTTAACTAACTTCTCGAACCACACAGCCATGGTTGTCTGTGGAGGAACTCGACACTCTCGGCATTCAACCCTATCATCTACACATTTTCGCGTCTCAGAAACTCTCCAAAATATGGTGTTATATAGGGCGATCTGGCATGGCCCAGAAAGAGCTATATCCTTAGAATATTGGTCGCTATGATGTCTGGAAAGAGAGATGCCAGGATGGAGATCAGACCTTCTGATGTGTAATCATATTATCTAATATGGGCAAGGTTCCAAACAATTCCCGTGTGGCTACCAAGCTCGTTTCAAGGGCTGTGGATTTGACCTTTCATGCCCTTTCAATCACCGTGACGGTGGCGTTGGGATGTTTTAGTTCGTCACCTCCCTCAGCCATGTGTAAATGCCAGGTCTGTCACCTCAACGAATCAAATATCTATCTTTCTCACGGCTCCTTTCACGGTGAACCACGTGCCACACTTGTGAACCGAGGAAATTAGCGTCGCTGGACAAGAATTCCACCTTAGGCTGCTACAAATGGTGTCGGAGAAATTGGCCAATCTGAAAAGATGCAGTTTACACATGTGAACATCTCCTTCACTGTCATCTCTGCACTGGATGTGAAATCACGTACTCTGGGAGCCATCTCAGCCATCCGATTCAAGGAATCTTTCATGTCCACCGTCCACGTTCCATACCTTTTGCCGCCAACTTTTCTCCTTTGAACGAAATGGGAAGTTCTTGATTGTGACATGTTCTCGACCGTCGATCGTGACCAATCCTTCACATGCCATATATGAGTGGGCCCCACTATCTTTCACAATGAGAAGCCTTGGTATTGATCCGTGCTAGTCCACACTGCGAAATAAACCGTGGCCGCAGATTTCTCTCTTTTCTTATCACGACTATTGATCTTCGTGAATGCTACCCCTCCTTCGCGACTTGAAATCGTGGCTTTCACTCATGCATGTATGGCTTGCGAAATTGATTGAGGCGGTAGATCTGACTCAAATCCCATCTCGACCGTAGAAAGTTCCTGACTTTTAACCCATTTCACAATCCGAAAATGCAGCTTTGGTCGGGCATGTCCACTCGTGCGAAATTGTTTGGAGCCATTGATCCACCTCTGATCAATCTCAACCTTTGATTTCGAGCCTCGCTCAACGCCTTCAGCACACCTTCCTTTTTATTCTTTGCCTTGCACTTCTGATAACCTGAAGGGGAATTCACATGAATTTCGAGGGAATGGGACCCTCATCAAACTCCTATCAGGCCCTTAAATCAACTGTTAAAAATAGAGTGTTAACAACTGGCTCCACAAGGGATGCTATCCTCCTAGTGAGGTAGCAAAGAACCCCCGTAGACCAAGTGCCAAACCATTGGGTTTCCTTCAATCTTCCTTTTACATCTCCATTCTGCTCTAAATTACTGCTTCAGCAAATTCATGCCACTCTTGCAAATCATGTTGGTGACTGTAAACTTGTGTTGGTAACTAAAAAATGAAAACAAACTAAAACATTAATGAAGGAAATGCTCGATAATAGCCGAGCTTATTTTTTCCTACCTACTCTACCTAACTTTGTGCAAAATCCTGCTTAAGTGAAATTGAACTTCCAATGAAGCCAAACAAGCAACTTGCCTAATATTTTTGTTCTTTCATTGTGCTTGATGGACAGAAATGAAATAGATAATGGGAGAAGGAAATGATAAACAAACTGATCTTTGAACTAGGGACGCAACCAATCACTGCCTTCACCCAGACCCTCCATGTATTCGTCCATGGGTTCATAGAAATTACGGCAAACTCTAGTATGATCTGTCACCTACTCATGGGAAATCCGTCCGAAGCTTCCTTCTTCTAGAGATTCATCAGGCTAACACTTGGAATATTATAGAAAAGGACCCACAGAATCTTTCTTCAATGGAACATCTCACTTTCCGCTTGAAATTTCTGTAACAGGAGCTTGATGTGCTTCAAGAGGGAGGTCCCTTGCTTCTCTGGTGGAACCAAGTAGGCATATTCCTCCTATGTGAGGTGGTGCTACTAAAGGCCGAATATCAAAAAATGTGTTTATTTGGAGGCTATTGCATCCGTCTTCATAGCATGTACCTTCACTACAGATTCCCAATGTATTAGTAGCATGAAGGGAATCACCTGGCTGGTTCTTCTTATCGTCTTCTTTCTTGTATAGGCTTCTGGTCTACACCATATCCATTTCTTTCTACTTTTTCTTGGAGGCCTTAAACATGTGTCATATTAATTCAAAAGAGTTATAACACAAGGGTATGCTATCACCTCCAGCACCCTTATCGTCCTTCCTGGCTTCAACCTTCTGACTTTTCAGTGCATCTTGATTCCTTTCATCAGCAGGATTTGTTTCAACAGCTGGCTCGCCAGGCGTATTCTGTAGTTACTCTTCCTCATATTCATCATACATAGGCGTACCAAACTCCTTCTTAAAATAATCCTTTGCGGACCAGGAGTGATGCAGGTTTCCATCTTTAGAGAACAATCCTGCAGGACTACCTGCTCCTACCTCAGGCCGGTCATCTTTTTGCATACTAGGAGAGATCTTTGATGTGCCAGAGACTTTCCCACTATGCTTGTAGGGCCCAACCAATTTGTATGTCTCTTTTATTTCACCACCACTGTCCTGATCTAACAATTTCTTGGACATCTTAAGGTTTTCCTCAACCTCCAAACAATTAGCAAACATCTCCTGCAGGGTGGTTGATTTTCTCTCCAAAAGAAGCAAGGACAGGTTAGGAAGAAGGCAGATGCATAATAGATCTTATCAGCATTCTCAAGAGGTTGGAATTCCTTAGGCATGTTATAATAAAAGCTTGCAAATCTTTTGTTAAAACCAGATATGGCCTCATCCTCATGCCTCCTCAGGGAATAAAACTCTGAAAGTATTTGCTACAATGGCCTTCTCCTACCCCAAAACTTTAAGAAGCTGCAAGAAAAATCTTCCCAAGTGTTGATGGACTAAGGCTACAAATGTTTAAACCATACTTTGGCATCCCCTTGCAATGACAGGGAAAAATCCCGCATGCATACATCATCATGATCTATCTCAAAAAGGTCAGAGAAGTGCTCAAATGCTTGTAAATGTTTCTCAGTAGTCAAGTCTTGGGATTCTCCATCAAACTTTGGGAGGTACTTGTAATATCTCATGGGTAAATCATGGAGGATGGGAGGTAGTTGTAGTGGTTTGTATCGGCTTGGAGAAATAGGAGAGACAAGGTTAGGTACGATAGCCAAGCTATCATCCGAGGTTTCATGGATTTCACAGGGGTGTCCTTTGACATCATGAGCCCCTGGATAAAAATCTAGGCCATAATCAGATGTACAAGAAAGTGGAATGCTTTCAGTTCATAAAGAAGGATAAACAGGAATATATTCATAGCTCTGTTCAGAATGAGCTGAACCATAGAAGCCTTGTTTTTATAAATCTGGGAAAAGATAAGAGCAAAATTACAAGATAGGATAAGGCATCCTGGAAGAAATGCAGAACCGAGTATTTGGACCTTCCGTCATGCATTTATAAGCTTTAGAAGGGGTCCCTTGTCCAAACAGAATCTGCCCGCTCTCCTCGGCCATTTGATTTCCGGGTCACACCACCGGCGGAGTCGCTATAGTCTAAATCCTTCAAGAGTGGATTCGCCAGGTGAAAAGTTCTCAACCTTCTTGATGTCTAGTCAATTGTTCACCATCAACAACCAGATATGAATCTTTGTTGTTCTTCCCAGGGAGGATCTTCAATTTTGTCCCTGGAAATGGCACTAGTTTGTTGGCACTGGGATTTTTGGGCCCCCAAGGTCGAGCACAAAGGGGGGAGGGGCCCTGCTCCCAAGCAATAGCAAAACCACTTTAGACTACGCCTTCGGCCCTGCGCAGTCAGATAGGATTCTCTCGTTCATATTTGGAGTTTACTCCACGTAAGATTTTTAGTCAAGGATAATCAGGGGGCCAGGATCCTGAATGGGACAAAGTGTATAAAGGTGAGATGCAAGGTGGGATTATCAGGGTGGGAACCATTGGAAATGGATTCTAGAACCTACGTAGTGAACATTTGCAAGAGGAAAGGAAGGTGTAGGGTTACAAATAGAGGCGAGCTAGCCGCTGATCTCCCAATTGGGAAATATTTAGCAGGCGGTTGGACGACGAGAGAGAGAACAGCCCATCGCATGGAGCACCAGCGAGATGAATTCCACGCAACTTTAGAAGAACAATCGATAAATATCTGGAATAGCAGCCAAAGCATAACGAGTATGAATTCCTAACTGATATACCCTAAGTTGCAGACATGAAAGAAATCAACAAACTGGAGTGAAAACAGGAAATACATTACACGTAAAAGAAGATACATATTGGGAAAAGCAATGACACATGAATCTCTGCTATGATAAACAACTCCTCCTCTGCAATTTTATTCATAACACAGGCATCAAATCTTATTTACAATGGAGAGCCTTAGCCCTAGATTGTTTCCCAATCCAACCAACTCCCCTTCTCCCTCTATCGAGAGTGTGTTTATACAATTCTAATGCTGAGACTACCAATTTGAAAATTGTTACAGGTCACTATCATGCGTTAACAGTATAGTGAGTGGGACTATCGCCATGTTTTACAAATATAAACAATGAACATTATGGAGACACGGTGCATGATAACGTGGATTGCTAGCGTAGATATTTCTTTCGTTCTACCTTGCGAAAGCGATTCCCATGCAGTATGCTGACAGCCAATTGTTTACTTTAGACTGCTTCGGGTATATATTTCTGCTTCTTCCACCAACCCACTTCTTATAGACCATGTCATTCAAAGGCTGTCAAGAAGACCTGAATCCACCACCCGATCATTTTTTTTTACCCATCCTTCATCTGGTAACACTGTTATAGGAGGAGGCTGGAAAAAAGGTGGTCATGCATTTGGTGATGATAAGCGACTTAAGAAGATTATCATCCTTGTACTATTTTCTTCCTCCTACGAGGAAGGTTCTCCCGCAAGCCATGTTGTCGAGTGTGCATTTTACCCTCTCCTCGCCCACGACCAAGCAGCCAAGTGGAGATCCTAGGGGTGATGCCAAAGGCTCCAGACCCACCTGGTCCCAGTACGAGCATTCACTCCAACCATTCTTCCAGCACTATGAGCTGGGACTTCGGAGGTCGTGACTGCAACTGGGAGTGCTGGAGGGATGTCACTGGGATGTCAAAACCCATTCACTACACATCCAAATACTGGGTTGTGTAGAAGTGGGTGAATCTCCCTTGGTGTTTAACATCTCTACCCCGGTGGTTGGTGATTTTCTGGTATGGATAACCAAAACACAGATCTATGTTTTCCTACCAAGACTACCCCTTGTCAAACTAACTTCTCGAACCACACAGCCATGGTTGTCTGTCGAGTAAATCGACACTCCTTGGCATTCAACCCTATCATCTACACATTTTCCCGTCTCAGAAAATCTCCAGAAGATGGCGTTATATAGGGCGATCCAACATGGCCCAGAAAGAGCTATACCCTTAGAATATCGGTCGCTGTAATGGTTGGCAAGAGAGATGCCAGGATGGAGATCAGTCCTTTTGACATGCAATCATATTATCTGATATGGGAAAGGTTCCAAACAATTCCTGCATGGCTTCCAAGCTAGTTTCAAGGGATGTGGATTTGACCTTTCATGCCCTTTCAATCACCGTGATAGTGGTGTCAGGATGTTTTAGTTCGTTGCCTCCCTCGACCGTGTGTAAATGCCAGGTCTGTTGCCTCAACGAATCAAACCTCTATCTTTCTCACAGCTCCTTTCACAGTGAACCACGTGCCACACTTGTGAACCGAGGAAATTAGCATTGCTAAATAAGACTTCCACCTTAGGCTGCTACAAATGGCGTTGGAGAAATCGACCAATCCACAAAGATGCAGATTACACGTGTGAACGTGTCCTCCACTATCATCTCTGCACTGGATGTGAAATCACGTACCCTGGGAGCCATCTCAGCCATCCGATCTGAGGAATCTTTCATGTCCATTGTCCATGTTCCATACCTTCTGCCACCAACTTTTCTCCTTTGAACGTCGCGAGCAGTTCTAGATTGTGACATGTTCTCAACCGTCGATCGCGACCGATCCTTCACGCAGCCGTAGATATTAGTGAGCCCCACTATCTTTCGCAATCTGTGCTAGTCCACACTGTGAAATAAACCGTGGTCACATATTTCTCTCTTTTCTTATCACGGTCGTTGATCTTCATGAATGCTACCCCTCCTTCACAATTTAAAATAGCGGCTTTTACCCATGCATGTATGGCTTGTGAAATTGATTGATTCCGTACATATGACTCAGATCTCATCTTGACCGTAGAATTTTTCTGACTTTTAACCCATTTCGCAATCTGGAAACGCAGCTTTGGTTGAGCATGTCTGCTTGCTCGAAATGGTTTGGAGCCGTTGATCCACCTCCGATCAATTTTAGCCTTTAATTTTGAGCCTCGCTCAATGCCTTCAGCACACCTTTCGTTTTCTTCTTTGCCTTGCACTTCTGATAACCTGAAGGGGAATTCACATGAAGTTCAAGGGAATGGGACCCTCATCGAACTCCTATCAAGCCCTTAAATCAACTGTTAAAAATGGAGTGTTAACAATTGGCTCCATGAGGGATGCTATCCTCCCAGTGAGGTAGCAAAGAACCTCCATAGACCAAGTGACAAACCATTGGGATGCCTTCAATATTCCCTTGACATCTCCATTCTTCTCTGAGTTACTGCTTCAGCGAATTCATGCCACTCTTGCAAATCATGCTAGTGACTGTAAACCTGTGCTGGTAACTGAAAAATGAAAACAAACTAAAAAAGTAATGAAGGAAATGCTTGATAACAGTCGAGCTTATTTTTTCCTACCTACTCTACCTAACTTTGTGCACAAATCTGATTAAGTGAAATTAGACTTCCAATGAAGCCAATCAAGCAACTTGCCTAATATTTTTGTTCTTTCATCGTTCTTGATGGACAAAAATGAAATAGATAATGGGAGAAGGAAATGATAAACAAACTGATCTTCAAAGTAGGGATGCAACCAATCACTGCCTTCGCCTATATCCTCCATGTATTCGGCCACAGGGTCATATAAATTATGGCAACCTCTAGTATGCTTTGTCACCTACTCATGGGAAAGACGTCCGAAGCTTCCTTCTTCTAGAGATTCATCAGGCTGACACTTGGAAGATTGCAAAAAAGGACCCACAGAATCTTTCTTCAATGGAACATCCCACTTTCTGCTCGAAATTTCTGTAACAGGAGCTTGATGTGCTTCAAGAGGGAGATCCCCTACTTCTCTGGTGGAACCGAGTAGGCATATTCCTCCTATGTGAGGTGGCGCTAATGAAGGTGGAATATCAAAAAACATGTTCATTTGTAGGCTAATGCATCTGTTTCATAGCTTTTCCCTTCACTACAGATTCCTAATGTATTAGTAGCATGAAGGGAATCACCTAGCTGGTTCTTCTTATCATCTTCTTTCTTGTACAGGCTTTTGGTCTACACCATCTCCATTTCTTTCTGCTTTTGCTTGGAGGCCTTAATCATGTGTCACATTAATTCAAAAGAGGAATAACACAAGGGTAGGCTATCACCTCCAGTGCCCTTATAGTCCTTCCCAGCTTCAACCTTCTAACTTTGCATTGCATCTTGATTCCTTTCATCAGTAGGATTTGTTTCAACAGTTGGCTCATCAGGCGTATTCTACAGGTACTCTTCCTCATATTCATCATACATAGGCATACCAAACTCCTTCTTAAAATCGTCCTTTATGGACCAGGAGTGGTGTAGGTCGCCATCTTCAGAGAACAATCCTGCAGGACTGCCTACTCCTACCTCAGGCCGGTCATCTTTCTGCATACCAGGAGAGAGCTTTGACGTGCCAGATACTTTCCCATTATGCTTGTAGGGCCCAACCAATTTGTATGTGTCTTTTATTTCACCACCATTGTCCTGATATGACAATTTCTTGGACATCTTAACGTTTTCCTCAACCTCCAAACAATCAGTGAACATCTACTGCAGGGTGGTTGATTTTCTCTCCAAAAGAAGCAAGGATAGGTGAGGAGGAAAGGCAGATGCATAATAGATCTTAGCAGCATTCTCAAGAGGTTGGACTTCCTTAGGCATGTTATAATAAAAGCTTGCAAATATTCTATTAAAACTAGATATGGCTTCATCCTCATGCCTCCTCAGGGAATAAAACTCTGAAAGTATTTTCTCCAATGGCCTTCTCCTACCCCAAAAATTTAAGAAGGTGCAAGAAAACTCTTCCCAAGTGTTGATGGACTTAGGCTGCAAATGTTTAAACCATACTTTGGCATCCCCTTGCAAGGACAGGGCAAAATCCTGCATGCATACATCACCATGATCTATCTCAAAAAGGTCAGAGAATTGCTTAAAGCCTTGTAAATGTTTCTCAGCAGTCAAGTATTGGGATTCTCCATCAAACCTGGGGAGGTACTTGTAATATCTTGCAGGAAAACAATGGAGGATACGAGGCAGTTGTAGTGGTTTGTATCAGCTTGGAGAAATAGGAGAGACAAGGTTAGGCATGATAGCCAAGCTATCATCCAAGGTTTCATGGATTTCACAGGGGTGTCCTTTGACATCATGAGCCCCTGGATAAAAATCTATGCCATAATCAGATGTACAAGAAGACACAATGCTTTCGGTTCATAAAGAAGGATAAACATGAATATATTCATAGCTCTATTCAGAATGAGCTGAACCATAGAAGGTTGTTTTGATAAATCTGCAAAAATATAAGAGCAAACTTACAAGCTAGGATAAGGCATCCTGGAAGAAATGCAGACCTGAGTATCTGGACTTTTAGTCATGCATTTCTAAGATTTATAAGGGGTACCTTGTCTAGATGAAATCTGCCCACTCTCCTCGGCCATTTGATTTCCAGGTCACACCACCAGCGAAGTCGTTGTAGTCTGAATCCTTCAAGAGTGGAGTCACTAGGTGAAAAGTGCTCAACCTTCTTGGTGTCTGGTCAATTTTTCACCATCAACAACCAAATCTGAATCTTTGTCGTTCTTCCCAGGGAGGATCTTCAATTTCGTCCCCGGAAACGGCGCCAGTTTGTTGGCACCGGGATTTTTGGGGACCCAAGGTCAAGCACAAAGGGGGGAGGGGCCTCGCTCCCAGGAAACAGCAGAACCACTTTAGACTGCACCTTCGGTCCTGTGCAATCAGAGAGGGATCTCTTGTTCATCTTTGGATTTTACTCTATGTAAGATTTTCAGTCAAGGATAATTAGGGGGCTAGGATCCTGAATGGGACAAAGTGTATAAAGGTGAGATGCAAGGTGGGATTATTGGGGCAGGAACTATTAGCAATGGATTCGAGAACCTGCATAGTGAACACTTGCAAGATGAAAGGAAGGAATAGGGTTACAAACAGAGGCAAGGTAGCCGCTGATCTCCCAATCAGGAGATATTTAGCGGGCGGTTGGAGGACGAGAGAGAGAACAGCCCATCGCATGGAGCACCAGCGAGATGAATTCCACGCAACTTTAGAAGAACAATTGATAAATGTCTGGAACAGTAGCTGGATCATAACGAGTATGAATTCCTAACTACTATACCCTAATTTGCAGACATGAAAGAAATCAATAGACTGGAGTGAAAACAAGATATACATTACACATAAAAGAAGATACATATTGGGAAAAGCAACGACACATGAATCTCTACTATGATAAACAACTCCTCCTCTGCAATTTTATTCATAACACAGGCATCAAATCTTATTTACAATGGAGAGCCTCAGCCCTAGAATGTTTCCCAATCCAACCAACTCCCCTTCTCCCTCTATCGGGAGTGTATTTATACAATTCTAATGCTGAGACTACCAATTTGAAAATTGTTACAGGTCACTATCATGCGTTAATAGTATAGTGAGTGGGACTATCAGCATGTTTTACAAATATAAACAATGAACATTATGGAGATGCAGTGCCTAATAACATGGACTGCCAACGCAGAGCTTTCTTCCATTCTAACTTGCGAAAGCGATTCCCATGTGGTATGCTGACAGCCAATTGTTTACTTTAGACTGCTTCAAGTATATCTTTCTGCTTCTTCTACCAGCTCGCTTCTTGCAAACCACATCATTCAAAGGCTGTCAAGAAGACTTGAATCCACTACCCGATCATTTTTTCTGACCCATCCTTCGTCTGGTAACACTATTATAGAAGGAGGCCAGAAAAAAGGTGGTCATGCATTTGGTGATGATAAGTGACTTAAGAAGCTTATCATCCTTGTACTATTTTATTCCTCCTACGAGGAAGGTTCTCCTGCGAGCCATGTTGCCGAGTGTGTGTTTGACCCTCTCCTTTCCCATGACCAAGTAGCCAAGTGGAGATCCTAGGGGTGATGCCGAAGGCTCCGGACCCACCTGGTCCTAGTACGAGCATTCACTCCAACAGTTCTACCACCACTGTGAGCTAGGAATTCGAAGGTCGTGACTACAACTGGGAGTGTTGGAGGGATGTCACTGGGATGTCAAAACCCATGCACTACACATCCAGAGACTGGGTTGTGTAGAACTGGGTGAACCTCCATTGGTGTTTAACATCTGTGCCCCGGTGGTTGGTGATTTTCTGGTATGGATAACCAAAACACAGATCTATGTTTGCCTACCAAGAGTACCCCTTGTCGAACTAACTTCTCGAACCACACAGCCATGGTTGTCTATGGAGGAACTTGACACTCCTCGGCATTCAACCCTATCATATACACATTTTCGCGTCTCAGAAACTCTCCGGAAGATGGCGTTATATAGGGAGATCCGACATGGCCCAGAAAGAGCTATACCCTTAGAATATCGGTCACTGTGATGGTTGGAAAGAGCGATGCCAAGATGGAGATTAGTCCTTCTGACGCGCAATCATATTATCTAATATGGGCAAGGTTCCAAATAATTCCCACGTGGCTACCAAGCTGGTTTCAAGGGATGTGTATTTGACCTTTCATGCCCTTTCAATCACTCTATAACCTATCTCTCTATCTATGCTAGAACACATCACTCCCTCTTTCAAGGGGTCTTGATCTGGATCACACCAAGTCTTTCTCTGAAGTACTCAAAATTCACTCTTGCAAGAGGCTTGGTCAACAAATCAGTTATATGCTCCTTTATTGCCACGTAGTGGAGCTTCACTGCTCCTATCTACACCATATCCCTAATATAGTGGAACTTGATCTTAATGTGCTTCGACTTATCATGGAACACAGTATTTTTCGACAGCTTCACGCAACTCTGATTGTCACAGAAGATACAAGTCACATCCAACTAGATATCAAACAAGTCATATAGTAGCTTTCAAAGCCACACTACCTTTTAAGTAGCCAAGAAAGCAGAAACATACTCTGCCTAGGATATACTCAGTGCCACACATGATTGCTTCCTGTTGAACCAAGAGATTATGCCAAATCCCAAACTGAAGAAACAACTTGAGATGCTCTTCCTGTCAGTGGCACGACCTACCCAATATGAATCAACATAACCATGTAGCTTAATCCTCTAATTCGTATCATATCTGAGCCCATAATCCATTGTACCTTTTAGGTTCCTCAGTATATACTTTGCAACAGTCAAGTGAACATGTCTTAGATCCGTCAGGAACTCGCTTAGGGTGTTCATTGCAAAGTATATTTATGGTCTCATATTCATCAGATAAATAAATGAGCCAATCATTTAACGATACATTATTGCATAGACCTTCTCAGATGAATCATCACTCAGAAGCTTCAAGTTAGATTCCATAGGTGTGGTCATTTCCTTATAGTCTGTCATTTCAAATCTCTTCAGAATATCCATTAAATATTTTCCTTAACCAAGGAAGATCCCATCTACACTCCGCCACACCTCCATGCCTAAGAAGTAGTGCATCATACCTACGTCTTTCATCTCAAACTCTGTAGAAAGTCTCCTCTTTGCATCTGTAATGAGTTCCTCTTCTCCTGTTAGAAACAAGTCATCAACATATAGAACGAGTATCACTGGTCTTTCATCTTCCACCTTGAACTAGAGGTTGGAATCCTCTTTACTCTTCGTAAATCCCAAGCTCATGAGGAAGCTATCCATCATGTCGTACCATGTCCTTGGTGCTTGTTTCAATCCATACAAGGCCTTCTTCAATTTGCACACATGGTTCTTCCTTTCATGTGTCTTGAATCCCAGTGGTTGTTCCACGTACACTTCCTCCTCGGCTACACCATTCAAGAAAGTTGTCTTGAAATCCAACTATCATATTTTTTATTTCATAATTGTTGCCAAAGAAAGTATGGTGCTAATGGAAGTGTACCTTGCCACGGGTGCAAATGTCTCTTTGTAGTCTATTCCTTCTTTCTGTGAGAAGCCTCGTGCTACGAATCTCACCTTATATTTCTCGATGCTTCCATCTGCAACATGCTTGATCTTGTAGATCCACTTCGAAGTCATGACAAACTTCTCTTTCGATATCAAAACAATATCCCAAACATCGTTCTTCATGATCGACTAATATTCCTTGATCATTGCATCCTTCCATTCTTTCTTGAATGTAACACCTCGGTTTTGACCCCGTTGCATTAAATGTACATGATGTATATATTGTAATGAATCGTGGTGTGGAGCTAAAGGAAAAAGCCCCACCATCGATTTAGTTGTGTTATGTTTCGGAGAACGGAATCGTTGCCGATGGTCTATCGTGGTATACGGCATATATTAAGTTTTGTCATCATGTAAATATGAATCTTTAATTAAATAACCCAACCATCTATGTTCGCAGCAACTAAATTGAGAAGGGGAATGATTCTCATAAGGATAAGGGGGGGGGATGTCAAACCTTGAACCAATGGGGAAAAATCCATGTGTCACCACCCTGTTTGATTTGCCCATCTTTCCTTGTCTTATCCAACTACCACTTTAACGCTCTGCAAAGTAGTTGAGGTAGTTATTTTGCTAGGGAGTGGAGTGTGGCAGGATTGTCAGTCCTTGCCCACATGCACACTCCACCAGTGAATTGAACCTCACGTTGGGCAGAAGAAATGACTACGCCCATATATCCACTCTCTCCACGACGGTGCTATGAACACTCCCACACCTCCGACTCGCCATTCTCCAATGTCGTTCATCCTCATGCAAGGAAAAACGCCCTGTGTCTCATGCAGAGGAATTCTTTTTATATTTGGTCTCACGCAGCCAGGAGAGGGAGTTGTTTCGACTGTCATTCACATTTTCCACAGAGAGGTATCTGGTGTGTTTCCATCCATATATTGGGATCTAGTGTAAATTTCTCTCACGCACAGGTTCGGAGGCTGATTTTCCTTCCCCATTGCGATCTGTGTAAGTCTTCCCGGTGGCTTCATTGTTGAGAACAGACTGTTGTTTCCCCACATTGCTAGTTGTGTCTATTTTACATTTTGGGACTCTTGTACGTTGTTTTGGAATAGTTTTGGCCACGATAGGGCCAAGAACGACTCAGGATTTTTTTTCCTTACCCAAGCTATGAATCACTTGTGTGACTGCATGTACAGTGGTTGGTCTTCGGACTACGTTGGGAGCAGGGATGGGGGCTTGGTTTGCTTAATAAACCTGGTGTGTTTGGAAACCACACATATAGAGCTAGAGAGTTGTATTTCTTCTCCACAACCCCTGAATAGCACTGGACGAGAAGTCAGGGCCTGAGGGACTGTGTAGTAGAGAAGGGACTAATTCCTTTTGTTGGGTGTGTGTGGGTGTCTTAGAAGTCAGGCTAGTTTTGGTGTAGGTGTTCCTAGCTCTATAATGGGCTCACCAGCTTATCATTTATCCTTTCCCAGCTCCTTGATGGCCTGATAAACCTGACCATGTTGGCTTGGTTGTCTTGTTCATGGCCTGATAAACCCAACTGTGTTGGCTTGGCTGTGTTTTGTGTATCCTTGGCTATGTGTAATTCTGCTTGTTCCTTGTTCATTGGGGATTCATACCCAGCTCATGGGTGGCAGCATTTCTGAGAGATTTAGGAGCATGCTAGCCTATGGTTGGGTGGAACATTGCAGTGACATAGCTGGTTGTGGGACGAGTTCATTATGAGATAAGAAATCTTGTCTATTTTACTTCTGCAATCATATTTACTATTAATGAATATGATGAACATGTTGAATGCTTGCATGAACGTATGTTTGCTTCTGTTGTATGATAAATAATCATGTATGCATGTTCTCGTTCAAATCATTTTGTTTCAGCATTTTATGTACATACATGTTCATGGGGTGGTTACCCGGATGGTTAATGCCATGGTAGCGTTCTCTTCTTCGGTCAGAGGGTCAGGGACGCTACATTGTGGTATCAGAGCTCATGTTGCAGCATGGGCCTGAATGGCCCCGAAGATGTAGTGACAGAGGTAGGATTTCCTTTTGCCCAACAGAGATCAGAAATTTATGATAGAAATTTTCTTGAAAATTTGGTTGAAAAATTTGTCTAAGTGCCTGAACCGTCGGCCCAACGGAAGACTAAGTGGAAAGCTCCTCCGATGTAGCGGAGAGCTAGATGGAAGATCACCTAAAGGAGGAAGAACTTGTGAATTTCTCTAAGTGATCATCGGCCGTAGGTGTAGGTTAGTGGAAGCTGGAGCCGCAGTTTCAGTGGAGAGCCGTCGAAGACCGCTGAAACGTCGACCCTTTTTAGTTGAAGGACCATCCGAAAAAGGCCATCGGCAATCAGCGACAGTTAGCTGTTTGGATCGGCAAAAGTTAGTTGCTTGTGCGCCCACTGTTGAGGCAGCCTAAGAGAGACTATGCATCCAATGGACAATGCATCCGACTATTGATGACGTAATGATCAGTGCTTCCAATTTCTGATATGCCACCATCGGAAAACCTTAGTTGTTGGGTTCGCCAACACATAGCACTTAGTGGTTTCGACCACCGACAGATGTTATGTTTCGTGGAAAGAAGAGGGGAAAAAATTTTGAAAAATTTGTCTAAGTGTTGAATACCACCAGCGATCGACGAAAGATAGTGGTTTGGACCACCGATGCATCGAAAGAAGATTAGCTGAACAGACTGTTGATGAAGTCTAAAGGATTTAGTTGTTCATGCACCCGCCGTTGCGGCTGTTTAGTGGACTATCCTTTCGATGGATAGTTGTTTTGACTGTCGATGCCACAGTGACTAGGGGTTCTAACCGCTGATAGGATTGTCGCCGCAGAAACCCCAGATATTTCGCTGGTCATCGTTGCGGCTACCCATGGAACTAGCCGCCCGATGAGTAGAGGATCATATCGCCGAAGAGGTAGTGCTTAGTGGATCCGATCCCTGATATCCCGGCATCACCGATAAAGATCAGAAGCCTAAATGACTATGGATTCGACATACCACAGAAAAGTAGGCGAACAGATCACCGATGAACAGTAGAGGACGTTAGTTGTGTTAACCACCGAAACGTCGAAATGTTAGTTGGGATGAGACCCGATCCTGTACAAGGAAATTTTGAGTTTTTCAAGTGGGATTTCTTAGCAAATTTCAATTGTTTTTCTGCGGGATTTTCAGCGGTTTTTCAGTGGATTTTCAGGGCTGAAAAGGAGAAAGTGGTAGTGATCTTATGTGCCAGATTGTGTGAAAATCAAAGATTTACAAAAACAAAAAACGAGGGAACTGCCCTCGACCAGCCCTACAGTGGCGGAAGCCACAAGGGGGCAAGCTCCCTTGACCCCCGTCGTCCCCCTTAGACAAACGTTCTTTGATGAAGAAAATCTTGTGTTTGGGAAAATTTGTTATTTTATGACTTTTCTAGGGAAGGTAAGTAATTCTGATTTATACCAATGTTATGCATCTAACAGTTGTGTTACTAACACGTTTGCAGAATCATAGTCACCTTCAAGGGTAGTATTCTAGGTAGTGTAATTTGGTAAGCAAGTGGTGGTTCAGTCATGAGAACCCATGATGGATAAGATGCTTGGGATTCTTACGAGTGTGCATGAGATGCCATGGGAGAAAATGTCTGTAATGGACATGATGACATAGAGTCTAATGGAAGGAGATTCCAAGAGACACCGTCAAATGTTCCAGCCACCATGAGAATTTTGATTAAATCCCGGGAAGAGCAGCATCAGCTGAATGCTGCTATGTTGCATATTTTGATAGACTTGCAAAGAAATATAGACTCTGGGCGGGGTACAGCAAGACCAGAAGGCAGTAAGAGCAGTACTAGGAGACGAAGAAGGACTTCTAGTGGGTCATATGACTCTGAAGAATCCAGCGGGGATTCAAGCTCTTCTTCTCGTAAAAAAAAAAGAAAGAGACACCATAGGGATCGCTCTCAGGATGAATTTAAGAAGGCTAAACCTCCTACATTTGATGGTGAGGTAAATACTGGACAAGAGGCTGAAGCTTGGCTTATTGGGATAAAGAAGTACTTCCAAGTTCAGGATTATTTAAGAAACATGAAGGCAAGAGTTTCCATATTCAATCTGAATGGAAGAGCATCCATTTGGTGGGAACACTTCAAGCAAGTAAAGAGGATCAGCGAAAGGAAACTTAAGTGGAAACAGTTCAAGACTCTATTTCAAGTAGAAATACCTCTCTGACCAGTATTATGATGACAAGATTAAGGAGTTTCATGAGCTGAGATTGGGATAGTAGACCATGGAAGAATATGCAAATAAGTTTTTGGAGCTGTTGAGGTATGTCTGGTACATCAGAGATGAAAAAGTGAAGGTCCAACGTTTTCTAAGTGGATTGCCTCAGTCTTACAAAGATAGAATTGAGTTTTACGAACCTAGAACTCTTGAAGAAGCAATAAGGAAGGCTAAGTATTGCTATGAGCAAAGCAAAGGTAAACCGGATTACCATAAGGCATTCCAAAGGTGATTTCAATAAGGCATATTTCAGCAATGCAATTGCAGAAGTTCTGTAGCAAGGGTTTCCATTTGTATACAGCCCATATTTTGGAGGCAATAGGGGATGAAACTCCTAGGTTGGAAGACTATCAGGTGTTACAGGAATTCAAGGATGTGTTTCCTAATGATATTCCAGGGCTTCCTCCAAAGCGGGACATTGATTTCACAATTGAACTTGTGCCATGAGCAGCACCAGTGTCCAAGACACCCTACAGGATGAGTACACCAGAGATGCTAGAACTGAAGATGAAACTGTAGGAGTTGTTGGAAAAGAAGTACATCAAGCCGAGTGTGTCTCCGTGGGGAGCACCAGTTCTGTTTGTAAAGAAGAAAGATGGTACACTCAGGTTGTGTATTGATTACAGATAGTTGAACAAGGTTACTGTGAAGAATAAATACCCTTTGCCTAGGATTGATGACCCCTTTGATCAAATGAGAGGAGTAAAGGTATTTTCCAAGATTGACTTGAGGTCTGGTTATCATCAGGTGAGGATCAAGGATGAAGACATTCATAAGACATCCTTCAGGACAAGGTATGGACATTATGAGTTTGTAGTGGTACCATTTGGTCTCACAAATGCACCAGCTACATTTATGTGCCTTATGAATAGTGTCTTCAGCAGATATTTGGACAAGTTTGTTCTTGTTTTCCTTGATGACATTCTTGTTTATTCTAAGAATGAGGAAGAACATGAAGAGCATTTGAGATTGACATTGAAATTGCTCAGGGAGCATCAGCTGTTTGCAAAACTGAGCAAGTGTGACTTCTATAGAGATAGAATTCAGTACATGGGTCACATTATCTCAGAGAAGGGTATATATGTGGACCCTGAAAAGATTGAAGCCATTATGAATTGGCCTACTCTAAGAAATGTGACAGATGTAAGATCTTTTATGGGACTTGCAGGATACTACCGGAGGTTCATTGAAGGATTCTCTAGAGTTGCACATGCCATCACTTCCTTACAAAAGAAGGGGATAAAGTTTGAATGGACATCGAGGTGTGAAGAAAGCTTCCAGTGGTTGAAGAATCTTCTCACCAGTGCACCCGTATTGAAAGTTGCAAATCCAGAGAAAGATTTTGTGGTGTGTATCGATGCATGCAGACAAGGGCTTGGAGGAGTCCTTATGCAGGACAACCACATGATATGTTATGAGTCAAGAAAGTTGAGGAGCATGAGAAGAACTATGCCACTCATGATCTAGAGCTTGTAGCCTTAGTACATGCCCTCAATATGTGGAGGCATTACTTGATGGGTAGAAGATTTGAGCTCAGAACAGACCATTGTGGTCTGAAGTATCTATTTGATCAACCTACTCTAAATGCTAGGCAAGCAAGATGGCTGGAATTTTTATGTGAGTTATATTTTGAAATCAAGCACATAAAGGGAAAAGAGAATAAGGTAGCTAATGCACTCAGCAGGAATGTGCAGGAAATGCATGTGGCATCTCTTAGTATTTTCCAACCATATTTGAGGCAGCAGATTGTTAATCATGCTACTGGAGATGAATTGTATGAGCAGGTAAAAGACAAATTGCAGCAGCAAAGTCTTGAGAAGAGGTATGAGGGATATAAATTGGAAGAATATGGACTTCTTACTTATAAAGGCAGAATTTATATTCTGAATGCAGCAGATTTGAGGAGAGCTGTTATGGATGAAATCCATCAAGCTCCATATTCTGGTCACCCAGGATATCAAAAGACAATTGCTACATCAAGAAGGTATTACTTTTGGCCAGGAATGAAAAAGGACATGGCTGAATACATTTCAAGGTGCATGAAATGTCAACAGGTAAAGGTTGGGCATCAACATCCAGAGAGCTTGTTGCAGCCTTTGCCAGTTCCAGAATGGAAATGGGAAATTATTTCCATGGATTTTATTATAGGATTGCCGATGACTTGGAGACAACACGATTCCATCATGGTTGTGGTGGACAAGTTGACAAAGGCAACACATTTTATACCGGTTAATTCTATGCATAAGACTGATGACATTGCAAAGATATTCATGAAGGAGATTTTCAAATTGCTTGGATTGCCGAAGGCAATAGGCTCTGATAGAGATGTCAAGTTCACTTCCAACTTTTGGAAGGGGTTGTTTGAAGATTTGGGTACAAAGCTAAACTTCAGCACTGCATACCATCCTCAAATAGATGGGAAGACAGAGAGAGTTAATCAGGTTCTTGAAGATATGCTTCACATGTATGTGATAGACAAACCAACCAAGTGGGAAGATTACTTGCACTTGGTAGAGTTTGCTTATAACAATGGATAGTATGCATCCTTGGGGATGAGTTCATATGAAGCTTTGTATGGAAGAAGGTGTAGGACACCTGTGACTTGGGATAATACAGTGAACAGGGTTGTGCTTGGACCAGAATTACTCAAGGAAATGGAGCAATAGGTTGTAAAGATTAGGCAGAATCTGAAAGCAGCATAGGATAGGCAAAAAAGCTATGCAGATAAGCATAGGGTGAACAGGGACTTCAGATGTTGGAGATCATGTTTACCTTAGAGTGAGGGCAAAGAAGAGTTTCTTGAAGCTTGGAAGTTGTGCCAAGTTGTCACCAAGATGTTGTGGGCCATTTGAAGTGCTTGAAAGAATAGGGACAGTTGCATATAGAATTGCATTGCCTGCTAGCACTAGAGCTCATAATTATTTTCATGTTTCTTTGCTTAAGAGATATGTACATTATCCTAACCATGTGATAAATTGGGATGTGATTCAGGTGGAACCCGAGGGAGAGTTCCGAACTAAGCCAATGCGCATCCTCGACAGGAAGGTCACAATGCTCCGGAACCAGGCCATAGGTCAATTAAAGATGCAATGGGAGCACTACGGACCTAAAGAGGCTACATGGGAGCTGGAGGATGCCATGCGATTGGCACATCCATTTTTGTTCAATTCTGCGGAACACTGAGGCAATACTAGTGTAGCATTTTGTTCAAATTTTTTAAATCACTAAGGACAGTGCTATTGAAGGGGGAGGGGAATGTAACACCCCGGTTTTGACCCCATTGCATTAAATGTACATGATGTATATATTGTAATGAATCGTGGTGTGGAGATAAAGGAAAAATCCCCACCATTGATTTAGTTGTGTTATGTTTTGGCGAACGGAATCGTTGTCGATGGTCTATCGTGGTATATGACATATATTAAGTTTTTTCATCATGTGAATATGCATCTTTAATTAAATAACCCAACCAGCTATGTTCGCAGCAACTAAATTGAGAAGGGGCATGATTCTCATAAGGATAAGGGGATGGATGTCAAACCTTGAACCAATGGGGAAAAATCCATTTGTCACCACCCTGTTTGATTTGCCCATCTTTCCTTGTCTTATCCAACTACCACTTTAATGCTCTGCAGAGTAGTTGAGGTAGTTATTTTGTTGGGGATTAGAGTGTGGCAGGATTGTCAGTCCTTGCCCACACGCACACTCCACCAGCGAATCGAACCTCACGTTGGGAAGAAGAAATGACTATGCCCATCATTCCACTCTCTCCACGATGGTGTTGTGAACACTCCCACACCTCCAACTTGCCATTCTCCATTGTCGCTCATCCTCACGCAAGGAAAAATGCCTGTGTCTCATGCAGAGGAATTTTTTTTTTGTTTGGTCTCACACGGCTAGGAGAGGTAGCCGTTTCGACTGTCATTCATGGTTTCCACAGAGAGGTATCTGGTGTGTTTCCATCTGTATATTGGGATCTGGTGTAAATTTCTCTCATGCACAGGTTGGGAGGTTGATTTTCCTTCCCCATTGTGATCTGTGTAACTCTTCCCGGTGGCTTCATTGTTGAGAACGGACTGTTGTTTCCCCACGTTGCTGGTTGTGTCTTTTTTACATTTTGGGATTGTTGTAGGTTGTTTTGGAGTTGTTTTGGCCACGATAGGGCCAAGAACGACTCAAGAGTTGTTTTCCTTGCCCAAGCTGTGAATCGCTTGTGTGAATGTGTGTATGCAATGGTTGGTCTTCAAACTGTGTTGGGAGCAAGGATGGGGTCTTGGTTTGCTTGATAAACCTGGTGTGTTTGGAAACCACACAGACAGAGCTAGAGAGCTGGATTTCTTCTCCACAACCCCTGAATCGCTCTGGAAGGGAAGTCAGGGCCTGAGGGACTGTGTAGCAGAGAAGGGACTGATTCCTTTTGTTGGGTGTGTGTGGGTGTCTTAGAAGTCAGGCTAGTTCTGGTGTAGGTGTTCCTAGCTCTGTAATGGGCTCACCAGCTTAGCATTTATCCTTTCCCAGCTCCTTGATGGCCTAATAAACCTAACCATGTTGGCTTGGCTGTCTTGTTGATGGCCTGATAAACCCAACTGTGTTGGCTTGGCTGTGTTTTGTGTATCCTTGTCTATGTGTAAGACTGCTTGTTCCTTGTTCCTTGTGGATTCATGCCCAGCTCGGGGGTGGCAGCATTGTTGAGAGATTTAGGAGCATGCTAGCCTATGGTTGGGTGGAACGTTGCAGCGACGTAGTTGGTTGTGAGACAAGTTCTTTATGAGATAAGTAATCTTGTCTATTTTACTTCTGTAATCATATTTATTGTTAATGAATATGATGAACATGTTGAATGCTTGCATGAACGTATGTTTGCTTCCGCTATATGATAAATAATCATGTATGCATGTTCTAGTTCAAAATCATTTTGTTTCAGCATTTTATGTACATACATGTTCATGGGGCGGTTGTCCGGATGGTTAATGCCATGGTAGCGTCCTCTTCACCGGTCGAAGGGTCAAGGACATTACATTTTATGTAGCCTCTTCATAGGTGTAAGTTTCTCTATCAATGATGTCACAAAGAAGAGGCACATATTTATTATAGAGATTTTCCCTTTTTCTATCTCTATGTATTCCTTCTGGAGCACCATACCTTTCAGCTTCTTGTATGAGCTCTCGTTCCCATGCTAATTTCCTCTTATGGGAGTCCTTCTCAAGGAATGTCTCTACCGACTCTTATGGTTTTGTCATGTCGTGATATTTATGGTCCTCTAGAGTTGATTCTCCAATTTCCATATCTTGGCCTCTCATCTCTTCAAGTTCCTCGACCTCCTATATGGGTGTCCTCTTGGATCTGAAGTGTGTCGAGTCTTCATCAAAGGTTACATCTCTACTGATGTCGATCTTCTTGAATCCTGGGAATTAGGCCTTTGATGTATCACTGTATCCTATGAAGATACCCTTCCTCCCAGAAGTATCAAGCTTGGTCCTATTCTCCTTTGGGTTATGTATGTACACCTGGCAGCAAAATATTCTCAAATGGATGACTTCTGGTTTCTCTCCTAAGAAAGCCTCTTCAAGAGTCTTATTGTCAAGTACTAGATGAGGAGTACGGTTTTGCACAAACATAGTTATTCTCGGTGCCTCCACCCAAAGGTGCATAGGAAGATCATGATCATCCAACATAGTTTTTGTTGCCTCCATGATGGTTCAGTTCTTTTGTTCTGCAACCCCATTATGTTGACGATCGTATGGAGTGCTCAAATCCCTCTTAATCCCAGACTCCCTGTAGAGTTCCTTGAATTCTTTCGAAGTGAACTCTTCGCCATATGACCATAGATTCTTGATCTTCTTATTTTTTTGGTTCTCAAACAAGGCTTTATATTCCTTGAACTTACTAAAAACTTCACTTTCCCCTTTCAAGAAATATATCCAACTCTTACGTGAGAAATAATTTATCAAGGAAACATAGTACACATACCCGCTTATTGAACTAAAGGACATAGTTCCACATACATCCGACTGTACTATCTCTCGTATTCCTTTATCCTTGCTCTCACTGCTGGTAAATGTCTTCTTCGCATTCTTTCCTTGTGCAAATCCTTTGCAAATGCCTTCATTCTTTGCTTGGAAATTTGGAAGTCCTGAGACTTCTTTGCTTGCCATCGATAGTGCACATGTGCAAGCCTTCAGTGTCATAGTTCACTTGGTTCAATCAACTCATGAAACTCATGAACCAGTACTTGTTCAAGATGTCCCTTCAGCTTATACAATCCTTCTTCTTCTTCTCCAATAACTATTGCATCCTCTATTATCTTTCCTCTGGTCCACATAAGAACTTGGCCATTGACAAAAGAAACCCTAATCCCTTTTGCATCTAGTGCAAAAATGGAGAGAATATTCTTCTTCAATCCCAGAACATATAGCACATCCTTCACCTTTAAGGATTTCCCGGAGTCAAGCTTGTATGAAGCTTATCCACTCTCTTTTATGGGGTACTGATAGTCATCCCCAAGTTTCACCTTATGAGGTGAGTCATGTTTAGACATATTAACAAATGATTCCTTGAATCTCGTCATATGTTTAGAAGATCCACTATCCACAAGCCAAGAATTGCTTCTATGTGAGATAGTTTTAGTAAGTGTTGATATTAGCACATACTCTTCATTTGAATCACCCTTCTCCCATCCAAATATTTTGTTGGTTGGTTCATCATCTTCGTCAACATCAACATGGTGTCTCCTTTTCCTAATGAGACAATCCCTTGTAAAGTGTCCATTTTCATCACAAGTATAACATTGAACATTTGAAGTATCTCTTTTGTTCTTCTTTGGTTTCTTGTCCTTCTTCTTGTTGTGATGAAATTTCTCCTTCTTCTCCTTCTTCTTAAAGTTATTCCTGGTGTGAACTATGAGAGCTTGATCGCCAATTTCTCCAATATTTTCTTCTCTTGTAACAAGTCTAGCTTCTTCTTATTCACATTCTTCTCTAAGTCTACTGAAAGAGATCATCTTTCTTCTTGCACATATTCCTTGAATGAATGAGTCCCGTGATCTAGGGAGGCCTTTCAAGGTAGTCATTATGTGAGAGCTTGATCGTCAGTTTCTCCAATCTTTTCTTCTCTTGTAACAAGTATAGATTCTTCTTATGCACATTCTTCTCTAAGTCTGCTAAAAGAGATCAGCTTCATTCTTGCACATATTCTTTGAATGAATGAATCCCGTGATCTAGGGAGACCATTCAAGGTAGTCATTACAATTTCTCCTTCTTCAACATTTTCTTCAACCGCTTCAAGTTGTTATTTGATTTGAGAAACCCTTGTGAATTAACACTGTATAGTCTTTGATTTCTATATCTTCAAATTCTTCAATTGGTTCCTCAAATTCATCTTTCTATTGATGTTCTTTCCTTCGAACATCTTTGTCAAAGAATCATACACTTCTTTCAATGTCTTGAATGAAGACACATGGGTAATGAGGTGATCCTTAACAGAACCTATAATGATTCTTTTATCCTTAGCCATGCTTCTCTTATGAGCATCCTTAGCCTCATCTCCCTTTGGTTCTGAAACTTCTCCATTGATGAGTTGATCCAAATCATTCTCTTCAAGGATCAGGGAGATTCTATACTTCCATGCTCGTAATTTATCATCCCCTCCAAGCTTGTCCTCAAGCTAAGTATGATGATTCATATTTTCAAATGAGAACCTCAAATCGAAATAGAAAATATTTATATCTTACCTATTTGAGGTGTCCGACCTGGTTCCGAAGTTCGCTGACCTAGGGTATGTCATAGACACGTCATAGAAACCCTAATTTTCCAAACTTGGAGTTTGGGAATTTTGTTTGGAAATAAATATGTGCCTCCTTGAGGTGAGTTTCTCAACTAGGTCACTTTCTAAAAACTAAGGTGGGAAGCCTCCAAACCTTGATGCCCTAGTTCCTCCTGTCACCAGTGAGAAGGTCAAAAATGAAACTTCTTCAATTCAGAAAATGTCTCCACCAAAATATGTGTCCTACCGAGGCGAGTTATCCTAGCCCTGTTTTCTTGATGATCTGTGGAGAGAACACCTTTTACTAAGAAGCCATAGTTTCCACCACTACATAGTGCCTTCTTTCAGAGAGGCTCTAATGCCATGTTATTTTTTCTATATCTTATTAGCTTTATTAGGATCTTTATCTGAAAGAATAAAAAGTACATCTAGATGTATAAGATACAAGAGATACACAAGACACAAATATTTTCACCTGGGAAACGATAAAGGAGAAAACCCACAAACTTATTCAGAATAGTTAGATGATCAAAAGCAGATACACAAGACACAAAGATTTTCACCTGGGAAACGATAAAGGAGAAAANCTCTCTCTCTCTCTCTCTCTCTCTCTCTCATGCGAACTTGAGAGTGTGAGGTATGTATAAATGAGGGAGAGTGCCTCCTTATTTATACCTTTCAAGTCACTAACCAAACATAATACTGGGTCCCACTTGTCTTCCCTAACAGGGCCAAATTCTCCTAGAGAAGATCCAAATATGCATTACATGATGTTACACTAGGGACTATTTCCCCGACTTACAATAGAGGTTGTACCTCAAGGTCTAGACACAATTAAGACATCCTGCAAGGGCGTAAACACATCCCCAATGGGGGTACAACAACATACAATGATAATATACATAGGAGTCTCTTCCAAAGTTACAAATACATCAACAATGAGACCACAAGGGAAAACAAGATTGGAAAGTTTCCAAAACCCCTCTTGTTTTCACTAAAGGATTCCAATATACTGACCAAGAAAGTCTCTACTGGTTCTCTGTTCAACCTCTCAAATAGCACATCTCTTGGCACTCATCACTTACTCCATACAACACAAGAATTCATCTGTTTTATGCTCTCCATTTCATCAATAATTCTCTACCTCTCAATTATCTTCAATATGGCCATTGTGAGCCCAATCCACCGCTTACTTCCAGGTTTCATTTCCAATATTATGAAGCCTTTTGGACATTAATTTTATGGTTCTTTGAACAGCCTAATAGGCCAACAACCTTCATGTATTTGAAATGGTATCTATTTTATCTCCAATGGTGTCTAATATCACCTAGAATCCTTGCTTTCATCTCTCCATGCTTCATATGAGAGTTTGGTTGAGTTTTCTTCCTTCCAACCCTTATTTTCTCTCGAACAACCCTATTTTCTCCAAGATTCTCTCTCCCCATCCGAATTTTCCATCCATAAAATTAAGAGAATGAGTGTGAGGGAGTAATCTTTCCTCTACCCAACTCTTGACTCCTTAAAAATAGGAGGTAGTTATTACAAAATAGGATATAAGCACTTTTGTATGGGATTATTATGTTCTCATATTTATATTTCCCCTTCACATAACCAAGATCTCAATTCAACATAAACTTAAGGATAAATGAAAGTAGGACAATCAAATAAATGAGGCTTTGTATAGGATAAAACATCATCATAAGGCGTAGGTCATTTCCCATTGGACCCCCTTGCTTTTCCCTTAGCTCGAATGATAGCCCCATTAATGTCCTCCCCATCAATTAGCCTTGAAACTTTTCATCAGCATAACAATGATCATGTTTGTCAGTGTTCATAACCACCATGGAATCTACCTCATTGTGTTAAGTAAAACATAATTACAAGATAAACAATATCAAGTTTAAAGGGTTGAGACCAAGGTATTACATGCTAAGCCCACTCAAGCTGTACAATAATCAATAATAAGAATAAGAATAGTAATAATTATTAATTAATTAATTAAAAATAGAAATAACATAATTAATCAAAATAATAAAAACATTATTAATATAATTTTGACTCTATAATGATGTAATCGTGATGCTAAAATGATGCACATGCCACTAATATGATGCCCAGATATTTACTATGTCACATAAATGACATTAAAATGATGCATAAATAAAGTAGTATGCTTCTCAGAAGATGCAAATTTGATGAAAAATACCCATATTTTGATGCTAATGCGACACTAACAATCTAAAGCATGTTGATAAAATGATGTTAACAAGACTCAACACAAAGCTAATATGATGCATAAAGACCAGGGAGATGCAAAAAAACACATTTTTGATACGAAAATGATGTAAATCCAACACTTAAAATGATACAATGACACTTTTAGAAGCATGAATAAAAAAGAGGAAAATATTATTCAAGGTTGATACAAAATTGATGTCAGGTTGACACAAAATATGGCCCACCTTATTGCATTGTGTTTTTCATCATGCAAACTTAATTTGGTTAGATAGTTACACTGTGATGTGACACTAATTATGATGCTATAACCCCATTTTGCATTAGTGTTAGGAATCCATACAATACATAATTACAACACGTGATCATTTATTTAAGGTTGCATGGCTTGACTAATCTCATTACAACCACACATTTACAATTTAAACATAATCTAATCCAATATATACCAAGGGTCAAAATGGGGTTATTATAGTTTTCCTTTGTCTCCTAGCTCTGGATAGGTTCTTCCCTTGCTTGTTCTTATGGAACATTCATTATTGGTTTATCTTTATCCTTTGTTTCTCAACCCCCTTTCTCTTCTTCTAATTTTCCTTCCTCTTCATTAGGTGTTATTTGTCTCATATATGTTTATGTCAAAACCTCAAAGCAAGTAGTCAAGGTGGAGACTCGAGGTTGTCTTTTAGACCTTGGAAGTAATTTATACATGCTATATTTGGTTCCTTATATTAATGGTTTGCATTGGGTTCTTTGGGGGTCAAGAGGGATTTTCTATGGATTTTTCTTTCTTGAATTATCTATTGAATTCATTGTACTCATGGAATTGCACTCAAATAGAATATGGTTATAACCAAGTTCTTGAAGATGACACCATCCATGTAGATCTAGTTGGATGGATTTTGAAACCCACTTTTCAATACTTACCCCATTACATAACATTATCATGAAAATGTATTAACATTCCTTTGGGATTTTTTATCCATAAATATCCCATAACCATTACCAATAAGTTCAAAGGTCATATCATCCCATAAAAATTTTGGAATATGAAGGAGATAGATCAATATTGGACTTCATTTGTAATATCCCCCTCAATATTGAAGCTCAATGTTTAATGATTCAAGTAATTCCCTCAGTGGCCCATAAAATATATACCATTATTAAATATTAAATCTTTGACCTCCCTCTACTAGAACATGAAAGTGATGTATCTAGGTCCCATATAGGAAAAACTTAGATATCCTTGTAGTAAAGAAAGTCAATTTCCTCCTTCCCAAAGTTCTAGTGAATGGTGAATTGGTCATTGGCCCATGAATTTGTCATTCATTGCATTTTCCACAAATAAAAACACCTTAATCCTAAGATATAGGGTAGTGGTTATATTAAACTCTAATACATTAGATAATGTCTTATCAAAACAAAAATTATTAGCTAGTTAGGATCCATTATTTGAAGACTTAAGAGAACCTAAAACATAGTGGACAGGCATTCTAGGGAAGATCTGAAATAAAATTAAAATATAATTTTTCATCTATTTTGGTGCTTTTGGGTGGAAATATTGGATGAATTGGATTGTAGGGCCCATTTTAGGGGTGGGTCTCACTTTGCAAATTTGGGGGTCTAGAACCTTCTTAGGTCCATTTCAGGGATTAAATGATGTGTTTTGGGGTGGAAATTTAATAAATAGGTTTATATACTCTTGACATTCTTCTACACTCCAATAGTTTTCAAACGACACAAAGATAATCTCAACCGGAGTTCATATGAGGAAGTTATGCCTCCTGTAAGTTGGCCTATCATGTTGGCCACTATGGTACCAAGTGAATTCCATGTTAGCTCTCATTTTCCACACATGTGGATCTATTCATGTGTGGAATTTCACAAACATTCTATAGGGTCTAAAATCCTAACCCTAATTGGGAGTTGATGCATGCAAAAACCCTAAAACTAACTCTAGATGGATATCAGTACATTGTTAAATATTGGGCCACTGGGAGAAGAAGGGGTTCCAATATTATGGTATTATTGTATTGTTCCATATTCAAGAAAGAGCCAAGGAGTAGAAATTAGAGCATAACATATAAAATATGACAATCTTTAGTAGCCATACATACCACTGTGTCATAGGTAAATCCATAGAGAGTACCACTTTCTTTGTATTTGCATTGCATATTGGAAAATAAAAGAGTAAGGCATAGTCCTCACTTCTGGATGGGTTTTTCCCCATATTGGGTTTTCTTAGGGAATATCTTGTGTTATTTGAGTGGATGTTTCTATAGCTATTTTCCTTTCATTTTTGGTTCATTTTAGCATTCCATGGAATTAAGATAACACAATGAATCTTAAATCTTTAGTAAACATTGCATAACTAAGAGTTTACATAAAATTGTAATATTTGTTGTGATGAACTATTCCAGTGGAATATCCATGATAGTTTATAGATCAACGGAAGGGTTTTAACTCACCATGATAGGGTTTGTTGGCATGGAGGCTTGGAAACAAAAAGTATTAAATTATATCAATAGAGAGGGGCAATCGATTGTGACCTCCATTATTTGATTTACACTATTATTATTATTTAAAAATAGTGAGTTTAATATGTGTATACTCTAGAGAAAAATAATAACATAAGAGTATGACTTTCATCATCATGTAGTTCATAGATAATGGAGAATTCATTCTCAAGTTGAGTTATTATATCACTCTCCATAATTGTGTATCTTTGTACATTTAAAAAATGACTTAGGCACACCTTTAAGACCCAACTCATAATGGCCTAATTTTGATTATGAAAGGTTCACTGCAATTTTTATCATTAAAAGTCTGTTACAATTTCTTAAGTTTCTGAATTTTACAGGATCCTATTAACCATGCATTTCTGTGTGAATGATTTTTAGACAATAATCTCTTTGAGGAATATTTTAAAATGGAAATTCTTAAATAGAATGTGGAGATAACAAGCATCAAAATAAACACAAATGTAAACCATAAACTAAAGAATTCAACTTGATAATGGAGTTCGTCTATAAAGGCCTACATATCTAGGTCATGGATTCAATGGGACCATTTTAATTAATTTCTTCAATTGTTGAAAACTTAAATCAATACAGGACCTCTCAAATATTTTTTCTGTTACTTACAGACTACACCAATGATAATTAATTTTTCCAAGGACCTCCCCTGACACACTCTATGAGAACTTTTCCCTTGTGCTAGATAGAACCACTTAGAACCATGCTATAGATTCAACACACTAGAAACGACCACAACAACTGTCACACTCGACCTTCTCACTATAAATTTCAAACTTTGTTAGTTGAAACAGTCTATCTAAACTATGTTTATCAATTGATTGTTTCTCTATATGTCTCCATGTCACCCTCCATCCATGTCCAAATGACATGTTTAAATAACAAACTGGATTGTTTTCTGGATCCACAAGTGTTGCGTCCAATTGGGTAAGAAATCTAATCCCCTTCCCAAATTATTATTTATGATCAATCCTGAGATCGAAGGCATAGGATTAATGCAAATCAGGAACCAGAAATCCTATAAATTATCTCTACCAGACTGAAAAACCAAATCCACGGGTCTAACTTCCAGATTCATTCTTGGTCGTTGATGTAGATTAGTCATCTATTATGTTGTACCATATATATTTAAATTGTTCCTACTCTCGACCACTCTGATGCTGATTTTTTCGATGTCAACATTGTCGATCCTGACTATGTTGATCTTGGTTGTGTCGATCCTAACATGAATTCAGAACTTCCTAACAGCACAACAGTAACAATGCTCCTCCCAAATTCCGATCCCAATGTTAGAAGTTAGAAGTTGGCACTGTGAAAATGGTAGTAAAAAAAAATATTTAAACTCTCGATCCTCTACTTCGGTATGTCGAAATACAGAATTCAACACTATGCCCTTGTCACTGCCAACTTGTTTTACCAATAACTTCAACGAGCTCGATATTACTATATGCTTCTCTACAACATTTGAATACTTTTTTTATTTTTTTGGTCAATTCAGAAGATCCACCTAGATTAAATCTCCCCATTGGAAATATTTGGACCACCAAAAGCCTAAAATTACTTAGTAAACAGGTGAGGGTAGAGCTCCCTCACTTTTTCGGTCTCTATCCATCGTTCCCTGCTTGGATGCATTCCTTTAAAACCTACACGAATACATTCCACATATCCTCTTCATGAATTTATTAACCTCCCGTCGGGAATGATGTATTCATGCAACTCGTCAAGATACTCAAGTGCAAAGTCATCAATAAAAGGAACATGGACATTCTCTTATTGATCCATGATCATTGGAGTTTCATACAATCTCAAGTTTTTCACATTCATAACGGAATGCATTCACATATATGGAGGTAAATTTATGGAAAGCATTATTAACAAATTTATCCAAGATTATGAAGGGTCCATACTTGAGTGGTTTAAGCTTTTTACCTTCACCTTGAAGTCAGTCTTTGCTGATATGAGGTCTAACTTGATCACCAACTTAAAAATGATGATCCACTTGATGCTTGTCATGTCTTGTTTTATATTTGGATTGAATTTTATCCAACTATTCTTGTACTGCATGGTGTACCAATTGAATCTGTTGGATGAACTTCAATTTTTTGTCTGCATCAACCTGCCCATTTTCCACAGAATCTTTCCCATAAAAAAAGTCTAAAGGAGACTTTGGAAAATATCAAAAACATGTATCAAATGGAGACCTTTGTGTATAATATTGAATGGCATGGTTGTATTCATGTTGCACATAATGCAATTGCTCATCCCAAATCTTAGGATGCTTACCACAATATCCTCGGAGTATTTGTACCACTATGTGGTTGATTAATCCAGTCTGAATGTCGGTCTGTGGATGGAAAGCAATTCTCTTTTTTAACTTGGTGTCCATAATTTACCACAAATTTGGCCAAAACATCCCAAGAAATCAGGAATCTCATTTTGATACAAAAGAAAGTGGATAACCCAAAATGAACCCAAACATTCTAGAAGAATAATTGAGCAGTCAACTCTGTTGTGACCTGATTTTTACAAGGCATTAAAATGAACATTATACTGAACCTATTCACATACAATTAATAATGACCTTTATTAGACATAGCTAGGTAACCCTCCAATAAAATCCATAGATACACTTTCCCATGGATGAGAAGTTACAGGGAGTGGAGTGTACAAGCCCAATTTTCTATTACTTGGATTACAAGTAGCACACATAACACAGCCCTTTACATATTTGGATATTGTTTCATCCATCCAAGGCCAATAACAATACCTATGAATCTTAGCAATCATCTTGCCTACACCAAAATTACCATATATAAGATAAATATGGGTTTTTCTGATTACATGCACTCTTTCACTCTCTGGGATACAATTTTTTTCAATATGATACAACAACTTATCATGAATATGATAGCTCAATTCTTCAATTTGTGTGCCATTCATTAAAGATTCATACATGTCTTTGATTTCTTCATCTTGTGTATATTGTTCAATGTAACTTTCATGAGACAATGGACTATTCTGCAAGATAATTGATGCATTTGTTGCAGGTCTTGATAACATGTCTACAACTTTATTTTGAAATTCCCTTTTTATACTTAATGACTAAGTGAAATTGTTGTATAAATCTCATCCACCTAAAATGATGTGATTTTTGTAGCTTAGTTTGTGATTGAAGATATTGTAAGGGTTAATGATCGGTATGTATGATTGTTTTTTTACCCATTAAATAATGTTTCCACTTCTTCACATGTTATACTAACACATACAACTTTTTACCATATGTAGGATATTTAGCTACTTCTTTAGAGATTGTTTCATAATGATAGCATATAGGTTTCTTATGTTTCATTGAGATTTCCCCCATGGAATAACCACTAGCATCAGTTTCAATCTCGAATGCCTGCTACAGATCTAGCAATGTAAGTAATGGTGATGTATGATTTTTACTTTCAAAGTGTTGAAGGCCTGCTACTCTTTTCCTCCCCACTGAAAAACTTGTTTCACACTTGTCAGAGCATGTAAAGGAGAAGCAATAAATGATAAGTTAGCAATAAACTTCCTCAAGTATTGGATTTATCCCAGGAAGGTTCTAACTTTGGTTACATTATTTCACTTGGGTCAATTCTAAATGACCTGAACTTTAGAGGGATCTATTCTCAATTCACCACCCCCTACAATGTAACCCAAATAAACCAAAGACATTGTCCCAAACTCGCATTTGGACATATTTAAACACAATTTATCCCTTGCTAAGTGTTACAACATTAATCCAACTCGTTAGTCCCTAATTACACTACTTAGTCAATTTTATTTCTTTTTAAACTTTAATACACTATGTGGTGGACTAGGGGACTCAGTTGGAAAAATGCCTAGTCAAATTGGGGATTTCACACCCACATGAGAATTACAGCTCATTCAACCAGCCACAAGTGTGCCCTCATTATTTTTGGGGCTTTCCCATTCATTGACTGTGGACATCTAGGTTGACTTGGAGCTCTAGAGTAGGATTTTGGCCAATTTTGGCTTGATTTGGTGCATTAAATGTTGCATTGAGACTCTAAACCACCCATATTTCCACACCCACACTGTCCAAGGTGTAATAATTGACCCGCATCTCTTCAGCCATGTCCATTCAGAAATTTGTGGTTGTTTAGGCTGATTTGGGGCTTTATTGGCCCACCTAGGGGGGTTTGATGCCAATTTGGCAATTTTGACGTGTATGCTCACAAATGGTTTCCAAAGCCTCACAAAAATAATATTTTGTAATATATACTTGATAATAACATGTTTCATGGTTAGACATTCCAAAATTATCTTATTACAATTCACATTATGTGTGTAATTTGCCTTTCAATTGATGGTTTTTTGCCAGTTTTGCACCAAATTTGATTTGTGAGCTTCACTAACGCTCCTATATTCTCCTGTGGTTCAAATTTATCACATAGTATCAGATCCTATTGGATATTTTTGAGTTTCATATCAATTCAGAGTGATTTGAGCTACATTTTTAGTGAAGTTCCAGATAAAATCAAATTGTGTTTTTGCAGAACATTTGGCAATTTATTCATCATCAACGCAGGCAAAAATGGAGGCTACCCACATCATGCTAACACCCTTCAATTTCTTTGATTGGAAGGCAGAGATGGTGATTCAGCTAAGAGCCAAAGGGCTTTACAGAGTTACCATGGGCACTGAGGTGGAACCAAATTTTGTAGTTGAGAAAGCCAAGTACTTCAATAGACTGGATGAGGAATTTGGATTGTTTTGTCTGGGCATCTCGAGAGAGATATTGTTCCACATTGGCAGTTTGAAAACAGCCAATGAGGTCTGGGTAAAACTAGAGACATTGTTTAGGAAAACTGATGAACTACCTGGTCACTAGATTGAGAATGAGCTTATCAGCTTGAGCCCATCGCACTATGATACAATCCAGTATTTCTTCACCAAATTTAAATAACATGTGTTGTAGCTGAAGCAATGTAGAATTGAAAAGAAATAGGACCAATTGATCTTGTCTATACTTTCGAATTTGTGGCCAGAGTTCTCAGTTTTTGTGAGTGCATTCCACTTCGGCAAGTTAACAATTCAAAACTAGAAAATTCCCAGTCTAGCAAACTTCATGGAGTCACTCGCTAAGGAGACAGACAAGCTTGTCCAAATGGGAACCATCAAGACCAAGGATCAAGCACTATTAGTGGGAGTCTTGAATTCCTCAAAGGGAAAGCCCAAGTCCAAAAATTCAAAGTTACCAAAGAAGAAGAAAAACCCAAAAAAAAACCCAAATCCAGTGATGCAAGTTTGAATCCTTCGAAGGAGAAGGACAAGAAGGGAAAAGAGAAGGAAAAATGCACCTATTTCCATAATGAATTGCATCCAGAGAGCTCATGCATTAAAAATACCATTGACACCATGGCACAGCTGCTGGAGAGGAACAACATTCCAGTCCCTGACATAGCAAGGAATAAGGATGGAAACTCCAGTTCAAATGAAAGCAAGGAGAAATGTCATGCTTTGGTAGTAGGTACTTCTAACTCTTCATCTTTTTTCATTGATTTGGGTGCTTCCAAGCACATGGTGGCCAAGAGAGAGCTCTTCTCCTCCATGAGTTTGAATGTTGGCCCAACAATTTGAATGGGGGATGATTCAGAACTCCAAACCAAGAAGATTAGGAGGATTGATTTAGAGCATGGCTAATTTAGTGATGTATTGTATGTACCAGAACTTGCAGTAAATTTTTTGTCAATCTATCAAATGACCCATACAGGAGAGCCAAAGAGAGTGACCTTCACTCCATACATGGTAGAGATTACAGAGATCTCAACAGACCAAGTCATTGCAATTGGGTATGCAGATTACCATGAGAGGATCTACAAGTTCTCTAACTTCCTCCCCACTTCCAATGACCAAGCACTTCTCTCACATGCCAATGAGGTTTCAAATCTATGGCATGAGAGGTTTGGTCACATGAACTACAAGTACTTTCAGGCACTACACAGAGATGAGATGGTGGAAGGGCTTCCACAAATCAGATCATCAAATGGAGCATGCATTGGGTGCATAGTTGGGAAGCATCCTGAGCAAAGCTATGAGAAGGGGAAAGCAAGGAGATCAACCCAACCACTTTGGTTAGTGCATTCATACTTGATTGGTCCATTTCCCACTCCATCATATGGTGGATCAAGGTATGTGCTTACATTCATAGATGATTCCTCTCGATTTTGTTGGGTGTACTTCCTTAAATTGAAGTCTGGGGTGTTTGAACACTTGAATTGTTGGTCCATTTCCCACTCCATCATATGGTGGATCAAGGTATGTGATTACATTCATAGATGATTCCTCTCAATTTTGTTGGGTGTACTTCCTTAAATTGAAGTCTGGGGTGTTTGAACACTTGAATATTTGGAAGGCATTGGTAGAAAATTAGAGTGGGCATAATATTAAGTTCCTTAGGACTGATAATGGGAAGGACTATGTGAACAAGAACCTACATCAACTTTGTGAGGAGAGTGGCATCCAAATGCAACACTCAACTCCCTACACACCACAGCAAAATGGTGTGGCTGAGAGGAAGAATAGGTCACTCAAGGAGATGGCCACTTGCATGATAGAAGAAAGGGATCTAAGTCCCAATATATGGGCTGAAGCCATTAGTTTTGCTGCTTACATACAAAACAAAGCATTTCACAAATCAGTAAAAGGAATGACACCTTACGAGGCATCGTTTGGTCAAAAGCCAAATGTCTCAAATTTCAGAATTTTCGAGACTAGAGCATGGGCTAGAATCCCCTCTGAAAAGAGGAAATCCTTGCAACCACAAAGAAAGGAATGCATTATGGTTGGGTATGGTGAAGAAAACAAATTTTACAAACTCTTTGACACCTCCACTTGCAATACATTTGTTGAGAGAAGTATGAAATTTGAAGAAGAGCCAATTCCTGATTTCGAGCTTGCACAGGGGGAATGCTCCTTTCCTCAACCATTCGAATATGTAAGTGATGATAAATGCTCTGTTTTTTCTAATATTTCTGATAAAAAAATTTCTAAACATGATATTTTTGTAGATGACTCACCATCTAGGCCCAAGTGGGCTGAAAATTTTGTACAAGCAGCTGGGGAATTGGCAGGCAATCCCCATGAGCCTAGGAAGACTAGATCACAAACTAGTAGAGATTCCTTTGCAAGTGATAGTGCTCTTTCTGAGCACTATTATATGCTAATTGGGTCTGATACTCAGACATATCAGCAATATTTCAATGACCCTAGATGTAAATCATCAATGGAAGATGAATTTCAGTCCCTCCAAGAGAACAATACATGGGAATTGGTTCCCCCTCCTCCCAAGAGGAAGCTTGTTCGATGCAAATGGGTTTTCCAGACCAAAATTGCTACTTATGGTTCTGAAATTCTGATATGAAACATAAGGAAATATTAGTTGCTAATTTATATTCTCAGGTCCATGGTGTTTATTACACGGATACCTTGCACCGGTTGCAAAGATGGACTCAATTAGACTAGTTCTAGCGCTGACAGCTAGTAAAAGTTAGGAAGTTCACCACATGGATGTTAAGAGTGCTTTATTACATGGTGAGATACAAGAAGAAGTATATATTTAGCAGCCTGAAGGTTTCCAAGAGGATCCTTCATTGGTATGTAGGTTGAAGAAATCATTGTATGGACTCAAGCAAGCCCACAGGGCTTGGTATGCAAAAATGGATGCTTTTTTGCTCTCTATTGGTTTCACTAGATGCAAATCAGACCCTAATGTGTATTTGCAGAAACATTATGGTTTTTCATAGGTCATTTTTCTTTATGTTTATGATCTCCTCATTACAGGTAGCTGCACCAATTCAATTGTCCAAATCAAGTCATCTTTGCATAGTGAATTTGCCATGACAGACCTAGGATTGCTAAGGCAATTTTTGGGCTTGGAAATTGAGAAAAATGAAAGGGGGATCAAGATAATTCAACCAAAGTATGCTTTAGACCTTATAAATAAGTTTAACATGGCTGAGTTTAAGGCACCCAAGTCTCCCTTTCTTTCTGGTATTAAAATGCATGAATTTGGCAATTCTCCATTGGTGGATATTACACTCTACAGGCAACTAGTGGGAAGCTTGCTCTATCACACTCACACAAGACCTGATTTTTCTTATGTTGTAAGTGATTTAGAAATACATATGCAGCAGCCACATGATCTCCATTGGATATAAGAAAAAATAATTCTTCAATATGTCCAAGGAACCAAGAATTTTGGGGTGCACTACACAGCTAGTTCCTCACTTCAACTAGCTGGATTTTCTGATTTAGATTGGGCTAGAGATCCCACTGACAGGAAGTCAACTTCAGGTGTTGTATTTATGTTTGTTGAAGGTCCCATTTTCTGTTCAAGTAAGAAACATCACACCATTTCAATTTCATCAGTAGAGGCCGAGTACAGGGCAGCAGTCAATGCTGCTACACAGTGTGTTTGGTTGCAGGGAATTCTACAGGAATTTAGTGTCACAATTGATTCTCCAACCAAAATTTGGGTGGAAAATCAAAGTTCCATCAAAATATATATCGATATAGTGCAGAGACAGAGGACAAAACATATTGAGATACACATGCATTACATTCGGGTCTTAGTGTATTTCCCATCCACCGAGCAAACTGTTGATATTTTTACCCAAGGCTTTCACAGAGAAGACCTTCACCTACCTGAGATATTTTCTTGGGGTGAGTGAAGGATGGTAAGTTTATGTTATCTAATGCAGGTCCAGCCCCATGTCCATTCTTTAGGGAAGGTTTTGTCCCATGTGGTTTTCCTTCTTTTCCTCGATTCATATGGACAAATAAATTGTAATTTCTGAATTATATATTTAAGGTGACTTAAGCCATTGTTGCTGAGGCCTCCATAATTTTGTGAGTTGCACTTAGTTGTTGGATTAAGGGAGGGTGTTAGAATATTAATCCAACTCATTAGTCCCTAATTACACTACTTAGTCAATTTTATTGCTTTTTAAGCTTTAATACACTATGTGGTGGAATAGGGGAGCTTAGTTGGACAAATGCCTAGTCAAATTGGGGCTTTCACACCCACATGAGCATTCTAGATCAGTAAAATAGCCACATGTGTGCCCTCATAATTTTTGGTGCTCTCCCATTCATTGAATTTGGACAGCTAAGTTGACTTGGAGCGCTAGAGTGGGATTTTGGCTAATTTTGGCTTGATTTGGTGCATCAAATGATGCATTGAGACTCTAAACCACCCATATTTCTACACCCATGGCATCCAAGGTGTAATAATTGACCCACATCACTTCATCCATGTCCAGTCATCAATTTGTGGTTGTTTAGGCTGATTTGGGGCTTGATTGGCCCACCTAGGGGGGTTTGATGCCAATTTGGAAATTTTGACTTGTATTCTAAAAAATGGCTTCCAAAGCCTCACAAAACTCCTATGTTGTAATATATACCTTATAATATCATGTTTCATGGTTAGAAAATCCAAAATTATCTTGTTCCAGTTCACATTGTGTGTGTAATTTGCCTTTCAATCGATGGTTTTTTGCCAGTTTTGCACCAAATTTGATTTGTGAGCTTCACTAACTCTTTTAAATTCCTGTGTTTCGAATTTCTCACATAATACATCTAAGGCATGTTGTGCATGTTTTACATGATATTCCCAAGTTTGACTGAATATCAAAATATCATTTATGTAGACTATTAAAAAGTCATCAATGAATGTCCTAAATACATCATTCACAATCCTCATGAATGTAGCGGGAGCATTACAAATCCCAAAGGGCTTAACCATCCATTCATACAAACCATATATGTTTAGTTTTAAAACTAGTTTTCCAAATATCATTTTCATGAATTCTAATCTGATGATAACCACTTTGCAAGTCTAACTTAGTGAAATAAATAACATTCTTCAATTGATCCAAATATCATCAATATGAGGAAGACGATATCAATTCTTTACTGTCATTTTTTTTAGATATTGAAAATCAATGCACATCCTCCACGTGCCATCCTTCTTTAGAATAAGTACTATGGGTGATCCACATGGTGAAGAGATGGGTCGGATGAACCCTTTCTCAATCAACTCTTGTACATTTTTTAAACATCTTCATTTTCAATTACTAATAACTTGTACATGTTAAATTTCATGAACCATAGATATACAAGCCAAAATGAGTGCTATATGAAAAGAAGGATGCAGTGGAATTATAAAATCAATGTAAATTGAATAATGGATTCATGAAAAAAAATTCACATAAATCGGACAAGTATTGCTGAGATTATCATTGCATCAATATTCATTAATTAATTAGTAATACAATAGTCATATAATAAATAGAATTTGAATACTATGGATAATATCCGAATTCACCAACTCAAAATGACTGGTTAGCTAACTTAGTGTGGAAATAATCACAATTGGAGCTCACTAGTTTAACTCCAGACAACTAATTTAGTTCATAATCAGTTAACTGATGAGGTAGGTGGAAAAAAGGTTCCACGTTCCCTTAAATCATGAAAATTGGCACTAGGATGACTGACAGTGAACTAACTGGTGGTTATCAGAGCATAACTGATCATGACTAACTACTTACCACATAAAACTGAAGGTGGTTGTTGATGGCACTCAAAGTGGATTCCTATAATGTAGGGATTGGTCCCTAGGGCTCCTAAACTTATGCAATCAAGTGCAATAAGTAGCATATATCCCTTAGTTGTGTCCCACATGCACTATTGGGTGATGATGACCTCCTAAGCTAGGAAAAATGAATCAAAAAGTCTATGTGGGTAAAGGGAGGATTAATTAATCCTAACAGTACAAACCAAGGTTAGGAATTGGAGCGTCTATTAGCAATTGGATCGCATGTTGAACCTCTCTTTTAGGAGGTAATCCTTGGGGTTCCTGAAATATCTCATCATATTCAGAAACAACTTTAATTAAATCATGTTTATGCAAAGTATCACATCCCTCAAAAGCAACATTACTATCACTTTCTTTCAGTTTAACAATCATGATAACAAATTTATTACTGGCATTTACGAGCCTCTTCATCTGTCCTACAGAGATATGTGACATATTTCTCTTTATACGATGGGCTCTTATTGTGTATTCTACTCCATCTTTAAAAAATGGTATTTTTTTTCTTCCCTATAAAATATTGTTTTCATATCATAAAGATGAGGACTACCTAATACAATACCACATATATGTAATGGGACCACATCCAAATCAAATTCATCCATAAATCCAGAAGTTATAGCAAACCTAAGTCTGCATTGTTTGGTAATTTGAAGTTGTGCATTTTCACAAACCCATCCAAGTGGATATGGTTTGGGGTGTGTCTTACTTTTCAAACCAATATTTTTAACGATACCTTCTAAAATCAAGTTATCTTGTGATCCACTGTCAAATAAAGTATCAACTTTGGTATGTTTAGAAATCACCCTGGTGTGAAATAGTTCACTCCTTTTCTTTTTATTAATAACATGATCAATTTTTGAAAGACAATCAGGAGAAGATTTACCTTGTAGACCTATGGTTGCAATTTTCATCTCATCTCTAGAGTCTGATCCCAAGTCATGCTAGACAGTGGCAGTAGTCTTCTTTTCATCCTACTAGTTTCAAAACTTCTTTGGCTTGAGTTTTGGGTGAAGTTTCCATCATTTGGATGTGTCATGACCCTTTTTCTTACAATGCATGCATGTAGGTTTATCGCCTCCTTTCTTCACGATAGTTGCTTTCTAACCTTTTCCCCTTCCTTTATACATGTTTCCACATGGCTTAAAAGGATTCATGGAAAATTTATCAACGGTAGTATTCCCCTTAGACTCGATGTGGGTGGCTTGGACACACACTTCATCCAAATTGTTAGGATTAAACATCAGGATTGTATGTTTTAAGTAACTATGCAATCTACCTATGTATTTAAGAAGTGTTTCCTTATTCCTTAGTATAGAGAGGAATACCCAACACTAAATACCTCTTTCTAATATTTTGTGTGTATCCTTGAACACTTTGTCCCTTACCTTGTCTGTAATTCTACCACTCCATCATAACTTGTTGTTTATACCCCAATAGATAGAATTTTTTTTTAATGTTGAAACAAACTCATACCATGAGGAAATAGCCTTACCTCTTACAATCAGGTCCTCTTGAGTTTTTCTTTCCCACCATATGAGAGCAATGCCTCCAATTCGAAGTGAGTCCAATTGGATTTTAACTTCATCTCTCACCAATTTTTGGATTCTGCAATAACCCTCTATTTTTCTAACCTAGTCATCCAGTTTTTCAGCATTAACCTCTCCATTAAACATGGGTAGATTATACTTTATTTCAAGCTTCAATAATGGCATATCCAGATCATATTTCTCAAAATTCTTTTTATGTACATCAAATGAAGTACTGGAAGAACTAGTACTAGAAGAAGATGATAACGGATATGGTGGAGTTTTAGGAGGATCTCATCCATTACCTTTATTCTCTAAAGTACTACCTGCTACTGTCATCTGCTTCTTTATCTTCTTTTCCAATCTCCTTTTATAGACTAAGAAAAATGTTTCTAACATGTCTTCCATCTAGTAGAAAACCTTGCAGAATGCCTTCCCATCCTCTGTTCCATAGTTTTTGTTTGCCATTTCCTTCCTTTGATTTACACGTCCAATTTTTGGATTAAAACACTCAAGTTCTCCTTCACCTTCTTTAAGCTTGGCCCTAGTACGAATTCACACACTCACAATTGCTTGGGTAGTCAAGATATGATACTAACTTGATCTAAATTTTACAGGATCATATTAACCATGAATCTCTGTGTGAATGATTTTTAGACAGTAATCTCTGTGAGGAAGACTTTAAAATGGAAATTTTCCAAACAGAATGCGTAAATAAAAGGAATGCAAATAAACACAAATGCAAACCATAAACTGAAGAATGCAACTTGATAACGGAGTTCGGATCTAAAGGCCTGTGTCTTTGGGTCTTCGCTTCCAATGGGATTATTTTAATTAATTTCTTCAAATGTTGCAAACTTACATCAATACAAAGAACTCTCAGATATTTTGTTTGTTACTTATAGACTACACCAATGATAATTAGCTTTGTCGAGAACCTCCTCTAGCATGTTGTATGAGAACTTGCCCATGTGCTAGACAAAACCACCTAATAACCGTGATATGGCTTCAATGCACTACCAACGACCATAGTGGTTGTCACACTCAACCTTCTCACTATTAGTTTCGAACTTTATTAGCTCAAAAAGTCTGTCTAAACTCTATTTCTCAAAGAATTATTTCTCCATCTATATATCTGTCTCCCTCCATCCACATCCAAATTGCATGTTTAAATAACAAACTGGATTGGTTTCTAGATATGAATATGCCATGCCCAATTGGGTATGAAATATGATCCCATGCCCAAATTATCCTTTATGATCAATCCCAATATCGAAGGCATAGGCTTAGTGCAAATCAGGTACCAGAAATCCCATAAATTATCTCTATCAAATTGAAAAACCAAATCCGCAGGAGTAACTTCCAAATTCATTCTTGATCGCTGGTGTAGATCAGTCGTCAATTATACTGGAGCGTCGATCTTTAAACTACCGCTTTGATCCCGATCACTCCAATGCCAATTGTTTCGATGTCGACTTTGTCAATCCCAATTGTGTCAACCTCGACTTCAAAAATCACAACTGCTAAACAGACAACAGTAACAATGATCCTCCTGACTTTTGATCCCAATGTTAGATGTTGGAAGACGGCATTGTGCAAGCGGTAGTAACAACAAATCTTCTAACTCCCAATCCCCGACATTGGCACATTGGAAGTTGGAAGTCAACACTAGCCCCCTGTCACTGCCAAGTTGTTTTTCCACTAACTTCCCTATCCATAGTCCATTTTTTATAAACTGAGTATCGTGAGGAAACTCTCGGCGAGCTCTATATAATTGTATGCTTTTGAACAACATTTGAAATTTTTTTTTAGTTTTTTGGTCAATTTGGGAGATCCTCCTGGATCAATATCCATGATAGTTTATATATCAAGGGAAGGGTTTTTAATTCACCATGATAAGGTTTTCTTGCATGGAGGATTGGCAACAAAAATCATTAAATCCTAGCAATAGCGAGGGGGAATCGCTTATGACCTCCATTCTTTGATTTACACGATTATTATTATTTAAAAATAGTGAGTTTAATATATTTATAGTCTAGATAAAACAATAACATAAGAATCTGAGTTTCATCATCATGTAGTTCATAGATAATGGAGAATACATTCTCAAGTTGAGTTATTATATCACTCACCATAATTGTGTATCTTCATACATTTAAAGAATGACTTAGACACACATTTAGGACCCAACTCATAATGACCTAATTTTGATCCTAAAAGGTTCACTACGACTTTGATCCTTAAAGGTCTGCTACAATTTCGTCTTTTTTAATGGGTTTACAATTAACATGCCAAATGCATGTGTATGGGTGTTTAAAGGGACTATTATGGTTGAACATACTTTTTGATATGCTCGAGAAATGAATCCAAGATGCAGTGATGGTCCATCATATGTGCACACAAAGAAAATCCTTTCTTATACAAGTATTCGCAAAAATATATAATTGCATCATTGTGTTTGAAGCTTATATTGTGATTTTTAACACTTTCAAAATTCCTCCGAAGAAGATAAATGTAAATGCATTTTTAAGGAAATTCATTTCTTTGTAATATGCATATAATGAGGGAGTAAGACTTAAATATCTAAAAAATTGATGAGATTTAATAATAGAATGGACGTTGTATTATTTAACACTTAAATGCTAACAGTGTTATCAATATGTCATATAAATACTATAAACCTATAAAAACTCAGTTGTCAACCGATAGTGAAGGCAATCATCACTGGCTACTATCTGCGAACATGGGATGAGACATCAACATTATTCAAGAAAACCACACCTCCTAAAATGACCCACTGGTGTTCCATATGGGGGGAGGGGCATACTTCTATACCTGAGAGATGACTCTAGATCTTAGATCATTAATTTGTTTTATTATGTTTAAGGAAGACAAGCTCTTAACCAATTAAAATCAATTTAAGTCTTACTCCAAGAACAAGAAACAATTTTAACCTCCTACAACATCTCTATAACACCTAATATTTCCTATTACATTTTAAGTTTATTAAAATTCTAACTTATTTATTTATAATTTATTAATTTTGATATTTTAAAAATTAGAAAAATAATATTTTATTTAACCGGTTTAAATAAGATGTATAATTAATTTTATTTTATGAATTAAAAACAATTATTTTCTCAGCCTTCAAACATACTTTCTTCATAATATAATTAAAATAAAGCCTTCAAATTTGATTATAAACATTATTCACAAAATACAAAAATATGAGCATTAATCCAAATGCTTTCATGAAACAAACAACTTTTTACATAATCAATACAATTATCATAAATTTTTATGTCATCGTTACTAATTAACTATGAAAGGACATTATAACCTTTTTCCATAGTGGGATTGAGCCATTGAAAAGCGACACAATTCAAGAAGTGGCCTAAGTACATGGATGGCATTCATTTTGCACTGTAAATATCAACCTCATCATTGATACCAAAACCCTGTATTTATGCAGCTGCACATGTCCACTTTATTGTCCTGGTTAGATTCACGGTACTGCACATGTCCACTTTATTGTCCATTCGAAATTGTTCCCTGGTACTTTGTTAGTGGCCTTGATTAATTCATTTTAATTATCACACGCAGGGCAGGGCAGGGCAGGGCAGGGCAGGGCAGTGAAGGGCTTGTTCACAAGGAACTTACCATCAATTTCAAGATCGTTCTTAACGAAGTTAGTGGAATGAGTTAAATATTAATTCAGTAGGTAAATACGATGCAATGATTGGAAATTAAAATGGCTTTTAAATATTTAAATGCTCTTTTATCAATGTTTTCCAATTGACAATAACTATGAAGTAACGAGTTGGATGTGAGGGCAAAGGAAAGGATAAGCTTACCACCACACTTCTTTTATATAACGTTTAAAAGAAAAAAAAATACTATATTGAAAGTATAAAATAACAAAACCAATAAATTTTGATACCAAAAGATTATATCCACTCGCTCACTTCAAAACGAGAGATAATACTAGATTCCAGCTTATCTACAACCCAACACCATATTTATATTAGTTTTCACTAAATACAACTAAGAAAATTAAATATTTGAAATATTAGATTATTGTCCTCCCAAAAATACACCAAGTATTAGTCATCCCTTCCTACTACGAAAAGCTAAAATGCACATCATATTCCAATAGGTTGATCACTAAGAGCATAGCTGATCCAATTAACACTTAAAAAGTATGAAACCTTTGTTTAGATTCAAAGCTTGTTTAGATAGTAATGATGTTTTTTAGATTCAAAGCTTGTTTAGATAGTAATGATGTTTTTTAGATTCAAAGTTTGTTTAGATAATAAATCTACTTCACCATTAAATTCTCTAAATTTATGTTGAAATGATAACTCTGCAAACTGTTTTGGGAGTCTTTTAACTTTTTGCTTTGAACCTTCTAGGGAGGCCACATGTAGTTGACATTTCTGTAGAGCCCATTCAGTAATTACTTTGGAGTCTCTAGCCACCTGCATATAAGTAATATATTTAGAACGAGCAAAAAATAATAGTCCCCAAAGAACAAGTAATTCACCTCTAGTATTGGTTACCCTGCCACATTTCAACTTAAGCTTAAACACATTTGACTCACTCATTTTCAGATTAGCACCAGCACCACATGTTAATCCATTAACTTGACAAGCACCATCCAAAAAAACAATTGACCAACAAATATTGAATAAGGAGCTCTAGCAATTCTATGTGACGTGTCCAGTCTTCCCTCCTTCTCTTTATGACTTTCCCCATACCCACCTATAACTTAAGGTTGACTTCCTTCGCATTCTTATGTTTCCCCTCAAATAAGACACCATTCACTTGTTTCCAAATTTCCCAACATAGTATAGCAAGGCAACTCCTTCCAAGTATAAGCTCCTTGAATCTAATTTTGAAAGTTAATATTCAAGGACTAAAAATTCTAGTTTTGTACAATATTAATTTATTTTTAACCATCTACCTTACCAATTTTGTAAAAGAACAACGAATCATTAAGTGATCAATAATCTCCACTTCATTGTTGCATAGGATGCAAATATTGGGGCCATGACCACCCCTCTTCACCTAATTATCCCATCTTAATATCCTCTTTTCCACTTCCGATCAACATAAAAGTTTAATTTTTAAAGGAACTTGTCATTTCAAAAGAGTATTAAACCATCGTTTTTGCTCTACTTCATGTTTTGAAAGGAAAATTACTTCATAGGCTAGTTTTGCATTTACCATTCCAGTCTTCTCATCCCACGACCATACTAAAGAGTCCTCCTCATATATGAGATGAATGCCCCCTCTTTGAAGACCAACAATATATATGTCACATTCTTCTATAAAGGCCCCTTGTAGCTCTAATTGATTTTCCTGCTTCCATCTTTGACAACCCCCATGCCCATCTTCAGTTGATCCCACCTGCGGTAAGTATTGAAATCCGTTTGCTCTAAGATGACTAATAAGAGCAAATGATAACATGTAGAACCCAACTCGACCAACATAAGGATCCTCCCTTAATCTAATACTTTGGTCATCCAGGTTTCCAGGCCAACCAATCTCCTAAAATATGAAAAGAATTGACCAAGCAGTGCTAGGAGTTTGAAGCTCCTTTTTCATTATTGTTATTTAATATAATCCAATCAACCACCGACCTTTGTTTCAAATACTTATCCTTGATGACCATACTCCACATTCCTGTAGAGAATAAGCCCCTCTATATGCTTTTTGTAGCTAAAGCTTTGACAAAATATAAGATACCTTTAATTCTACAACCCTCAAGTTTCTCAGGCTTGGCCATCCTTTCCCAACTCATCATGTGAACACTTTCCTTTTGCTTATTTCCAGTACACAAGAAATTAAAAATTATTTTCTAATTTTTTCCAAAATAGATTTTGGAATCTTGGACAAGGATAGCTAGTAGACTCGTATGATCTCAAGAAAAGCCTTCACTAGTATTAATCTCTCCCCAAAGAAAGCCATCTAGAACACTAGTTTCCAATTCTTTTTCCCGCCTTTTTCAGAAGCCACATCCAATACTTTGCTAAATAACTTTTTGACTTCAAAAAGTAGTCAAGGTATTTCATACCTGTCTCTAGAGGATCAATATGAAATGGGAATATAAGACCAATCTAATCTAATGTTTCCAGATCAACTCCATTTTCCAAGAAGCGTGATTTTGTTTCATTGGTAGTCATTCCTATAGCAGGACAAAACATATCCAGAATTTCCTTTTATGCTTCCCATTCACCCTGAGTCCCCTTTCCAAACAATAGCACATCATATACAAATAATAAATGAGCGATTATGATAATTGCAGATATTTTATCCATTTCCAATTTACCTTCCATTTTCCATTTTTGGATCAATCTACTTATTCCTTCAATGATTAAAAAGCACAGGCGAGGAGACAAGGGACATACTTTTCGTAGCCCTCTATAGATTTGAAAAAAAATTGTAGGTAAACCAATCACAAGAACCACAAAATTTGTTTAACATACGCAACCCATTATCCAGTTTGTCGCTTCTAGGCTAATACCAATTTGGAGCGGAACCAACGTTAGAAACAAGGAAAATTTTAAGGGATAAATTTGTCCCATGGGATAATTTTCGACCTTTTCTCCAAAAGAAGATTCACTAATTTCCATTTTTTTTCCAATTTGATTAAGCCAAATTCCATGGGATAACATTTTTTAACTCTAAAAATCACCAAAATTGTTCAGAAACTATATAAAATCCTTAGAAATTTAAATATTTTTACAAAAATATTGCCCAACATTTAATGGTTGGAAATTTAGGAATTAGTAAGATTCCACAACGTTTCTACACTTTTAACAAAATTATGGATGCTTAAAATTTTCCCCTCTTAAAAAATCCCAATTAACCCAGTCATAAACCTTAACTAGGTAAAGTTTAAAAACCAAGACCTTTAATTTTTTAATCTTAATAATTTGAAAACACTCATATGCCACACCAATAGCATCCATAATCTCGTGATTATTTAAAAATTCAAATTATTCTCTTTAAATATAAACATTGATAACATAATTCTAATTACAATCACCTTATAAATAAGTCTATACACCAAATTGCATATATAAACAAAAGCCACGAGGTGGAAAATGTCCTTGTGTAGTGGTAATTTCTCCCCTGCTACGTGCAAAAGCACCTACCCTAGATAAACCATATCATAGGGTAGAGTTCATGGTGTGAAGGATCTCTCAACTTCGACTTTAAACCATAAACGATAACAACAGTAACAATATTTTTTTATTTTTCAGATATATTCTACTAACTAATAAAAACAAGAGAAATCATACCTTTCTGTAATGTGGGCCATTGTAGTCATCTGAGGAAATGGTCTGCCTGCTCCACGGTCTGGTTCTCCAATCGTCTCCACTGATGGTTGTCAAATAGGGGGAAATGGATCCAAATGGGTATGGAGCAAGCTCAACATACATCGTGGGAATGATATGGCAAAAATGGAGGACCAATGGCAAGTGACGAAAAGTAATGATATGTGATGTGACCAAAGTGTGGCTAAAAGTTTTTTTGGGGAGACCTTCACAATGTATTTGTAGGATGATCCAAGGTTTTTTTACCCATGGTATTTTATTGTGCATGGTATTTGTCCATGGTTTTTTACCCATTCTCATTTTAGGGTTTTTTGGTCCTTTTTGGAGAGAGTGGGGATATGCCACAAAAAATTCTCAACTTCCCTTCATTTATGAGGGAAGGAATAATAATGTTTTGGACCATATTTGGTGGGATTTTAGTTGTGAAGGTCATAATGGAGGAAATAATGGTGGGATAATGATGTATAATTATGGTTTGGACCATAGAGAGCTAGGTGAACAATTTTTGGTGTTAACACCTTGGACTTTGACAATATAATGCTTTGAAATTTAAAACAAATTTATCTTTATAAACTTGATTCAACATGTTATTTTAATCTAACCAAAAGTATCAAGTTCGTTGTCCTTACCTAGTCTTTCCAAGCTTTGGCCTGATGAAACGCCTCATAGAAACGAAATTCCTATTACTAAATTTACTAAGCATAGAATTGAGTCAACTTCCTTTCCATAATTTGTCTTTCGATGAGCTGGTCTAACCTCACTCATATTTGATTTCGTGTAGTTTGACCTTGCATGGGAATTATTTTAGGAAATTATATTATGCGAAGGAGAGTTTATTGAAGGTTTAGTAATGGAAGATTTGGTTTGAGAGTAACCCATCTTTTAAAAACTGCATGTGACTTGAATACTCCAGGGGAATTCATGGTGAAAGATGGATTGCATATCCATTAGAGCAAGCGTCCTATGGTTATGATTCCAGAGAAGTGTGTGTTGTAACATTATTTGGGAAATTCCTTGGATTCACCACACAAAGCCAACACCATGATTGCAAAGGAAACTGGTAATTAAGTTGGCAGGCAGTGAGTGTTTTGAAGATTGTTAGAACAGTTAGGTGGCAAATAGCAGAATTCAACCTTCATCAACAATCATTTAAAGATGTCCCTATAAGGATAAAAAAAGATACAAGAAATAGAGATGATAGATGAATTTATCCAACAACCATTTCATCGGAACACCTTAGATAAAGCTACACATTAACAACATGCATGATAGTTTTAAGTTTAAAGGGGATCCACCCCTTTTATTTTTTTAATATTGTGGGCGTGTTCCTTCATATAATATTATAGCAGGTTTTAAATCAATAAATAATACCTCAACAAACTGGGGGTATAATGCCAACAAAGGCAGTGGTATAATTATGGAAACAAGGCTAAAATAACAACATATACTTTGCGAGTTGCCTTTCTAGCAGCATACGCTCAGAATAAAATATGTTGTTCCAGTGTTTTCTTGAGGTGATGTTGCTTATGGGAAACCTGGTGGCTTGAAAAGTAAAATTGTAAGTTTAATTTCGAAGTGCAGGTATGTATTTTGAACAAGCCACTTTATTTATCTATTTGTTGTTTATATTTCATATTGAAAAACAATGGTTATGTGGCAATTAAATTCTTTTAGGGTTTTTATTTACATTTTCTATACTTAAGGTATTACATTCTGGTATCCGATCCTGGATTTCCAAATCTCTCCTAAGTGGCCATCGTTGCTTGTTTAATTTTTATTTTACCTATCCTTTGGTTTATTGTAACATAATTATATTTGTTTTTCAAAGTCTCTCTCCCAAGTGCTCATCGTTACTTGTTTATTTTTTTTTTAATTATCATTAGGTTTATTGGTGCCTTTTGCGATGTAGGAATATATATTCATTACAATATTTGCATCACTTGCTTTGACAAAGAAACGTTGTTTCCTTAATGTTTTAGTGTTGGATTAGAAACAAAATTTACGTATTTTCATAAAATAAGTTTAACATCTTAAGTTTGGAATTATAAAGCCATTTCATAGAATTTTATGAATATATTAAATTTTTAATTCATATTTTGAGAGGATTTCGAAGTAATGGGTTCAATTCTTATCCCCCTAAATAAAATACTTCCTTACCCTGCTCACTACAATAAACAGATATATTGTTATTTAAGGCATAAAAAAATGCAATGTGTTTCTCTTCTTTATTATTTAAACTTATATAAAATGAATTTTTGAGTGTCTGTACAAAAGACATCACTCTTATTAATTTTTTAGGGAGTTTACTTTTTGTATAGGATCTATGTCATTGTCGAGGTCTACTGTAAAAGGTTTCATTTTTGCTTCATTACCAAGGGTTTTTTATTTTTCCTATTTTCAAGTGGATTCCTTGTTCACTTTGGCATCGACATTGTGGCTTTAAGTACTGTATTTGAACTTTATTGAATTATTGCCCATTAGACCCAAATCTCACAATACCAACTAGCATAAATTCATTTGAATTCAATCAAATATTAGCTCTAAACTCTCCTTGATATTTTCCATAAGTTTATTTGTGAATCCATATTTGCAACACTAGTTTACAAACAAGAGAACACATTGTTTCTTTTGGTGCAATTAGATTGAAAGTGGAGTTTATTTTAAGTTGAGTAAAGTAACATGTTTATCATACAACCATTATGTGAACCTTGTGGTATCAAAATACATTTAATTTGAGTTTTAATATTTACAATTCCAACTAACTAGGTATGGAATGTGGCCATCTGGTAATGTGGTATGGATTGCCGCAATTTGGTAATGCCAACATACATTTCCATACATTTTACAAAGAGTATTGCAGCAACCGGTCATGATTATTTAGCTTTGGAAAATTAACTAATTTATCTGAAAAAGTTGTGTTATGGGTTATGTCAATATTGTTGTTAAGCGTAATTCTAAACAATTTTTAAAAAATCATGAGGTTTTCAAATCAACCGATGACATTATTTAAGAAATCTAGGGCCATAGGCCAACATTCTAGAATAAATCCAAGTAAAATTGTTGGCATGAATAAATTAAATCACGTAGAAGTAAATTATTGAAATAGATGAAGAGCAATAAAATTTGTACGATAAGTAAATCCTAGTTGACCGACCTTAACCTTAACAGAAAGCATCAATCATGTGCTCTATGAAATGATGTCAGAAGAAGTGTATATCAGTTTTATATATGTGCAAATGGCCCTCAACAATTCTTTTTTGGTTGAATGTTGTCTAATGACTATTTCTGGGTAGGACTATTTCTAGGTAGGATTCTTCAACGTAAATTGAAGTATATTCATCATGTAGTACATGGGCTATTTTACAATGGGTTAAAGTTTAGTTTCATGTAGTCAAACTCATTTTAATTTAAGATAAAAGCTTAAATAATTGGAGTCCTAAGGCCTTGATCTATAGATTACTTGAAAATTGAACATAGTTTTGATTATCAACCACTATAAAGTGACCCTTAATTTAACAGATTCCACCAAATCTATTGTGCCTTCCAACTGGAAAAAGGAGCTACCATTCATCCAACTTAATTCTAATGAGTTTGGTCCAACAAGGGATGGCTTTCTGTGGATTGTTCTATTGATCCAAGTTCGTAATTGGTCTTCCCTACCCGACCTCCAGGCTTGGGTGATGAATAATTACTGTGCATTCAAAATAATCAAAATTCTATTCGCATTAGTGTCACAACTAAAATCTCTTTTAGTTTGGTTGCCATTGTGTTGTTAGAACACTTTTTATCCACCCAATTCCAGAATTCCCAAACGATTGATAAAATAATCAACTCAAGACATATTTTTTTAGTGAAAAAATTAAACATAAACTCTAGGGTACTGCAATACAGAAACTAACTTAAACTCTGCTATATAAACTTGCATCTTGAAGTGGCAAACAACTTCTATGCATCAAAACTGATACTCTACAAAGTTGTAGAAATAAACAAGATCTAAAGAATATATATATATATATATATATATATATATATATATATAAGAATACAGAGATCGAACACCATGCTCCTATAGCCAGTGGTGCCTACACAGAGGATAGCAAAATCACTTGTTATTTCTTATTCAACCATTAAAAAAAAACTATATATCCTCCTTACTTCTACTTTGGGGTGGGAAGGGAAAAAAAACAAAGGACTCGCTGGTTTGAAGGCGGGTTGAGATAGCTAACTATTTCAACAAAACCCATGGTTACATGCATGGGAAAAACAACCCTTTTTGACTTCGAAAGTATGAGGTGGTGGGTGGAGGCAGCTGCACTCATCAACAACCCATGGAAAAAAAATCTCAATAGAGCGGTAATGATAGCACACTCTTTCTTGGTAGGAGGGTGCATTTGATGTTATGTTTCCAAGAAGGACCTTCACTCGTTTTACATTAAGAACCAAATCCATCGACTCCCCAATAACAACAGATCACACGTAAATTGATCACACATACCCATCATTCACTCACAGATTACACATATCCATCATTACCAACTTTCGGGAACCAATCATACAACTACACTAAGTATGCTTTATGGAAACAATACTCAATACCCATCATCGCTTCTAGTACTCAATCACCTAGGAAGGCCCAAGATGCTTTCCAGACCCAATCCTCCATTAAAATCTCGACTCAGTTGAAATAAGTGTTGTTTGCAACATGGGAATTAATTGGATGTTTATGTGACAGTGCGATATGAGTGAATGACAATTATTACCACATTTATAGATTGCAATGAGATTTTATATTTCACATCCAGATTATTCATAGAGAGTGATAAATGTATCTCAATTCCCTAGCCATCATCATGATAATGACTTTACTGTGGCAAGGCAACCTTCAATCATATTCAGTTGATTGACAGTGAATTTATAAATCGACTAAATGGTTACAGGAATTGCAAGCGTTCACATGTCTTATATGTACAATTTTAGCGTGAGCCTAATGATATCCAAAGATTGTAGTGAATAGGAATAGCCCCAAGGTTCAATATTGTAATGAACCAGAAATCTACGAATTGATCACATGAAGATACCTAAATGGGTATGGAACCATAGGGATCTCTTGCACAACAAGGTTATTGTTATTCATAGAAGGCAAAATAGTGTCAACATGGATACAAGTACCTAACTAAAATGCAGTGAAGATAATTATTGAATTAAACCAAGGAATTCACAGAACTATAAACATAAACCCACACCAAAAGGCCAAACATGAGTCTTCTTTCCATTCGATAAACATGTGGAATACATAGTGGGAACGCTAGCTGGAAAGGAATGAACATACAAGAGGCCCAAGTATCCAATTATTGAACCTTTATATTTATTAAGCAAACAAATTCTTTGAATTACACAAAACACAACAAGGGTTTGGCCCAACGTTTCAACCTGTGGGTGGTCACAAGTTGAATACCCATGACTTGTAGAAATACGTGGGGCTATACTGAGATGGATCTGATCTGTGATCTTGGAAGCTTTACTTTTTTCATAAATTTTACAATTAAGAAAAATATGCGATGTCTGTTGAATCAGCGTCAACCGACATAAATGTAATGTCCCTTTTTTGGAATTTTATTAAAATGCTCAATTTTCCAATTTTTTCACAATTTTAACTCTTGACTAGTTTTAGTGTCTGGGTCTCCAAATCAGCCCAATTGCTCCCAAATATTCAGAGAAGGTGTATGAATGATATAATAACTCAAATATGATTTTCATGTATGTTTTTTGACCTCACAATTACTTCTGCAAACTTGTTTAATGTTCTGTTCAAAGTAAGAGTCTTTACTAACAAATTGGGGTTCCAGTTCCCCTTGGGTAATTGCCGGAAATGGCTTCACAAATGATCCCAAAGTCACTTGAATTTCTGAACAGAGGCCAGGTATGTGTAAGGTACCTTTTCAAAGTCTCATATGCATCATTTTTTAGTTTATACAGGATTTTATGACTCTTTCGAAAACAACTCCCAAGTCACAATTTCGACCCTTGGGGAAAATGCACCAAATCTTCTCCCAATGCAATAAAAATGAGTAAAATGGATTCCAATGCTCAAGTACTGAACATGAGACTTGAAATACACATTACTTACAGTCCATCCATCTTACATTTATAAGAGATACATTCCTCCATTCGAAATAATAAGCATTACCATGGCATATATCAAAATAGAGTGGAAATGGTCATTGTTTGCTCATTAAAAGTCATTTTGACATACAAATATTGGGAATTTCGACTTGAAACTTTATTAGAATGAATAAAAAATAATATTTAACTGATTCTAATCATAAATGGACAATGAAAGGCTCTCCTAATTCGAAATCATCAGCATTACAATGGTTCACAACAAGATAATGGGGAAATGACACTATTTCTTCATTGTTCAACATTTATACATGAATTATTTTGGGTATTTCGACCTGAGAGTATTATGAAAGTGAAATATAGAGAATATGAATCAGAACATAATATAATTGGCATTAGAATCTTCCCCAAAGATATCAATAGCTCAACCAAAGCGCAATCCCTCCATTGGCATGAATATGGTGTGAAAACTGGAAATAGTTGAGAGAGAGTGCTGCAATAGAAGAATCCACATGATTTCCTGTAGCTTACACCGGAAAATAAGACTCCATTAAAGCTCCATGAAATACCTGAGTGGCCTCTCCAAACACCAACTAGGATGGGAATCTCTCACCCTCGAAATTGGCTAAGGCATGAACTAGTCATCCACTAGCTCTCTCTCTTCACAATAGCAAGTTTCACAAATGATCAGAAGGTTCTTCTCATGGATGATCCATGTATTTTATAAACATTATTGGTCTTCTAAGGTTCCAAATCCATCCATAAACCAAAGCTAAGTCGAATTGGTGTGGTTGCTCATGCTATGCCATGTAGCCTCTCTCTTCACCTTCCCTCTTCTCCCAAATTTGAGTAGGAACCTCTTGGCCTTCTCCAACTCCCAAATTCGACCTCCAAGATGCTCTATTCAGGCCTGACATGTCAGTATGTCAACCTTCATATCTGACTTTTGTCATAACTATCATAGAATCTCCATCATTGGTGTCATAGATGTCATAAATGTAAGGGGAATCTATCCAAGTGTCCATGAAACTCCCATTTGGCTCTTCCTCTCCCATGTAAGTTACAATTAATCCCAAATTCAACCTATGAAGTATATGGACAAGTATATTAACCTCATAATCCATCCCAAAACATTAGGCTTCCCATAGATTCGAAATTACAAGAGGAGGATGCCATTTAACATATGAATTCTAGCTTGAGTGGGCCCCACAGTCTCCATGTGTCTCCATTCTCCATAGCCATTTAATTTTTCACTTGCATTCATTTTATTAACTCCATTAAATAAATATTTATTCCTTCTAATGTCTAAACACCATTTATTAGCTCCCTTATTAACTTCCCAATGTTTCCACCCAACCTAGGGAACTAGTAGGATTGATGGAATTTTCCCGCTATGCAATTATTTGAATGGGGACATTACAGTCCTCCCCACCCAATATTGCTTTTCCTCAAGAAATTTCATATTTGGATGCTGCAAAATATTCTCCTCTTCCCATGTGGCATCTTCACTTGGTAGATCCTTCCATTGCACCAAGTATTCTTTGATTGTTCTGCTCCTCAATCTTCTCTCCCTTGTCTTCAAAACTTTTTCTGGAATAAGTGTGAGCTATCCTTCATCATCCAAAGGAGGGAATGTATCTGAGATGAAAATTTGCTGACCAATAGATTTCTTGAGACAAGAAACATGAAATACATTATGAATTTTACTCCCTTCCGGAACTTCCAACTGATATGCTACTTCTCCAATTTTTCGGATTACCTTGTAGGGCCCATAGTATCTTGGCTTTAGCTTTTCTGCTCGATTTATTTTGAGGGATGTTTGTTTGTATGGATGAAACCTCAAATACACTAAATAATCAACCTGAAAGGTCCTTTGATCTATATTTTTATCAACATACTGTTTTTGTTGATTTTGGGCAACCTGCAAATTGCCTTTTAAAAGCTTTAAAATTTCTTGGATTTCTTCCACCCAATATTTAGCTTTTGGAGCTCTACTATCACCAAATATTATATCAGCAAATGTAATTGCATCATAACCATATAATGCTCTGAAAGGAGACATCCCTATTGACATGTGAAAGGTGGTGTTGTAGCAAAACGCATCCAAGTGTAGCCATTTGGTCCAAGCTTTTTATTGTTCTCCCACATAGTTTTGAAGGTACCCTTCCAACCATTTATTCACCCTCTCTATTTTTACGTCAGTTTGTGGATGGTATCTTGTACTTGGAGTCAATTTATTTCCCACCAATCTGAAAAGTTCTTGCCAAAAAGCACTCATGAATCTACCATCTCTATCACTCACAATGCTCTTGGGGAGCCCATGGAATCTGAATGTTTCTTTGAAAAAAATATCAGCCACTTGTGCAGCACTAAAAGAGGATGTAATAGCAAATAAATGAGAAAAATTATTCAATATATCCACTACTACATATATGAAATCCTTTCCCAAATATTTGGGCAAACCGGTGATGAATTCCATTGATATACTGTCCCATTTTTGCTCCGGAATGGGAAATGGTTGTAATAAACCAGTGGGGTGTGTGAGTTCTGATTTGTTTTGCTGACATACCTTACATTCATTCACATAATTCTTAACATATTCCTTCATCCCTTTCCAGTAGAACCTTTGCCTTAGTTGCCTATAGGTTTTGAAGATCCCCGGATGACCTGCTAGTGGGGAATCATGTGCTTCCTGCAAAACTTTGTACTTAAGATTTGAATATCGAACCAAATAAATTCTTCCCTTATAATATATCAGCCCATTCAATATTATGTAGCTATCATCTCCCATGATTCCATCTAATGCATCACAAGCAAACTTATCTTTGGCATATTCAACTAGTAGCATGTCTTTCCAATTTTTAGCAATGTCCATAAGAGAAAAAGAAGGTCTTCGAGATAATGCATCTGCTACAATGTTATTCTTTCCTTTCACATATTCAATATCAAAATCATAAGCTTGGATCTTTCTTACCCACTTTTGTTGGTTTTCATTTAGATCATTTTGGGTAAGGAAGTGTCTTAGAGTAGTATGGTCAGTTTTCACCACAAACTTGTTACCTACCAAGTATTGTCGGAATTTGGCCAAAGCATGCATGATGGCCAACATCTCTTTGTCATATATGGAGTAAATATTTTAATGAGGCTGCAACTTTCTACTCTCAAAGGATATAGGGTGTTGGCCTTGCTTTAGGACAGCCCCTACTCCTTCACATGAGGCATCACATTCAACAACAAAAGGCTTAGAAAAATCAGGTAATGCAAGTATGGGACAACTACTCATTACCTCTTTCATTTTTTGGAAGGCCTTTTCAGCCTCTTCATTCCACTTGAAAGCATCCTTCTTAGTCAAATCAGTGAGTGGAGAAGTCAACTTGGAGAATCCTTTCACAAACTTCCTGTAGTATGTACATATTCCAATGAAGCCTCTTAATTCTGTGATGTTTTTTGGTGATGACCATTCTAAGATAGCCCTGATCTTTTCCATGTGCACTTTCACTCCATCTTGCCCAATAATGTGCCCAAGATATAATATTTATTTCATCCCAAATTCACATTTAGACATCTTAGCATACAAAGACTGTTCTTGCAAAGTTTTCAACACAATCTCTAGGTGTTGCAAGTGCTTTTCCCAAGTTTTACTGTAAATGAGAATATCATCAAAGAAGACTAAAACAAACCTTCTAAGCTGCTTGCAAAATATTCTATTCATACATGCTTGAAATGTAGCTGGAGCATTAGTCAACTCAAATGGCATAACAAGAAACTCAAAGTGACCATAATGACATTGAAAAGCAGTCTCTTGCACATCTTCCTCCTTCATCCGAATTTGGTGATAACCGGATATAAGGTCAATTTTGGAAAAGTATTGAGCTCCAAATAGCTCATCCATGAGCTCATAAATCCTAGGGATAGGATATCTATTCTTGATGGTATTCTTGTTCAATTCTCTAAAGTCTATGCACATCCTCAAAGTTCCATCTTTTTTCTTTACCAACACTACTCAAGAAGCATAAGGGCTAGAGCTTGGTCTAAAGAGTCCCAACTCTAAGAGTTCTTGAATGGTCTTCTCAATCTCATCTTTGAACTTCTTTGGATGTCTATAAGTTGGTATCTGAATGGGTGAAGTACCCTCCTCCAAAACAATGTTATGCTCAACCCCCCTATCAGGTGGTCTACCATGTGGAAGATCTCTGAAAACTTTTTCATATTTGTGCAAAAGTGTCTCTATCTCCTTTGGGTGTTTAACAACTCTTATTTTTGGCTTGGAAGAGGTGATATGACATTCAACATCCCATTCAATATCACCATTCCTCGATATAGATCTCATACTATTGCAATTTACTACCCGTTTTGGGTAAGTGTTCTGCCCTCTCACAACCCTTAGTACCCCTGTTGAATCTTGAAATTTCATTTTAGGAATTTGATAATTTAATGAATGATCTCCTATATCATACAGCCATTGCACTCCCAATACTACATTAGTATCAGCAACATCAACCACATAAAAACTATCAACAAAAGTATAGTTACCTATGGTGACTTGCAGCTTTGGAACCCACGTTTTGCATTGCATAGTGTTGTGACCTGGAATGACAACTGTGAAGCCATCGAATGGTTCATTTTGTATCCTTCTTTTCTCCACCATATCTGCATCAATGAAATTATGTGTAGCTCTTACATCTATCAAAACCGAAGCTCTTTGTCCCAATACCACACCCTTGCATCAAATTGTGTGATAGCGAGGAACTGCTGAAAGTACTGCCATTCTTGCTTGGTCTGGTGAAGGATGATTTTCTTCTTGTATTTCTTCTTCAGCTGCTGACTCATATTCCTCCTCTTGATCTGAAGTGTGCCCCGATTCATCCATACCCCCTTCATACTCATCATTATCAGAAAATACTTCTATGTATTGAGCCTTTCCTTTAGCACATTTATGCCCCAGTGCCCATGGTTGGAAGCATGTGAAGCACAATTTTTTCCTTCAAAGTTCATCCCTGTTTTGTCATTCTTTCTTATTATTTTCTAATGTATCCTTTTGCCAAAAATTCTTATCAGGTGCATCCTTTTTCCAAGGCTTTCTTTCAAATTTTAAGTTAGGCTTGGGAGGAAATCTTGTTCTAGGAAGCACATTTTGAAGATCTCTAGTCAAGCTCATTGCATCATTTAAGTTAGTAGGCTTGTGGGATTTGACCAAACCTTTTAACACCCTTTTAAGGGCTCTGCCAAACCTTCAGTGAAAAGCAATACTAACCTTCACATAGATACATCAGCCACCTTAACTGATAATCTTTGGAATTCCAACATATGTTCAATAAGAGTCCCTACCTACTTCAATTGTGCTAGTTCTTTGAAAAACAATTCTGGATATTTTTTCTCAAACCTTTCTAATACCCTGTCAATAAATTCCCCGTATGTTTTAACCTGATCATGACCCAAGGTTTTCAGTCCATGGAACCACCATTCATTGGCATCTCCATCCAAGTGCAAAATAGCCATTTTTAAAGCATCTTATTCCACTATTGGATTTAGCTTAAAATACACATCCAATTTTTGCACCCAAGTGTTAGCAGAACTTTGAGATGAACCATCAAAAGTAGGAAGTGGCACTTTACCTATGGCACAATTCAATTCTTTGTTTTGATGCTGAGACTTATTGTCCTCCTTCTTTTTTAGTTTGTTTTCCATGGTGAAGTACTGCTCAAATGTTATACTCCTACACTCTTCATCCAATTTAGCCCATTCTTTTGTTATTGTATCAATTTCAAATTGAATGTTAGTCTCTTCTTTGGGAATAAGAAATTTAGGTGCAGTAGACCTTGGTGTGCTCTGAAATTCATGGGGTCTATTATGGGGTCCTATTCTTGAGAAAATTTCTTCACCCATTGTCTTCTTTTATTCTGAGTGTGAACTACTGCTATCTCCCATTAATCCCAATTTGCTTCCAATTGGCTAACCAACAATTCGAATCCTTTCATAAGCTGCTGGTTCATGTTATTGGTTATGTCATCAAAGAGAGGTTGTATGAGTTTAATTTATTCAATCTTTTCATGATCAGTGGGTCCCTTCCCCTCGCTAGTCATAGTTTCAGCAAAATGTACCTCTTCTTCTACTACTTCTTCTCCTCCAATAAAAACACCTTCAACTTCAGGATCTAAGGGTGGTGGTTTATTGCTTTGACTCCTTGTTACTACCATAGGGTGCCAAGACCATGCTCTGATACCACTTGTAATGTCTTTTTTTTGGAATTTTATTAAAATGCTCAATTTTCTAATTTTTTCACAATTTTGGCTCTTGACTAGTTTTAGTGTCTTGGTATCCAAATCAGCCCAATTGCTCCCAAATATTCAGAGAAGGTGTATGAATGATATAATAACTCAATTATGATTTTCATGTATGTTTTTTGACCTCACAATTACTTCTGTAAACTTGTTTAATGTTCTGTTCAAAGTAGGAGTCTTTACTAGCAAATTGAGGTTCCAATTCCCCATGGGTAATTGTCGGAAATGGCTTCACAAATGATCCCAAAGTCACTTGAATTTCTTAACAGAGGTTGGGTATGTGTAAGGTACCTTTTCAAAGTCTCATATGCATCATGGTTCAGTTTATACAGGCTTTTATGACTCTTTCCAAAACAACTCCCAAGTCATAATTTCGACCCTTGGGGAAAATGCACCAAATCTTCTCCCAATGCAATAAAAATGAGTAAAATGGATTCCAATTATTAAGTACTGAACATGAGACTTGAAATACACATTAATTACAGTCCATCTATCTTACATTTATCAGAGAAACATTCCTCCATTCGAAATAATAAGCATTACCATGGCATATATCAAAATGGAGTGGAAATGGTCATTGCTTGCTCATTAAAAGTCATTTTGGCATACAACTCTTGGGAATTTCGACTTGAAACTTTCTGAGAATGAATAAAAGAGAATATTGAACTAATTCTAATCATAAATGGACAATGAAAGGCTCTCCCAATTCTAAATAATCAGCATTACAATGGTTCACAACAAGATAGTGGGGAAATGATACTATTTCTTCATTGTTCAACATTTTTACATGAATTCTTTTGGGTATTTCGACCTGAGAGTATTATGAAAGTGAAATAAAGAGAATATGAATCAGAACATAATATAATGGGCATTACAATCTTCCCCAAAGATATAAATAGCTCACCCAAAGCGCAATCCCTCCATTGGCATGAATATGGTGTAAAAACTGGAAATAGTTGAGAGAGAGTGCTGCAATAGAAGAATCCACATGATTTCCTATAACTTACACCTGAAAATAAGACTCATTAAAGATTCATGAAAGACCTGAGTGGCCTCTCCAAACACCAACTAGGATGGGAATCTCTTGCCCTCGAAATTGGCTAAGGCATGAAGTACGCATCCACTAGCTCTCTCTCTTCACAATAGAAAATTTCACATATGATCAAAAGGTACTTATCATGGCTGATCCATGTATTTTATAAACATTATTGGTCTTCTGAGGTTCCAAATCCATCCATAAACCAAATCCAAGTAAAATTGGTGTGGCTTCTCATGCAATGCCATGTGGCCTCTCTCTTCACCTTCCCTCTTCTCTCAAATTTGAGTAAGAGCCTCTTGGCCTTCTCCAACTCCCAAATTAGACCTCCAAGATGCTCTATTCAGGCTTGACATGTCAGTATGTTAGTATGTCAGCCTTCAAATATGACTTGTGTCATAACTGTCATAGAATATCCATCATTGGTGTCATAGATGTCATCAATGTAAGGGGAATCTAGCCAGGTGTCCATGAAACTCCCATTTGTCTCTTCCTCTCCCATGTAAGTTACAATTCATCCCAAATTCGACCTATGAAGTATATGGACAAGTATATTAACCTCATAATCCATCCCAAAACATTAGGCTTCCCATAGATTCAAAATTACAAGAGGAGGATGCCATTTAACATATGAGTTCTAGCTTGAGTGGGCCCCACAATCTCCATGTGTCTCCATTCTCCATAGCCATTTCATTTTTCACTTGCATTCATTTAATTAACTCCATTAAATAAATATTTATTCCTTCTAATGTCTAAACACCATTTATTAGCTCCCTTATTAACTTCCCAATGTTTCCACCCAACCTAGGGAACTAATAGGATTGATGGAATTTTCCCGCTATGCAATTATTTGAATGGGGACATTACAATAAATCTAGAGAGAAAAAAGGAAAAAAAAATCAATTCCCAGTGAAGTTTGTATGGGTTGAGATGAAGGTCACCGGAATCTGGTTAACTGCATTTACCCCATCTATGCTGCGGATTACTAAGTTGTTGTCCATCATGAGCCTCGAATTAACCCCAGTGTTGAATTATGTAGGAAAAAATGCATGTTTTCTTCATGGGGAAAATTACCTTTCTCTTAGATGGGAATTCCTTAAATGGAGAAATGCTTTAGCAACTCTACTTCGTATATTGTCGGCAAGCAAGTCTATGTCTTCAACCAGGGATTCAAGGTGTACTCCTTCACATGTTGTACCTACCTTTCTTTTTCATGCATGCTCATTCGATTAAGAAATAAGAGCAACTAGAATATATTCGAGTGAGTAAGCCTTAATAAAAACATTCCCTGTTCCAGTAGGTAATGAGATTTTCTCAGGTATCGGCAACAGGTGGCTATCTAAATAATTTGGCACCTCCTGTGACTAATGGAGTATTGGCAGATCCACATAGATTGGTGGGGAATGGGCTATCAGTTAACAGAAAAACAAGAAGACATAGGTTTAATAGAAGGAAGGCATAAAATGAACATGAAAGCGATTATAAGATCCACATTGGTTTGCAAAATGACCGACGAATCCCTCCCTCGACAGGATTAACTACTATTGTATCGACAGCATGAACAACAACATTGATTCTTGGCATCAAGTGATTGAAACCTTTAATTGAGTAGCGGTATTTACTAGATCACAATTGGATCGTAACTTAGGGTTGTGGGCGGACCCACCTAAGTTATGAAAGTTCAGAACATTTAATTAAAAATAACAGAACCTTACATCAACCAACCACCGAAAAATGGGTAACAAATTTCAAAAATAACATCATACATGTCAACCAATAAAAACATTAATAATTATTTTATAAAAAAATCAAAATAAATAAACAAAAATTTAACTATATAAAAACATTAAGTAATAAAAAAAATCATTTTCAATACAACTTAATTAATAAGGACATAATAACTCTATACACCAGATTGCATAAAGATTTAAGTCTCAATTCATTAAAGATCCCGATTTAAAGTTTCTATAACTTAAAGTAAATCTAAGTTAACATTACTCTTTCTTCAATATATCATTATATTATAACTTAAAGTTATTTAAGTTAACATTAGGATTTTACCATAACTTTGTACAACAATATGATCTCATCTTTTTATTGTTGAGTTTTACATTGTTTTGTCTTTTACTGCGGGTGGATTTCGTGATACAACGTATCCATTATATTATAAAAGTTAATTAATTTAATGTAAACATAATATATACATTATATTATAAAAGTTATTTAATTTAAGTTAACATTAAGATTTATCATAATTTTGTACAAGAGTATGATCTCACTTTTTTATTGCGAAGTCTTACATGGTTCTGTCTTTAATCCTAGGTGGATTTTTTGATACAACATAAATCGAATAAGATAAAGGATAATCAAAATGGATGTATTCCACTTTTTTATTGCCAAGTCTTACATGGTTTTGTCTTTTATCGTAGTTGGATTTTTTGATACAACAAAAATCGAATAGGATAAAGAATAATCAAAATGGATGTATTTTTTTATTAAAATTGTGTATGAAAATTGTAGTTTTTGTAATTATGTAATTTCAATAATTATAAATACATGTTTTAGTTTAAATGTTGGATTTTGAAACTACTCAAATTGTCGAAATCACGATTTGAGCAATAGAAATTACAGTTTCAACAACTCTTCTTCTGTCGGATGCCCGGGGACATTTTGGTTGCTCCATATATTGCTCCCAACAAAACAAAATAGTGTTTAACATGTAATCTATAGCATTAAATTCTTGTGCATTCACCATTAATTCTTTGAGAGATCATCCATCGCATGTTGTCCTATAAGGGACTTTCATGTATACCTAGAAGCTTTCATTGCACACATATTGTTATGTCTCCATCTTGACATATGATGTAGGCATGTCTTAGTTAGACGATATAGTTGGTGTTGAGTTCCCTAGAGAAGGCCTTGTCCACTATTGTAGCACAACCTTGTCACTCTCTACTAATAGAGGTCAATCAAGGGTCCTTTAGTTAATGATGAGCTTACGAAATATCATATTGTTTGCGAAATGATTGGAATTATTGAACAATAAAATTGCTGCATTTTCTCATTCAAATAAAGGGAAAAATTGTTGGTCGCTCACTTCCAAAGATAAAGAGCATGAATTTTTCCTTTTGATGGATCAGAAAAAGAAGAAAGCACAACAGATTTATCATTTGTAATTTTTAAGTGCAGACAAATTGTGAGCAGGTTTACTAATCTTCAAAGCGTATTTGATGAAACACATTGTAGTGGAACTTTTGTTTGTGATTTTCCATCATTTCACCCAGTTTTTCATATCGACAAATGGCTTGATTGCAAGATTGTTTGAGACAACAAATAATGTGTGTAGTTGACAAATTGTAGGGTGTCAAGAATGAAGCATGACATTGGACTAATAAGGGATTCTAAGCTAAAGGTTCAACATCACTTCTGGAGTTGTTGACAATAGGAAGGCCAAGAAGATCATTAAGGTTGGTGCCAACCAAGAATGCAAAGTTAGAGTTGGGGGCACCAAAAAGGAAATGAACGAAGGGTTGGAAAATGTGTATGGTTTGACTAAGATCACCTCACAAGTAGAGATAAAAGGGGACACGAAGCTTTGCTTGGTTTGTTACAATCCTTACCATGTGGTTAGGGGTTGGTACTATGGGTAGGGAAACCATTCGCATAGCTATTTTACCTTAATTTAATTATTGTAAGACCATTTCAATATCTTATTGTGGGTGATTTATGAGGATTTAAAACAATCCTCACTCTTACATCTTGTCACACACTACCTACCAAAACTTAAATGTTGAATGTTCAATTATTGCTTTAACCTTCTTTACCAAAAATTAAATGCATAATGATATTAAATTCGTAAATTTTATATGTCAACCACATATTCTTTGTGCTTCTTTCAAGTTACAGTTTTCGATGCAGATTCTAAGGACATAAAAAAACAACAAAGCCTTATTAGCATTCAAAGTCACTCAAAACTCCTATAACTCCTCTAAATATAAGATGCTCCACAATATGATATATTAGAAATTAATGTATGTTTACACTCCTTTGATAAGTTAGTATGTAAACCTCTTAGAATATTGAATTATAATTACAATTAAAAAAGTGTTTAGAAGATTTATGTACATAGAGCAAGTGGTGGGTCCAATAAGCCAATGCATCTGTTAATAAGACAATTCTACAATTTGATAATCGTTTATGCCATGACAATCTAAGTAAATTAGATTTTAACTTTTTTTTTTAATCAAATCTATCAATTTTTATATATTTTTTTAAATTCGATTATCCCTATATAAAGAACCAAAATCATTAAAAATAAAGTTTCATAATAAAATATATTTACAATGAGATACAACCATAACTTCTCAACGCACCCGGAAACTAATGAAGGTGAAAATAACACTATGGCAATCAATTTGTCCTCATGAATAATAATAATAATAAAGTGCTTCAGATTCCCTCACCTTTCTTAAACCATTTCATTTGGACTATACAACCCATAGATTCCCTAATCATGACTTCTCTCCATTGAAGGGTGTCTTTCAAGGATGCTAAACCACCTACAACAGAACATGAGTGTCACTAAAATTAATAAAGATCATTTAAAACTAACAACACAAAATTAATAAAGATCATTTCAAACCAACAACACAACATGTCGATCACCAAACTAATAATAAAGATAATTTCAAAATAAAATATTATAGTATATTAAATTTGCCTATTAATTTCAACGGCCCCATTATATCAACTTTTCTAAATTAATTGTAGATTTTAAATGATTTACCGTGCTGAACGTTCATGCCTGTCATGTTCTTTCCTTTGTTTACTCAAAGAACATGGTTAGAACTTCGAACTTTTATGGTCGACCTCTCTGTAAGGCTGTGAGTGTGGCAACCGGAATCTCGTCTTAATGACCGGCTTTAAACGGCGAACCGGTGTATATACGAGTGTCACCTGGGCATACAAACTGTGGCCCCTATCGAATCAATTGATTAGTAAGGGTACTTCCAAGTTCCAGGCATAAACCGACACAGAATTTCAACGTCTATGTAGCAAAAGCTTTTCTATTTTTACCTCTAATTCTTCATCGATCACTGCAGTTACTAAACTATTTTATGGAATCTCCAGCTAAAACCTGGCACGCGTGAAGATTTTGATGAAGTCGAGAAAGTCTGGAACGGTAGCCGAGTTGTCTGTCATAAACGTTGAAATTTCATAAAGAATGAATGGCCGATGTCCAGTTTCCGACCTTTCAAGCCAGGCATTTCGTTCACTGTCTGCCTTTATCTTTTTCTCTTTTCCAAAATTTGACGGAAAAATACTCTTATCCGTCGTTGCGATTTTGAAAAAGTTGTTTGCCTTTTTGTGGCTGGACCTGGTAGCATAAAGTTTCGACTCTGGTTCTGTGTTAGGCGAGTTTTTAGCAGTTATTATTTTTAAGGGAAAAATGCGTTTCTGGCTGAATCTTCGGTTTTTTTAAGGGATAAATACGTTTCTGGCTGAATCTTCGGTTTTCTCCGGGTGAAATTAGTTTCGAATTTAAGGCACGCTTATACTCTATTCCGAATTGTTTTATTTGTGTAATTCTTGGCAGTCTTGGCCACATGCCATTGAAGCAAGTTTAAAGATTATTTAATCCTGGTTCATTTTGGATGCTGAATAAATATTTTATATTTTGGCGTTATAAGCGGTTTGTATGCCCGCGCCTTCCACATTTATTGCTTTTGGACTTGCACTTTCGGTTTTTTCTTCCCTGTTTTAAAACATCCGTGCCTCTGTCTTGTTTCATAGATTTGTAATCTCTCTTGTTTCATAGATTTTCAAAGATTTGCAATTTTAGTTTGGCATGGTAAGTCCACCTAACAAAACTGCATTATTGTTCGAGTACTCCTGATTTGAACCCAAAATGGCCTATGCGGACTATGAGCAAAGCGAAGATTATCTTTTCAAAATTGTATTGATAGGCGACTCCGCAGTCGGAAAATCGAATTTTCTGTCCCGATACACCAGAAATGAGTTCTCTCCAAATTCGAAAGCAACAATAGGCGTGGAATTTCAGACAAAGACTTTGGAAATCGATAAGAAAGAGATTAAAGCGCAGATTTGGGACACGGCTGGTCAGGAACGCTTCAGAGCTGTTACTTCTGCATATTACAGAGGCGCTGTAGGAGCTCTGTTGGTCTACGATATAAGCAGGCGCCAGACTTTCCAAAACATCTGCCGCTGGCTAGAAGAACTCCGCAGTAAGTATCTAATCACTATCATCAAACAGTTTCTCTCTTCCTTGACCAGAACAGAAAAGACTAATGCCTGTCGTAACCACCGAATTTAGCGTTGCCGGGGTGAAATTTTGTTACCAAAGCTAATAGATTATTTTTCTTCTCGACTTCTAGTTTTCTAAATCTTAATTTCTCTGTTGTCCAGGGTAAAGGGCTACCGTTTTTCTCAGTACGAGTTGAAATGTTTTTCAGTTTTTAGTAGGATTTCATTGGCGAAATCTTTTCACTATGTGAAATATTTTCTGTATCCTTGCTTCTATTTTGATCAATGTTTTCTTGTTTGGTTACTGAATTTTATGAAAATTTTCCTTTTTCTTCACTGTTTTGGTGACATGTAGCGAAATTTCTTCAGCGTCTTTAAAGTTTTTCCCGTCAAATCAAGAACGAATCATATGAATTTTGATGAACTTAATTTCGAGTGATTTGCAGTGCATTCCGACGCGGGCATTGTGACAATGCTTGTTGGAAACAAGTGCGACCTAAAGGAGGCAAGAGAGGTTCTGGTAGATGACGGAATGGCACTTGCCCAATCTGAAAATATGTTCTTCATGGAAACATCTGCGCTGGACTCTACAAATGTGTCGGTTGCTTTCCAAACAATAGTCAAAGAGATCTACAGCGTCACGAGCAGAAAAGTACTGTCGTTTGACGAGCAAAAGCCAGAGACAACGTTAACTAACAGAAAAACGTTGAAATTGCATGAGAGCGAAGACCAAAGGGTTTCATGGAATGGGTTCCGGTGCTGCCCTGGCTGAGACAGAAATCCAAACAGCGATTTGGACGTACGGTAGCCTTTTCCATATACAGAGCTGTCTCCTTGGTTTTTCGGATTCAATCTTCTGATAAGATCCGGAGTGGGCAAACTCTTAGCTCCTTTGGAAAAAGGCTTATCCCGCAAAGGAACTATTGTTCAGAATCTAGGAAACCGAGTTTAACTTTACTTAGTCTCAAACTTGTTATAGTAACGCCAACGAGTGATCTTAAAATGGTATTTTTCTAGAGGAGTTACTTTGGTAGGTTGAATGTTACATCTTGGAATAATACTATTAAAACATCTCGGTTTGTTTGAGATTTAATAATCTCCATTTGTTTGAGGACTAGTCTCAGTTTAATTCGAGAAAAGAAGCTTAATGTTTTCAACCTGCTACGTCTTCATTCAGAATATGTGAGGAAAATACTTCATTGATATTTTTAACATTATGAATGGAACGAAAGTAAACATCTTTTTCTCATGGAAAGTATATATATACTTATCTTGCTTTCAAATCATATATCTCCTTTCCTCATCACGTTGAAAAGCCCAAGAGCTTTAATTTTGCACAAGGATTTCTTAATCTTGAAGTATGGAAGCTTGTTATATCTCTTGATATGATTTTTTAAAATAATAAATATATTTTCCTTTACTACTATATTGAATGACGGAAAATAATCAGAATTATCATATTTATTATTCCTTGGATATACTAACTTGCATTAACTTTTTTTTATTAAAAATTTTCATACAATTTTAATATTAATCATAATATTAAAAAAATTAACAAATTTTAAAATACATTATTTTGATTTTCTAATTGATTAAGTACAGTTTAAATGAGACATAATCCTTTAATAGGGTGAATAAAAGTAATTGTTAAACCAAAAATTTATAAATTTACTATGTATTATCTCATACTTCATTAATTATGCCCTCAAGGTATATAGTAACATTTGCTTAGTTAACTTGCATTAATTTACTTTTTTAATAATTGAAAGACCTTTGAGGCCTCCACCAACAAGAGCAAATCTCTTAGCCTCCGCAAATCTCTCTCCATCTATGCAGACGCCCACACAACGTAACATCACACTAAATAGGTTGTCGTTTAAGTAATTTGCCATTCTCACCTCTTAAAACCGCGTAGGATAAAAGACAACTAAAACACCCCGCTTTTCAGGTGAATTTTGGATAGAAAACGGGTAAAATGATTCATGAAATCTGTAATTTTTCCAATTTCTTAATTTTCGCTAATAGATTTAGGTGCTCTACACCAAAGGACCCATTTTAAAACGATTCAGATGATCGAAATCCTGATTTAAAACCTCCCATTTTAAAACGATTTAGATGATCGAAATCCTGATTTAAAACCTCTAAATTGTTATTTCAGAACTAATTACTCTGCCGGATTCCTGCGAGTCGAGGGCGTTTTGGTTAGCGCTTATACTGCTCCTCTTAAAACTACCTTTCTCACCAGTCTCACCTTGTACCTGATTTGCACGAATCTCATGGCCTGGTCATTGACACGGTAGCCAAGAGATGGATCGGACCATTATTCAATAGTGCTCTGCGAAAGTGCTCCGATGCGTCTCGTGAAGCATTATTTAATAGTGCTCTCCAAGATTTCAATCGGGACCGAGTTTCATTTTGATTTGTGACATCCTGGCAAGTCAACATAGCCACATGAATGGTAACCAATATGCAATTCATAGCAGAGTGTTTAATGTTGTGGGGCTATGACATATCTTTTGTAATCCTCGTGCGTATGCATTTTACAGTCAAATATTTTCGGCGTTTATGTGTTCGTTCAGTCGGCCCATACCCACCATCATGCACACCCAGACTCATGGATGTATGCAGTGTTGGAATTTCATGGGCAAATGCCTGTCCTCGAGCAATTTTCCTGTCAAATATGGGAATTTTTCGAGTGAAAACGTTTTGTTAGATGTTTAACTTTTTTTTATAACCTGTCAGTTTAATGTTCAAGATTTTCTTCAAAACATTATTAATATGCCTAGGGGGTTGGACCTAGGAGCCTAGGAGGTAGAGGCCCGAGGCTATAGTCTGGGTATGGGGCGTGAACACTAGAGGCTGAGCAGTGGGTAAGCCTTGCCAAGTTGCCGTCTGGAGGCTAGGTTGAGGCTATTAGGTAAAATTTTAAATGCTTGATTGAATGCAGAAATTGTGGATGTGATTCACAATCAATGGATCACGTATGCCATAATGACACGGTTACACACAATTCCAATTCCTAATCTTTAGTGTGCCTTTTATTGGCAGCCCGCAGTGGGTAAGCCTTGCCAAGTTTCCATCGGAGGCTAGGTTGAGGCTATTAGGTAAAATTCTAAATGCTTGATTGAATGCAGAAATTGTGGATGTGATTCACAATCAATGGATCATGTATGCCATAATGACACAGTTACACACAATACCAATTCCTAATCTTTAGTGTGCCTTTTATTGGCAGCCCGCAGGCCCGCAAATTGCAAGTTGTAACTTTAAGCACAATGTAGCATGCTGGAGTCTAGTTCGTTTCATGGCTTGTTGTTGATTCTGCATGTTCTGGCCTCAGCTTCTTGGTAAGATTATCACATTTCAATGATTCCATGTGTTTTCCACGAACTAGGGTTTTGTCTAACCCTTTGTATGGTGTAAATGTGCACAGGCCTAGACTCCAAAGCCTAGGGATAGCTTACGAGTCGTGGGTCACTGGGTGTTTCTTCTCCCATAATAATGAGAGTCGCGACTTTATACTCATAAAACACCTGTAAGTATTTTTCTTTTCTATTCTTCTCTACATTCATATCTTCTCCCCTGTTTTTTTTATATTTTTTTTTTCTCTTTCTCGAATGCAACCTTATCTTTCCCCTCGTAAAACAACTAATTTATTTTTTGGAATTGTGTCTTTTTTACCCTCAATTTTCCTTTTATGCCATTGCTCGGATCCTCAAATCCACTGTATTAGCCATGATCTTGTATCCAACACGAGTGATTTTTATTTCATCGTCGATAGATTGAGATTATGCGGTTCAGATGAGCATGTTTCTATGAAGTTCCCATAGCTTGATGACACAAATTCACTTCAATATGGGGTTGTTTCTATTGGTGAAATTCCGCTGTGTGGTGGAGGAATACCTCACTCAATATCAGCGGACCTATCAGTCCTTGGAGTTGGGATTAATTATTCCCGAAGGCCCAAATCCCCTGTAGGTTGTGTTAATGTTGAATAACCCCTGCAAAATTTTGTTGGATTTGTCACAAAGGCATTATCCATCACACAGTATTATGCTAAAAACACCAAAAATCAAATATTCAATTATTTCACATCCTGGAGGCGGGCTCGATTCTACCAAACCTTTCCACAATTCAAGAATGAATCGATTAGTTATCCACATACAATTGGGTGCTTAAGCTTTTTAGTTGAATGAATTCATTAGGCCAGGGATCTATTTGGACCACTGGTCTATTCGATCTATCTGGTAAACAATATGCATGTATATATTATTAATTTGTAGATGCAACCAGGTGGCATAGCAGGACACCCACCCCTATATTTCTATTCGTTATCAATTAGACAAACTATAAGGGCAGACCAATACAAGAAAGAAGGTAGCCTCCCATCCCATCCAACTGCCCGTTTTTCATAAAGTAGGCTAGCCAAAATTAATAGAAATGCTCTAAGTACCAAGTTTCCAACCCCCATCTAATCTAGACAATGGGTAACTATATTTCCTTCAGAACTATACTGGCTTTTATAGTTTATAGGTAACCCTTGGGACCAAACATCCTTAATAAGGTTCAATCTTGGGAAATCCTTGAGCAAAATAAATAAAAGGAAGACTTCTTTTTATAGTTTATAGGTAACCCTTGGGACCAAACATCCTTAATAAGGTTCAATCTTGGGAAATCCTTGAGCAAAATAAATAAAAGGAAGACTTCTTAGATAGATATACAATCAAGATCGGGATCAGGAGACGCTGCTAACTTGCAGCGAATCCTTTTGAACCAACTATTGAGCAAAATTAACTTTCTTAGGCTCCAAATATTATTTTCAAATTGCTTGAAGCTGATATAGCCATTAGGAATTTTAAATTGTAGTTTCCATACCTTATTCACTCCAAGCTCTAAAAATGGAGTTGAGTAGAGCTAACTATAACCATTGACTAATTTGTATTTGTGGAAAGACTTTATTCCCCCACAAGCCCTCCATTTCTACCATTTCTTCAAAGCCTTTTAGTCTGGTTGGAAGGAAAACAATTAGGAATTAGTTTGGATTTTTTTAGAAATAAATCTATCAAAATTCTTTGATTGGAAGATTTTCATAAATTGATAGCAGGGGAGCCAACTCTTTGAATTAAGAGCATAAAGTATATTGCATAGATTTGGTGCCTTTTTTGAAGAAGTGAAGAATCAAAATCCATGGGTTTTCAACAAGAGGATTTCTTTCATCCAGAAGGATAGGTGACCACTAGAAGAATTTAGGGCAATTTGAAAGATGCTAACCAGTGAGGCCAAGTCAAACCGAACTCAAGGAGTTGTCCAAGGCATATTTATTATCTGTTGGATGGAGCGATTTTTCACAATCCGACAAAAACATATGAAACTCTACATATTGATGTTTGCTTTTGGGGAAAAATCGTTGTTGCTAGTGAATTAATAGGATCACCCCTGTATTAAGAGATTAGAGGTATACTAAAACGTTATTAGTGACATGGATATATTTAAGTAAAACATTTAGTGAGGTATACTAAAAAGTTATTACTGACAGGGATATATTTAAGTAAAACGTTTAGTGAAGAGGAATTTTACACCCCAAAAAGGTAAAAAAAAATTGACAGGTAAAATTCTAGTGAAATTCCAACACTGGCTGCTCGGGTAGCCAAACGTTCAGGACTTGCACACATAGTTCTAGGCACACCCTTTCATTCATACATAGATGGGCCTTTTTTCTCTACCTCTCGAGCTCAACGGGCATGGTGACTTGACTGGTGGATCCATGCAATTGTATTGAAAACATAGAGACCCAAAAATGTGAAGTGGGACCCCAACATCTAGAGGAAAGGATAAAAAATAATTATGTTGTAGATAAAGAGTTCGAATGCTTCCTATATAAAGATTGATCACCTATTCCAAAGGTATTATCTTTGTCAAATAGTTATGATTAAAGTATATATTATGAGCATTCGCGCCAGAGTAGGAGACAATTCCCATGAAAGATTATTGTGACTCAGATCTATAGTCTCATTACTAATAATTACTTATCTAGCTTGTAATGTAAGATTACCATATAATTTGTTACATTGCAGGAAAACATTTGACAGCCGATGGAGCCCAAATAGGGATGTTGGCATACTGCCAATAAAGTGATTCATGCTCAGGTCTAAGTGCTTCAATCTATTCAGATAAGCTAAGTTCTCAAGAGATCCAGACGGAGTATTGTGTGTGAAATATAGATATTGTAAAGAAGAAGAAAGCAATGGTAAGTCACCTGATAGCATATTGTGTCCGAGATCAATGTGTAGAACTTGCCAAAATTACAAACTCTAAAGTGAGCCACCCTTAACTAGTAATTATGGGGTGAGTCACATTTCTCTTGAGTCGGTCCAAAACATGACTAGGATCATAAATACATTGTGTACAACTACATTTGGTGGTAATGCTTGCACTCGATGTAGTTGAAGCTTAGGAGGATGAGCCAGTTGTGAGACGTTGAAGAGATAGCGTTTCCTTTCCTTTGCCAAAGGACTTCTGAATTCTAGCAATCTCACAAGGGGGCGAAATCCTTTCGATACGAAGACCTGATCGCAATTATCAGCCTCAGCGAGGCAGCATATGGTTGTGGCCCACTTTTCACGAATCTGTGGCAAATAAGCACAACAGCTTACTGTGTATGGTGTTGTGTATCGACGGCTTAAACTTTAAAATATCAACCTGGACGTCTGAGCATTGGCTAAGCCTTTGTTAAAAGACGTCAGAGCGTTAAATATTAAGCCTCCATTATGGTATTGGCATTGTCAGCACATGTTGGCATTAGGTAAGTTGAACAAGTTTAAGTGTTGAAATAGTGAGCTCTAACAATTTTGATAGTCTTTGGGGAAAAATGATTGTGTGTATTAAGTCTGATGGTAAAGTTGTGAGTTAGTTAGAAGGTTCGTCCACTTTTGGGTAGTGGGCGTAGGATGTAAATGTGGCCAATATAGCCTATACAAATATAAAGGGTTGGTATTTTTGGGAGTTCAGTTCTCTTCAGTTCAGTGAGTTGGGTTCCGTGTTATTCTATTCGGTCAAGTTTGTATGGAGAAAAATATATTTTGATGTGAGGAGTAATCTGTAATGTCATGAGGCTGTGTGCATTATATGAAAGATATGAATAAGAGTCAAGGAAGTATTGTCAATCCACAAGTTGTGTGTGTCGACTGAATGTAATGGGGATTGTGGAGAGATGTTTGCAGGTTGTGTGCACTGACCAAAGCATTTGAGATCCAACTCTTGCTAATTAACGAATGGTTTTGTGGTTTTTTCCGTATGGGTTTCCACCACGTTTCCATGTTAAACTTTATGTGTCGGATGATGTATGATAATTCTGTGAATGTTTTATTTTGTGTATTGCTGCGACTAATGATAATATGCTAGCTTCTGATTAAGTAATTGAATCAACAAGGTTTAATGTATTTTATGAATATGTTTTGAGTGTATGCATGGATTGTAATACTATGCTCTGATAGTTATGTATTGATGACTTGCATGTAGATGTTTAACATGAGAAGATCCCCTTTACCACTTCAGAAACCTGATTCATGCAGCTCCTATAGGTATCTCGGGTGAGACTTCACTTGCGTCGCAGGTGTTTTTGATGGGGTTAAGCTTTGTCGGGTTGGTACCTTTGGGTTTTGTTGGTTATACAGGATGTTGAACCTGGGACAGTCGAAGATAAGACAAAAAATGGTTTCGTTGATAGGACTGGGATTGTTGTGAAGGGGACATGTTTTGGCACCCAACGAAGCCTGAGATTCAAGATTGGATAAAACAAAAGGCTCGGGAATTTACGCAAGAATAAAATAGAGGGTCGTGACTGACTACAGGGGAATGGTTACAAATGTATGTTTACTTAGATATCCATGTGATTTTCTTTACTGAATTTCCTGTTATATTATATGAATGGTTGGCAAGATTAGCACTCCAGAAGAAAACATTTCAAGGAGGTGAGCCTAGGGGTTTGACACCTCAACTAATCTGGCGACTTGAGAGTGTTAATAATATCATCTCCAGGGTTATTGATTTTTGGGCTGACGTCATTCTAAAAGGGTATATTACTGAGATCGTTGTGGATACTATTAAATCATATAATGAGACTAAGAAAGAATTTTTCCCAGGTCCCAGAGGCAGATACCTGAAGTCCTTAAAGTTGTGTATTAAAATGATGGTATGTGGAAAAAGAATTATGCAGATGGATTTTGGCAAGTAAATAATTGTGCGCGGAGAACATGGGTAGTGCTGGGAAGAAGGTTTGGAGAAGATAGGAAGATTGAGTTGAAATGTTCCAAGCTGATAGTGAGACCGATGAAGAGGGTGGCCGCCTAAGGAGTGGGAGAAAACTCTGATCAAATAAGAGGATAAGGACTACGACAAGGAGAGAGAGAGTTTTAGTGTGACCGAAAGAGGGGACTACGAATTGGTGCCATAGCTCAACGAAAATGAGAAGCATCAACTTATTTTTGAAGACGAGGAAGAGGTGCCATATCCATACCAAACCCAAGACTATGACAGACCTATGACTTCATGTACATCTCCGATATTAGAGGTAAGACCTAAAAGCGACATCAGAGTGTTTCTTGTCAAATCAAAGTAACATAAATAGTCACGATAGTGGTCAAAAAGTTCATACTGGTGGTCCATCCAATTTGAGTTCATCAATACCCCAAAGGCATAAAATGGTTGGGGATGACATGAAGTTTCCTATATTTAATGGAAATGGGCTGGAAGACCCCGAGCAACACTGGTTTTTGTGTGAAGCCATCTATACTTTGCGACAACTCTAGGATGAGGCAGTAAAAATGGCTCAGATGATCACGACCTTTAGGGGCGCGCCCTATATTAGTATATGAAGTTCTTTGTGGTTCCTACAGGAACCCCTTAGAAGTAGTTAAATTAGATTTTAACTGGGTTAATAGCTAAGTTCAAGAAGCCTAAATCCGACTCATAGGGTATTACAAAGTTGAAGGAGATTAAGCAGTCATCGAGTGAGTCTATCTAAGATTTCGACCACAGATTTTAAGACCCTAAAAGCTAAGGTAAGTTTTCAAATGTTCGATGTGCAACATAAAGAGTGGTTTATTGTTGTGCTATTACCCCATATTCATGTTCCCCTGATGCAGCAGAAGATAGTGCCCCAGATAGAAGCTTTAGAAATTGCAATGAAATTAGAAGTGTCACAAGTCAGAGAAACTGGTGTGGGAATGGAACAAATTCAATCACAATTGGCTAATCTTTCACTACAGATCCAAGACATCAAGAAGGGAAAGGAGATTCGTGAAGATATTGGTGCACGAGGTGTAAAATAAAAGGCCATCATAAAGTTGATTCATTCCCAACCTTTCTGAACTACCTTGTCGTGGGTGCTCCAAATCCATTAATTTCACAAGGGATGCCATGGTTTAGAGTCTGTCAAACCAAGTGACATTGTTCAGAAGAGTGTTTGTATTTACAAAAGATAGTAAGTGCACCCATCTGTCTTTATTGTAAGTTCTGCCAATCTATGGGCCATGATGAAAAGAACTGAAGGGAAAATTAGTTGCTATAGGAAAAGACAATGGATACCTCTTTGATGAAGACTGATGAGAAAATGCAAGCTTAGAGATCACATGCACAATTCCCTCAACCTAAGGGGGCGGTCATTTCAAAGGTCGATGCAGAGGAGGAGGATTTGGTCAAGGAAGAGTCCAAGTCATCTTCTATAATTGTGGACAACTTGGACACTATGCCATATATTGCACAAGTCCTACATCGATGTGTTCATATTGTAAAGCACTAGATCATACCATCGATGAATGCCCACATCTTATTGCTAAATGGCAGGACAAGGTCACTGAGAATCAAAACCAGCCCCCCGAATGCAAATTAGAATGTTCAGAAGATCTCAACTAAGCCTAGAGACAAACTACCGATTGTTGTTGTGTTAACCAAGGGAGGTACTGCGGTGGGAGATGATAAAGAAGAACCATGGAAAAATATGAGAATACAACCTGCAGCACAAAAGAAAGTGTTGTTTGATTTTCAGAAAGAAAAAGGGGCCTTCTTTGATGCATGAAATGAGTTTGTGGATAGTAATCATTCCTTGACATCTGTTATTCTTTCGGTATTCGACGAAGGTCCAGTCATCGACATGCCATAGAGATTTTATTAATCAATTCCAAAGAAGTTGACAGAACAGGTAAACATCCCGAATAATTTTTTGAAAAGTTGTTTAGCACTTGTTAAGAATGAAGATGTTTTGGAAGAGCTATCGGCTCTAATAGAATAACCTGAAAGCGATCTTCGAAAAGAGAATAATGTCAATCATATTCATAAAAGATAGAAGATTGGTTGAGCACTGCATATGAATGCTCAAATAGGAGATTATAATATGGATTTATTATTCTTGACTTGGGGTCAGATGTCAACATTTTGACAAAAGAGACACGGGAGAGCATGTGGAAGCCCAAGTTAGTAGGTCACCTATTCAGCCAAAGGAAATTTGGGGTCTAAAATGGGCCTTATAAAAAAATGTGCCATGGATGAGTTGGATAGAGTTGGACTTTTCAAGCCAATAGAATTTCAATATCTTTGGTCACCCATTATGGTTGAGTTGGACATATAATGCTTATGTGTCATAATTTTATTTGACAATAGCTAACTCCATATCAACCTCACCTTGGTTAAGATCGTAAAACGATAAGCTTGAAATACGATATATATACTTATAATAAATATATAATATTTTATTTTATCACTACTTCCAACTCATTTAAAAAATAATTCTCGCATTAATTAAAATTATAGTGGAGACATTTTGAAATACTAAAGCATTTACTAATCAATTTTAAAAAACAAAACTAAATAGTATTTAATTTTAAATGACTTATCTTGAAATACTAAATACAAATATTTAGTATTTCTAATATCACAAAAGTGTCATGTGACTTGTTGGGCGAACCTTTGGTTTGAGAAACCACGATCCAGGGGCACCTAAGCCGTCAAAATCACCCGGGGATTGCACTCGGCCTCACCACACCAACCCTTAGCATGGTTGGATTTAAATGTCGCCTTCCAGGAGCAACGAGTTTTGATCCTGGGCCGCCAAGCAAACGAAACCCCTCTCGACCGTTTGCTCTACCGGAATTTGACTTAAATTTGTTTGTTTTATATCAATCAAAATGTTTAATTAAAAAAAATTAAAATGAATAGTTAATTTAAATAAAAAACTATCTTTTATAAGCTTTATATAAACATTATAAGCTTTATATAAGTTTAAATAATAATAATAATAATAATAATATTATAAACGTTAAAATTAAAAACAAAACATTGTAATTAAAAAACAATTAATTTAAATAAAAATATTCTTATAATGAAATTTGATTTTGCGTTTTCTCTTCCACCTAGTTTGAATTTACCTTTGCCCACTCAATTTGATTTTACCTTTGCCCATCCACCCAATGGCCACCCAATTTGAATTTACCTTTACCATTCAATTTGATTTTACCTGTTCCCTCCCACCCATTGAATAAATTCATATTAAAAACGATAAAAATGGTCTTAATCATTGAACCATTGATCAACTAACGATTAAACCATTTATCGAGACGATTGAAGAACCATTGAACCAAATCTTTTAATCTATTTATTTGAGCCAAATGATAAAATAACCATTTCTAGTCCCGTTTTCCATTCGAAAAAGAACAGAGAAAAGAAAGCAGTGGGCACGCTGGTTAGATGAGCTGATTGGGGCTCGTTCTGTTTGATGGTTTCTTTCCAAGATGAATATGTTTCATCTAGTGAATTCATTGGAATGAATTGCACTAGGAACATTGGCCATTTTTTTAGATTTTTTTTTAAATGCTATTTTTTTTAAATTAACATGATAATAAAAATATTATATTTTTACATTTTAAATATTTTATGATTTTATTATAAATATTATGTACAAAATTTTAAAAATCAACATAATATGAAAAAAATATAAGAATATATATGGTTTATTAGATTATATAAATTATAAGA
>LPNX010751711.1:1241-116881 GCA_001517045.1 Pseudotsuga menziesii | reverse complement strand
TGGTAGGGGAGGTGGGAGAATGATACAAAAAGTGTGGAAAATGCCATTTGTGTTGTTCATAATCCCAAGGAATTAGGATCCAACATTGTAAGTGAATCACATGATAACCATAATGACATGGCCCATTGCTTGACCCTTTTGATCAAATTTTTTGTGTTGTTCATAATCCCAAGGTATTAGGATCCAACATTATGAATGAATCACATGATAACCACATGACATGGCCCATTGCTTTGACCCTCAAATCAAAATTGACACAATTAGTATAATCAATGGCCATTATGTAGTCCTCTAGCTTGTTGGTTACCACTTGAGATCTTTATTTCATTAGAAATGGTGAGATCTTTATTTCATTAGAAATGGTCCGCCTTTTGACATGCTTGGGGTTCATGGGCTCGAACCAACCTAAATTTGGACGGATCACCCCGTGGAAAAGTGGAAGCACAACCCTAACCAAGTGGAAGCACCTGTCCTCAACCCTCAACCCTGACCATCTGACCATGAGGCTCAAAACTCACCATCTAACCATGAGGTTTGAACTAGTAAGATGATGGTGAGTAAACCCGACACAAACCAAGTTCTCTACACCTCATGGTTAAATACTTCAACATTTGCACTCCTAGAGTATCCTCCAAGGACTATTCTTGCTTGAGTATCCTCCCAGGTGATTCTTGCAACAATCAAAATGTTTTATGATGATATTTTCAAGCTTATGTATATGATGGGACGATGTTTACTTCAATATCCTCTAGAGACATTTCTTGAAAGTATTATAATAAAGTATTATAATGAGATTTTGCAGCTTTGAATCTAGCATAAACTATTTGTTGTTCTTATTCTTTGTGTCAACCAGCATTGATGTCTCAATGTATGAGATTAGGATTCCTTAACAGGCATCGATATTTCACACCCTAAGGTCTTGAAAAATTCATTTAGCCATCTTGACTAGACACATATTTTTTTTCACCAACAAAAAACTATTATACTTGATATTCAGGTTTAGAATAAAAGTATAAAATGGATATAATCAGGACTTTATGATCTCAATTTACAAGAAAACTCAACAACCTTAAGGGGAACAACACCAAACACCCCTTGAAGCTCTACAAATGCCCAATAACAAGGATTCAAAAAATTCCCTTGACACATTACAGTAACTCCTCAAGGAGAACAAAGAAAAAAACCCTAACAGAATTGTGGGAGACACAGATTCTGCATCGAGCAGAAACCACAAGGCTAAAGGGAAACACACCGCTACCACAAGTGGAAAGGTAAAATGGCGAGGATACACCGATACCAGAAGCCGCTATCGCCAATGCTACACTTTGCCTAAGAAGACGTCACCTTCTCTAGACCATTGTTGACTTCGCTGTTGGTCCGTTGGATGACTTGAACGTACATGTTTATTAAAGATGACCTATTAAAAAAACCCTCTAAAAAATTATGAGCACATGAGCTCTGAAAGAAACAAAACAGAAAGAGGATGCCACACTATCGCAGAAACTCTCTCCACTTCCACTTCCACTTCCACTTCCATAGAACAAGGAATTGCTTCCAACTCTGAAAACACACCGTGCACACAAGCAGCAAAGTAGTGAAGCGGAAGGCCTATCCGTGACAACAACACTGACACAAGGCGTTTCCCCCATTAATCCCTCATCCACAACAACTGTCGCTGCCTGCTCATCGACCTTCTTCGCAGAGCGCTGCCACAACAAACAAAAATAAGATGGTCGAGACTCGAGATATTTGTGTAGAGTTTCTAATATAAACAAATTCCCATTCCCTGACATGAAAAGTCTTTCATCTATATCCATACAAGTGCAGGGAATACATCAATTCCATGTTGCATGACCAATAGAACCAAACCATCTTGCACTATCCATGCAAATGTAATGACGAGTCAAAAACATTTGACAACTCGGTCTCACATCTATTGCCTCATACTATGGTAAAGATAAGGTTGTTGGGATGCACATATTGAGTTGCAATAGCCTCAATGCTCAAATATATTATCATATCATGTGAACGTATACCTCCTAAGTTCAACATACCAACTCAAGGCATTATCTATAATGAAGTCTAGTAGATCACGGTGATGAAGCTTCCAATGGCCATGCTAGTAATATGTTTGGTTGGAATTTAATCCCTAATTGTAGGGCTTATAGTTCACATCATTCATAACATGGATCCTTGCCAAATGAAAAATGTGTTCTTTGCAAATAATGATTACATCATCAAAGTTTTTGTTTGTAAAGAATATTTCATAAAAAAAAAGTAATGTTCAATGCTTTGGTTTGTTGTGTATTCACTTCCAACTATGAACACCACATCGCAAGATTCCAAGGGATACATATATAGAGTTTCCAAATTAATGGAGGCTTCACCATTTGATTAATATAATAATAAACAACCTTGACTATAATATTATGTATTTGATTGGAAATATGAAACACTTGATTATTGATTTTCAGTTATGAGTTAAAAGGTAAGTTCGAAAAAAAAACTATCATCATTGAGGAGTTGTCTAAAGGTTTTGTAATGAGATTCATCATTATAGTAAAAATGTAAAATATTAATTTTTCATTATTCAAATTTTATTTTTTTATTGTAAAATAGATTCAGTGTCCTCAACAACCATGTTGTACTAGCAATGTATAATCTCAACAATATATATTTGCAATTCCAACAATTTCTCCCAAAAATGTTTTGAAAAATGACCAGAAATTTGGTCTTACCACCTTAAATAATCTCATTTATTTCAAAATACCGTGGGATGCCACATTTTTCAAAATTTTAATACAAATCTATTATCTACAAAGAGGATTGAACAAAATCATAATATTCTTCATTTCGTCTATTAAACAAAGGTTTGGATCTAATGGTTTAATTTCCTCACACTTTTAATTTCTTTGTTGGAATTAATAATAATTGAGTGGGATTTAAATGGATTCGTGCAACCATGGTAGGTAGACGACAATTTGTATTCCTCCCTCTAACCATCCCCTCCCTCTCACCGTTGTAAATGAAGCGCTCTCCTTTCCCAATCGTCTGTCTTTCCCTCTCGGTTCCATGCAGATATCTTAGACCTGATATAAAGCGACGCTCCTTTACGGAAGAAGAGTGGACTATTATTCAGTTGCATGCAAATCTAGGTAACAAGTAATGATATAAATCATGATTCCATATTCTCATGATGTAATTACCTAGAGAACATATAAATTAATTATGGTTTAATTAATTTATTATTCCTATGATTGCATATCGTCTTCCATATCCTCACAACTCCCAGGGAGGACATATAACAAGATCAAGAACTTTTTGAGTACCTATATGAAGAAATGTTTGTTGAGTACTTTTTGAATACTTGAATGGGACTTGATCCCTTAACACATGCACCAATAGCAAAAGCCAATGGTATTGCTTCAAAGAGGTCTAAGGACTTGACCCTCATGAGCCATAAGGCACAGTGGGAAAATGAAAGACTCGAAGCAGAATCTAGGGTCTCTAGAGCATCATTTCTCATGTCCTCTGATTCTATGAACTTTTAACATACCAATAACAATATAGTGAAACGACCACAATGCCTTACAATAATTCACCTTCTGACTATTTCTTAAAGATATGGAATTCAAAAGATGGTAAGGCCTTCAAGAAGGAGAATAATCATTTGAATGGAGGAGGAGGTAATCCTCATGCTTTATCATCTGAAATTCCTCAGTGTTCAGTTTCCTCCTTGTGTTGTGCTTCAACCCAAAATCATTTTTGTCAATCCTTGAAGCCAAATGACAAAGAATCATGGTTTCCAACAATGCAATTATGCATCATTTGAATGGATTGGGGACTATAATGTGGACACCCTTGAATAGATTTCATGTTTTTTTGATATGAACATGCGATAGAAGGGGAGGAAGGTGTGAGTGGGGTCATCTTTGACCCAGGAGGGATAAAGGTCAAATCCTTCGCCTGGGGACTCAGCAAGAGGACAAACAATTAGGCAATGTGGGCAGCGATAATGCAAGGTATGGAAGCATGGTTATAACTAAGCATTAAAACCTTCTACATATTTGGATACTCTAGTCTTGTCATCCAAATGATGAAGAGCATCTAGTATGGAAAAAGGAAGGAGATTGGGCATGTTCAAAAGAGAATTTTGGCCTTCTTCCTAGACCTTTCAAAAATACAATTTCTCCATGTAAAGCGGAAAAACAATACTAAGGTAGATAGGCTTGCCAATATTGGGGCCAAGCTTAGGCAAGGTGAAATGGTGATTAATTAACAACGATAACCCCATTAATAAATGAACAAGTTTTGAGTCCATATTAATGGTTTATGTTATTCCCTCTGTTTAAATTATTGTGACTTTGATCTACAGGAAATTAGTGCAATTGAATTGTATAATTGAGCAGTTGAATGGAATGAAAATTGTACACTGAACAAACAAAAAAATTCAGAGGAAACAAATAAGTATTGATCAGTAAATTACAACAATAATGTTCATTAATTCCAGCTGTATACAATGATGTTACATAAAGGAGAATTCGAATAATGTGGATAAGATTCGAATCTACCAACTGAATCTTGACTGACTGGCTAACTATAAGTGTCTAAAACACTATCAGAGCTCACTACTCTAACTCCAGATGTCTAATTCAGTCTCTCAATCAGTTAAACCAGTTAAACCGATGAGGTAGGTGAGAAATGGTTCCTACCCCCATGCAGCCATGCAAGACTAGCGCTAACTGAACTGGAGGAAATCTAATTGAATGTAACTGGAGCATAACTTAGCATAACTACCTACCAAGTACAACCAACTGAAGAAGGTTGGTGGTAGTACTTGGGGTGGATCCTAAAGTGTAGGGATTGGCACTGGTGACACCCATATGGCACACTAATGGCACCGATGGGGAACAATGGTGGCACCAATGGCACCAGTGGCACCAAACTCTAGAAAATGACTCCTAAGTTAGGAAAATGATCTAATAGACTATATCTGGATAAGGGAGGATTATAAATCATAACACCCCCTCTTAATCCTGACTTGGAAAACTGTGGGCCTTGTCAACAAGGACAAAAGTCACCCATTACAATATAAAATAATTAAAAAGTTTCTTAATAAACCAAGGAAAATTGGGAAAATCCCCTCTTAAAAATAAATAGGAACAAGAAATACAAGCTATTCTAAGGAGAAAAGACTTCCTCTTTGGGAAATAACTTGCAAAAACTCTGCTTCATTTTGCAGCACTATGCAACAGTATGGTTCTTCTGTGTAGCAACATCCCAAATTTGTGCATGTGAACCTCTCAATGTTCTTCTGATCTGATGGATGTAGTATGTGTTTCTTCTTGCCGGAGGAGGAAAGGAATGATCAAATTTCTTCTTCTATGGGCCAAGTGATTGATCATTCTCTATCATCAGGTAGCACTTTCTTAGAACCTTCTTGCACCACTCTATAGAGAGAGAATATGTGTGTGAGAGAGAGAAACATGTTCATTCTGATACTTGGACCTTGTTCTCCTTTCTTCTGGATTCCCAACACCATCCCTAGTTGCAACAATGAGCTTTTGGACCCATCTAGGCTTAGGCCTTTGGTTTGGAATCGATGTTGGATCTGGATTTAGAATCTCATGAGGTTCAACCTCAATACCAAGATCATGCTGATCTTATTCCTCTTCATATGAATATGAAACATGTGACAAATCATCATCATCAAAAGGTAGTGGAAGAGTGGTTATACCTTCTTGTGCTTCAGATGGTGGTAGATCAAACAACTGATCTTCTTCAAACTGAATACTGCGCTCAATTAAGCATTTCCTAGTTTCAAGTTCCATCAACTTGTATGCTTTTGCATCCTTTGCATATCTCAACAGTATGCATTCTCTACTCTGGGCTTGGAAGGCCTTTCTCTTATCAGTGGGTATTCTGGCCCAAGCTTTGGAACCAAAAACTCTCAAGTGAGAGACATTGGGCTTATTTCCATGCAGTGCTTCGAATGGAGTGTCCCCAACCATTGTTTTATGAGGCACTCTATTCTGTATGTATGAAGCTTAGTTTACAACTTCTGCCCAAATAGAAGGAGGAATATTGTTGTCTTGGAGAAGACAGGTTTCCATCTCCTTCAATGATCTATTTTTCCTCTCAGCCACACCATTCCGCTGTGGTGTGTATGGAACTGATTTCCATTCGAATCCCCTCTGATTCACAATATTGCTGAAAATATCTTTTAATGTATTCATTTCCATTATCTGATCTTATGCACTTGATATTTTTCCTGAAACTATTCTCAATCATAGATTTTAAAAATTTAAAAATTCCAAATACTTATGATTTCTGTTTCATGAAGTATATCCAACAGAACCTAGAACAATCATCAATAAAAGCAAAGAAATATCTGGAACCATTAATTGATGTTGTATGCACTGGTCTTTACACATCACTATGTATAAAATCAAGTATAGAGGAAGCTCTATGTGCATTCCCAAATTCATACCTCTTCTTTGGATGTTTACCTACCAAGCAACCAAGACATACTCTATCTGATGTTTGGATGAGAGGCAAGCCTTCAACCATTTTTTCATTGTGGAGTTGCTGGAGATATTTGAAATTTAGATACACAAATATCTCACGCCACATCTTGCCGGTGTTGTTAGCATGAGTCAATAGAGTTGTAGGAGGTGAAATAAGAAAAAAATGAGAGAACTCATATGCCTTTGAGGCATGATTTGCAATCCCTTTCACTATGAGCTTTCCAGTAGCATTTTCTGTGATTTTAACTAAGTCATAGTTGAATGTAACTCTCTTGGGAGAGCATGTATGGATCATCTAATAAATAGACAAAAAATTTGCTACAAGAGAGGGCACATAGAGAACATTTTTGAACTCACCATGCTGGATTTTAACTGAACCTCTTCCTACCGCTGGAATTTGGGAGTCATCTCCCATGTGAATGATAGGTCCTCCCTATAGAGTGAGAGTGGAGAAGGACTCATTGGAGGAAACCATGTGGTTGAATTATCCAGAATCAATCAAGTAAGCTTTCGACTGAGTAAGGACTGCCTTCAAGGAATGACATCTCTCATGATCTTCTGTCGATGGTTCAACATCCTAATTCTTTGCTCCTTGTGGAAGGGCAATGTTGTTTTGTTCAAGGAGGGCTGACAATTGGTCGATCTGCTTATTCATGCATTGGATTTCAGGATGAAAGCTCGTTATACAATAAGGACACTTAGCCTTTTCAAACTTTTTCTTCTTCTTGGAACCCGAGGCTCCTTCGAAAGACTTCTGACTCTCTTTTGGCTTCGAATTAGAGTCTTTAGTCTCCTTCCCCTTGTGATTCCCTTTATCTTGCGCACTGGTTGAGTCTGACATCATAAGAGCTTGGTTCTTGGAAGTTTGGAGGCCTCCCATTTGGACCAACTTATCCTGCTTCTGTATTAAATACTTGACAAAGCCATCTAGTGAAGGTATCTTCCAATTAGGGATGGAATATCTTCCATAATAGAAGGTAGAGACAAAGATAGAGTACTTAGAACCAACTTTGTTGAGCACAGAGAGCACAAGATACTCATCCTTCCTCTGTATTTCACATTGCTTACACTGTAGTGCTAGAGACTTGAATTTCATGAAAAACTGTTGGATAGTTTCGAAACTGTTGGGATGCAGTGAAAATAGCTCATTCTCCAATATGTGCCCTCGAATATAATATTGCTTTCCAAACAAGAATTCAAGATTCTCCCAAGCTTCTTTAGGAGTCTTCAATCCCTCAATATGAAAGAAGAGATCCCGATAGATGTGAGTGCAAAGGAATCCAAATGTTTCATCCAACCAATTCAAGAACTTATTTTTCTCAATAGGATGATGAGGTTTTGTCTCTATCCCCATAGCCATCCTAAATAGCCCAATATTGCTCAAGGATACCTACATATCTTCCCTCCAATCAAAATAATTGAAGGGTGTAAGGATCTGGGGTACAAGAGCAGTAGAATCCATCAATTCTCCTTCAGAACAATCTATTCTTCAATCAAGCTACGCAATACCTGTAAGTAAAACTGCAAAATAAAAATCAATTCACAATCATGTCAGAACCAAGCCTTCCATATCCACATGTACACTTTCTCAGGGTCTGTCATGCATGCACAGACTTCTCTGGACGAATCTAGAGTTAGCAATGCACACTTTGTAGGACTTATGTGGGAACCCAACTACTTCTGGTGTACAATGGAGATTGGATAGATTTGCTGCTTTCCTGAACATACTCTGATACCATGTTTAAATTATTGTTCCATTGATCTATAGGAAATCAGTGCAATTGAATTGTATAATTGAGTACTTGAATGGAATGAAAATTGTACACTGAACAAGACAAATTTCACAGGAAACAGATAAGTATTTCTCAGTATATTACAACAAAAATGTTCATTAATTCAAGCAGTATACAATGATGTTACATAAAGGAGAATTCAAATCATGTGGATAAGATTCAAATCTACCAACTCAATCCTGATTGAATGGCTAACAATAAGTGTCTAAATCACTATAGGAGCTCACTAGTCTAACTCCAGATGTCTAATTCAGTCTCTCAATTAGTTAAACTGGTTAAATTGATGAGGTAGGTGAGAAATGGCGCCTACCCCCATGCAACCATGCAAGACTGGTGCTAACTGAACTGGAGGACATATAACTGAATGTAACTGGAGCATAAATTAGCATAACTACCTACCAAATACAACCAACTAAAGAATTTTGGTGGTGGCACTCAGAGTGGATCCAAAAGTGTAGGGATTGGCACTAGTGGCACCCAGATGGCACCAATGGGGCACACTAGTGGCACCAATGGAACTAGTGGCACCAAACTTTAGCAAATGACTCTTAAGTTAGGGATATGATATAATAGACTATATCTAGACAAGGGAGGATTATAAATCCTAACACCCTCGAGGCTTATTTATTTCTCTAATCCTTCTTTAATGTGGAGATGAGATGGAGGTGATATTCATGTTTATGGATCAATGTTTGGGAGGGCATATGGTTCGTGAAGGTGGTGGGTAGGTGTGGGAATTGCATGCTCCATTTTGTACATAACCTCCTTTGGTTGAGTTAAAGGGATAGACCCTCGTGAAAAAGTTATGTTCTTAGATATGGAATATCCTTTGCATGAGTCGAGATTCCTTTATTTAGGCAATGTTTAGTATCTTCTTAGATAATTGAGTGTTTCCGAGAGAACGTATAAAAGAGTAAGGTTTGTACTCCAAAAGGAATTAAGGTATGAAGGTAGACATAGGGGAATGGGGGATAACATTATTGCACTTTCTCATGTTGGTGAAAATGCATTGGAGACAATTCTGGAAGAAATTCGGAAGCTGAAGAGTAATATGGTGGATCATAGAAAAAATATTGCAATGCACATTTGAGGTCTCAAAGATGGGTTTGGATGAGACAAAGAGAATATTAGTGGATGTTACTGGGATATATTCTCACATAGATGACACTAAAGGTTGTATGGGGTACAAGTTGGAAAACTTGAAGATATCAAACGTAGCATGCAGGAAATGGAGTGCACATTGAGTTGGAGGCACCAAGAGATGCATCAAGTTGTTTCTAATCTAAAGTGACATTTCTAGCAGCAGAGAATGAATGCAAACGAATGGAACAATGAATGGTTTGTTCAACTTAAGGATATCCTAGAAGAATTACATTCTCACATCAATGGGTTGTATAGAGGAAACAACAGGCCCTCCCGTGAACAAGATGGAGCCTCCCCTATGGATGAAGTTTCCACCTTTTAGCCAGCAACAGAAGAACACTTAGGCCAAGAATGAAGTTTTTTTCCTTTTCCTTTTCCTTTTGATATGTTTTTTTTCTTTTTCCTTCGACTTTTGATATGTTTTTTTGTTGATATCTATGTGGTCATTTCATTAGAGTCTTGTCACATACCCCAATTTTGTAAAATAATGTTATTTGTTTTAAATTGATTCCTAAGGCATTATGTTAAATTTAATGCTAAGTTGAAACTGATGACTCAGCAGAGTCAAAAGATGTGGAATGTAATTCTGAATATTTTATTTTTAATAAATAAAAAGTGGAGACAACAGCTTGTGAGAGCTGTTAATAAGAGTGTTACTGGTCAAACTGGTGGAAGGAACTAGGTGGAGAGCAAAAGACAAGTGGCAGCATCCTCAAACACTTCCTATGTTGCAGGTGGAAACTTCCCTACATTTGGGGTCATGATCCCCTAAGAAAGTGGGATCAGAGCAGGTGGCTCAATTAATGACAACTAACCCAAAAAGACCTAGGCAATCTTTTAAAAATGCCCAATGTAGAGAGCTGAGGCTGCTCAGATATTTTCCAGGAGAAGAATCATTCAGGAGGAATGCACTTCAAGGAATTCATTGGGAAAAGAGAAACTGGAAGGAAGGTGTTTTGAAGGATAAACTGTAGGAACTTGATTTGATACAGATTTCTAGCTGAGAGATTTGACTGACGAGTTCAGGATTGGTATTGAGTCTCAGGACTAGTACTTGATTATTTGCTTCACCTAGTTCCAGCCAGGGAGACCAGAGCAGGCTCGGGGGTCCTGAGGAGTCGCTGTTTGAGCGCTCTCCAGGAGTTGGTAGGGAGGAACGGCCTCCCATTGCTGTTGTTGACCAGCTTTAAGAACAGGTTCTGCTATTTACTAATTTTTGTGTTAATATCTGTGTGTGAGTGAATGATGCATTTCAGGTTATGATGTAAACTTAGAGGATAGAATATCTTAGCTTGTTTAGTAATGAAATTATTCTTGATGAAAAATAAACCCTACCTGTGTTTTTCCCCATCTGGAGTAATCCAGATCGTACTCTAGCACAGGTGGTGAATTTAGATGAAGAAAATATGATGTAAATATAAAATAAGATGTTAGCTTGATTATGAGAATGCTTTCTTTTAGTTGTTATCAGAAGAAATATTATTCTGTACATGGAGTAGTGTTAGACCTAGACTGTGAATGTTAGATTATTAGAAAAGGAAAGGAAGCTATATCGTTACACTAACAGTAGTATGTTTTGGTAGATGAAACAGTTCTCTATACAACATTCATTTCAGTAATCTTTATATCTATTTCGAAACCAAATGAAAAGAATATAATAGTTAAAATGTGTAGTGTTAGGTTAAATAAAAATGTCTTTTAGCTCTACAGTTTATATCTTTCCTGTTTAGGATAAATAACTATTGTATTTATAACAACCAAACTGTGAGTAAGGATAGATAAACCTGGATTTAATTATAAAGATAAAACTAGTTGGTTTAAGATTCTATTTATGGTTGGTAATGTAAATAATTCTTTCATTTTTATCTAGCTGAACTTAAACAAGTTCTACAGCTACTAACCTATCTTTTATAGAATTTAAACAAACACTACAATATATTTTAGAGGAAAGAACATAGTTAGTTTGTTATTTCTCTTATTTTATAAATACTAATATTATAATATAATTAGGGTAACATAGAATACAGAAGGGACTTCTTTATAAATTATTTAATATAGAAAGCATAAGAATATAACAATAAAATACTTTCTCATTATACATCTATAAATAGATTAAGTACAAAGATAATGTATATATTTATAGGAATAGTATTTGTTTGTAAGTAAAATAACATTCTTATCTCATTATAATAAATATCAAGTAAATATAAATTTTGTACTTAAAAGATGTAACTATCAGTTACATAAGTACAACTCTAAGAACATTAAATTACTTATTTTCTAAAGGTTAACAAATACAAAACAATATTTACAACCTTATTATAATAGAGAGAATTAAGGTAAGTTCATATAAAAACAATATACAGTTATCCTAAATAATTTACAGGGTAAATTTAAATATAATAACTTGCAGGAATTAAATTAACAGAACATAGACATGCTCGATTCACCGAGCTTAATAACCATTTATACAATATAGGTAATAACAAAATAAATTACAGTATTATATTGTAAACAAAAGATAATTAAAAAAGAGACAGTATATACATCTTTACATCACGGAGTTAGGGTAAAAACCCTACTGTATCAAAATCACAACAGAGGTATCAAACGAAAGAGTTTAAGCTCCTTCTAATGCCTTTCGGCTTCTAAAAGTTAACGGAGTAAGGCTTTATCGGCCTTCCCTCACCTATACATTTTATACACAAAATCTAGAAGCAAAATCAAAATTTACAGGTCACGGCCTAAGCCGAAAGCCCCGCATAAAGTAAAGGTTTATCATTAACAAGAACAACGAACCAAGTTAACCCAGGTAAACCAAAACCACGAGGGTTTTGCAGGCCACGACGACCAACCATCAAACATCCCATATGGAATGGAACAAGGACGAACTGCCATGGGATATCCAAGGCTTACCGTGAGCAAGCGGTTGTCCCAGCCTTGCACCAACCACGCAAAAGGACAAGCCGTCACCTGTGTAACAACACCCATGATATCGTTAAAATCTTGCATTAATATGAGCAAACATGTAATGAAACAGAGCTGTAAAGAAACAAAGTTACCATTAATAATGCTTACCTAAAAGTTCACTGAAACGTAACCACGCACAAGCAATAGTGCAGCTACCAAGGCAAGGAGGAACAAAACCTTCATCTGCCACAGGAAAAATGGAGATTACTAACGCAGCAATGACCAGCGATGGCCAGGAGATTAAGCGACGAGCCAAGCAAGTATATATGCTTGGGCCGTAATTGTGTCTCAACCAAAAGTCCACCTTGCTGCAAAACCCTAAGACCCAACAACTGTCGAGATGCAAGACCATGGCTCTCACTACTGGGCCACAGGTGAATAAGACTTTTACAGTCTGAAGATTATTGAAAGGAGCAAGCAGTGAAGGATAAACCCCAGAGGAAAACAACCAACCCAGTTCTAACAGCAATCAATTTGTTTACAGCTCTTCTCTATTGAGCGTTCAGGGCAAGCCCACAATGTGCAGGAGACAAAGAAGCAAGCTGGGAGACTACCAACGACGAATTGTGGAGCGACAGGGCAGTCAACCAACACAGTAGCAGAGCGGCCGGAGGCCGAAAACAATGGAGGAAATAACAAGCTTAGGGTTCGCCAGTGCCTTTTAACTACACAACACTTGGCTACGATGATGCCACGTTCACAAACAAATTATTTGCATGCAGTGGGTAAAACTCTATAGTCCCGGCGTGCAATGAACAAAAGAATTATTATTCCTATCACATGGAGATTCGAAGTTTCTGTAAGGTTCGATACCCCCGAAGTCAACCTAGCTTGCACGCCGAAGTGTAAACAACAGAACATTAGTATTATTGTTAGGTCTTAAACTTATCAAGGGCGTAGTTAATACTATGACCCATCATTTATACAAACACGATATTCATTCATTCAAACGATTATAAATCTATTGAAGGTTATGTCATTTTAATATTTTATAAAAGAAGTTCATAAAATCAATTTATGGTAAATACTCTTCTTGCAAGCAAGTATTCGTTCAACCAAACGATTTTATTTTGGCAAGGGTTATACCACTTATTATTCAACATAAGAAATTCTTAAAACCTATGTAAGATAAGATATCCTTCTTGCTAAGTTTATTCTCATTATACCTTTGAGTATTTAATTATTAAACTATTAAGATTTGTAATGAGAAGGTTAAGCCCTAAAGAAATTATCGGGCTTGTCATTGGAACTTTGATGAATTAATAACAATAACTGGACAAAATCTTCCTAGTAAGTTAAGTATAAAAGAACTTAGTTCATCGACACTAACTTAATCCTTTTTGAGAGCAGTATGTAATAATGATATAATTCCTTTAAACTTCAAAGCTTTGGAAGTTGGAATAATGGTACAAAAACTCATTTATCATTGCGCATTACTTACATCTCACAAGAATTAACCAAAATTTATCATAACATAAATGGTATATGTTCACAATTTAAGATAGACCCTTAACATAAAAACTCTGCCATCTGTAGTCTGCGTGTAAAGAAAGATTTAAGGCGTTTACACACAATGACTATGGTAAACATTGATAAACATCGAAAAGATTAGTACGCAATAAAAACTATAAACTACAACTAGAGAGAGAAAGCAACTGTCACCAATACTGTTAGGATTGAATCTCGTTCTAAGGCGTCTTTAAAAAGAATAACGATCTAATGGTTTTACCTCATAAAAGCATTTGAAATTGAAACAACATTTTTATTCTTTTACTGAGCTATTATTTTTGCAACGAACATATATCTGTATGCTTTATGATTATTGACAAGCAGCACCGGATCTTTCTTACCTGTAAATCTGTAAGAGCAGGTAAACTTTCTGCGTTAGCTCAAAAGCTAAGTAAGCCCTAGAATACCAAGACAGTTCCACCTTGTGGTCGCAAAGAAAAATAAGTCATTAAACTGAAAAAGAATCATTCTAGAAGATAAACATAATCAAGTAGATAATTCAGATTATGAAATCATTAACTTATAACTAATTAAAACAATTAGTTGACTGCATTATTAAATATTATCTATATTTTCAAAATTTTAAAATTTTCGGAAATTTTGGGACTTTGACAAGTCTACTAAGCTAGAGGAAGTATAATAAGTTTTGGAAAATACTATAATTTTGTGTACCAATCAGAGTAGACAGGGGACATGGATGGGTTGTCTATTTCATGCATAAGGCTCTTATTTTAGATTCTCGTTTTAATTCCCTAGGGGTGATCTATAAATCCTGTTTAATATATAAATACAAATTCTCGTTCTTGTTCAAATAAACATGGGCTAGACAGAAGATAAGTCGCCGATGAATTAGATTTTCCAAAGCTTCTTATGAATTCACTGATAATGATGACAACATTAACAACACCAATATCATTTAGTCAAAATTGAGTGTAGGTTTTCAACATCCACCTACTTCACCATGACCCAAATTACATGACGACAATTACTGGAACAATATGTGGTTTATTTCTCATGCATCTACACATAGTTGAGATTCAATTCTCATTCTTCATCCTCCCAATTTATGCCTGTGGATATACTTTGAGCTCTCGTCCTCGCTAAATCTATGATAATCAAAGATAATCCTTTCAAATTCCACTACATACTAGTGAGATAGGTTTGTATTGAAAATAAAAAAACATTGTGTCATAAGAGAAAAGGATGACCTCCAATGGTATAGTGTCTATTGCATAAAACTTTGGAATAGAATCCAATACCATCCTCGACAATATGAGTTCAACATTTCACTTACGGGTATAAAACCTAGGTAGGGAGGATAACATTCCATCCCACAACAAAGTTATCTACACCCACATGACAACGCATAAATACAATATGCAATATAAATACATGCAAATAAATGTTTTTGGTATGAGTATTATTGTAATAAAAATATTAATAATGCTCATACCAATAATAAAAATTTACGTTCCATATTTTATTTATTGCATTTATATTGTATTTATATTGGAAACATATAAATACAATAATAATTCCATATTGTATTTAATTGGGTTATTGATTTAGTGGAATATGAGTTAATGTTAATTAATGCATTAATTAATTAATATGGTTGTATTAATTATGACAATATGATTATTTATTTTAAAATTGGGTTGGGATGCCATAATTATGAAAAAAAATTAATATAAATTTATTATGTGTGGAAAAACATAATTTTATAAGTGGACAACCACATTCAATATAAATTTATTATGTGATTGAACATAATGAGAATATTCTTGGTTGTGTCTATTATCACTCATATTTTTTCCTTTGGTTGTGGAAGGATAGTTCCAAGGTAACCTTTCAAACCAATCTTAAGGAGGAAAGTTGGCTTCTTTACTACCAGAGAGGGCTCTCTCAACAAATAAGATACAATGGCCAGAGATATTCTTAGATAAAGAACTTTAAAGATGATAATGGTTGAAACAAGAGGGTATCATTGGGCATGGAGTCAAAATCATAAGTTGTTATAGATAAACATGGATTTTGCAACAAGATTTATTCATAGAGGCAGGGTAATCATTCTTTCACAGTGGAGTTCTTGATTTTCTTGTAGTAAGGAGGAAAGATGAACAATCCATTAATACGGGCACCAAAATATGAATCCAATATTAGCTTTAGAGGAATTTTGTTTGTGAATACTTGAAATCTATGAACCAGGGCATATAATTATGAATTATGATTCAATATAAACTTATTCAAGCATGAAAGACAACACAATGGAAAAGATAACAGGAAAAACATTCACATGAGAAAAGGAAGTACATATTGTAAAACAACAACACGAGAATCTTTGATATGGAAAAAATCTTGCTTGACTCTGCAAATTTTATTAAATTGAAAATTGCTCAGTTACAAAAATGAGTTTCACTCTAATGGGTTCCAACCCCCTATTACATTGTAAAACATGTTTTTATACATCAAAATGCTCCTCGACTTGATACCTAACTATCTACATTCTAAAAATAGGCTTCTCTTAACTACCTTATTACATATGTCAAAAAACGTATTCAACTAAATCTCCCTAAATACCCCAAATCTTTTAATTCCACTATGAAGTGGATCTTCACACATCTTCAATTTGAGCATTAGAATGGAAATCTTCATTGATACAACCTATATTTCAATTTCCCAAACTTTTCAATGGTTTTCCATTGATCTCCAGATGACACTTCAAGATTTTCCATTTATTTAATCAATACTCTTAGCTCCACATGATCTACATAACAAATAGGTGGGAGCTTGGCACCAATCACTCTAAATGAATCTAATATTTCAAAACCCATAACTAGTTTGTCAATTATAACTTTTCATGTCAAGGACTGAGTCATATACTCGAATTTTTTGTGGTCCTACCTGCCCTTAACCAACAAAGCCTGGTCTTCATATTGGGATATCAATTTTCCATCTTCATCCCAAAAAGAAGGAAGCCCTTTCTGAAATAGCTCTATGAATAATACTTTGAAAGACTTCGCTTGCTACAACACCTGGTCATCCTTTTCTTTGACACTTTCAATATGATGATGTTTCCCAATAATTTTCCTTGCCAAGTTATAACTGCAATCCTGTCCTTAATACCGATTGTTTTCATTTCTTCTTCAGATAAAGTGTTAAGAAAATTGATAGTATTCTGAGTTGTTTCTGTTGGGTTTTTATCCAAGGTCTCCTTCGTGACTACACAACTATGCTTTGCTACACTGATGACCACCTTTTTGTCTTTAATGAAATTTAAACAAGGCCTCATTTTGGTGGCCTTGGTAATAATCATATCCCAAATAAGGTGTTTAGCACCTTGCACTGGAAACTGCCATGAAACTTTCTCTGCTAGCTTCTCATTCTTCTCAAGTAGCTCTTTACTCTTATTCTCAAAAAACTGCTTGTCTTCTTCCTTCTTCTTAATCATTTCAACCAATCTTTGATTCTCTGCTTTCAATCCCTTTATCTCCTCATGTCTCAAGCTAACTTGTGACATAACTTGAACTATAGTTTATGTGCTTGTTTATGTAATTGGCTAACCTATTTCCACATGTTCTTTCTTTTCTTTCTCTTCCCTTTCTTTTTCCAAAATTAATTGATTTTCATTTAAAACATCAATTTTGGATATAGGAATTCCCTTTCTTTCTCCCATTGGCTATGTTCTTCAATTTTTTTTAACTATTTAGCCTTGCTGCCACTTAACTCTTTTGACAATGCTTCTCTTTCTTTTTCCAAAACTGTTAATTCAGAAGTCTGAATCAACTGGGTGGCTAGAATCTTCAGTTTCTTCTTAAGCAACTGGATAGTGCTTTGTTTCTCATCTAAAATTTTCTTTGTAGTTTGTCCTTTGTCTGCCTCACTATCCATAGTTAAAATATCACCTTGAAGATTTTTGATTTGTTGATGATATGTCTTATTTTCAACCTTCTCTTGCTTTAGTTTATTCTCCAACCTTGATACTATAGATTTCAATTTGGAAGCCTTCAATGTAGCTTTCATCAAATCAGTGTAAATCACTTCTCCAGTTTGCTTATATAAATGAATCTTATCAGGTATTGGAATTTTTTGTAAGTTGAGTCTCATTTCTATAATTCTATCCTGGGTAGTGATTGCCAAATTCAGGGTATTTTTCTCAGGATTCTTTTTAGTGACCAGTTAAATTTCTTTGTTAGAAATATATCTTACTTTAGGAAAAATATTTAGAGATATTTTTGAAGAAAGTTTTTTTATATTGACCATATTTGGTATATAGGTCATTTCTAGACTTGAATTTCTCACTAGAACCACTCTCATGTGCTTCTGCAAAACTATATTCATGTATTTGAACCACAGGACCTTGGACTTTTTCTTTCATCTTCTTGCCTTCAACCTCAACCATCTCTCTATATGAATCCACCTTTAGTCTCTTAACTGTCTATGGATCTTCAACTTCAATTTCATTTGCCTCTGGAAAAATCCTCTTGCCACTAATCTCAGCTTTACTGGGCGTGGGTATTATCATAGCTATTGTTTTCATTGTAGCAAAGAGATTTACCTGTATACTTTCTGAATTCTCCATATCTGATTGATATTCCATCAAGTTAGATCTTTGAGCTAACCCCTCTATCTCCTGATGATCAAACGCCTTGTTTTTTTTCTAATTCCTCCTCTGTGATATGATATGATGAGGATCATAATTATTTTTTTTAGATTTCATAAAATTCATAACCTGGAGTAGGTCTTCAATTACTGGGAGATCAAACTTATTTTTTATAATAAAAGGACCTAACTTCGAAGGAAATTTAATCTCAGAGGCCTTTCTAAATTCAAAAAGTGCTCATTCTCCACAATAAGCTTTTGCTTGATAAATTCCAAAGAAAATATCCTAGGTGTCAAGAATGCAGGCAAGATGTATGTCTCATGAAAAAAACCATAAACTCTTATGATGGTATGTTCCTTTATAAGGAACCAATTTCCAACTCTTCTATCTAGGATAAATTTGGTGTTTCTTCCATTTCAGGAAGCACTATGGGTAATTTGTCATGAAACATCACTCTATACACTTTTGACATAATGAGGTTCATGTAGTTGAGTATTATTCCTAATTTCATAACTGAATACTATCTCTGGAAACTGCAAATTCTCCTCATTAAATAACAAAAACATCCTGACTAGGTAAGATTGAAATATGAAATGTCTGGTCATGTGAAAATTCACTAATTGAGAATGAACATCCTCAGCTAGGAATTCATCAAATTTAAGGCAACACAACTGACTAGAACTAGACTCAGGATGATGCCTACTCAATCTAAATAACAAACTCAACAATACTTTCGAGACAAACCTATCATTGTCCAACCCTAAAAATTGACTCAACAAGGTTAAGCCCATTGGGATTCTTCATTAAACAATTCAATGCAAAGGGGAATGAGGTTCAGTTTCAATATAAATCTCATGTTTAAGACTCTCGAATAAAAAGATTTGTTTCGCTTAGGCCACAACATGTCTGAATTGTTCCATTATATTTTCCTCAACAAAATATTCTAGGTTTTGGGTGAATGAGTGGGGTACTTCTAATACATCTCTGAAAACTAGTGAATTGTCAGGGAAAAGGATTTTAGACTTGTTTGAGTCTATTATAACATGTTTAAACTAGGAGTAATTAGAAGCCTGACTTGTTTTATTAAGAAGAATCGACGAAATTTAAATAAGGCCTCATTTTGGTGGCCTCAATAATAATCATATCCCAAATAAGGTGTTTAACACCTTGCACTGGAAACTTCCCTAAAACTTTCTCTGCTACCTTCTCATTCTTCTCAAGTAACTCTTTGCTCGTATTCTCGAAAAACCTCTTTTCTTATTCCTTCTTCTTAATCATTTCAACGAATCTTTGATATGATAAAACCTTGAAGTTGTCCAGAATCGACACAAAAGATACAATTGTGTGGATTCAATCGAATCTTATAATGTCTACATCGCTCAAACATGAGGTGAATATGATCTAGATGATCTCGTATATTTCATGAACAAGCTACTAGATAATCCAAATAATATTCAACAATGTGCTTGATATAGTGAAAAGGGAAAGACAAAGCCCATTGGAAGGTTTCTCTAGCAGTTTTAATGCCAAACAAATTTTTTCGACATGAAAAAGTTCCACAAGGGAATATAAACACATTTTTGTTTTGAACCTCAGGATGGATTTGAATTTGGTTATAGATTGAGAATCCATCCATGAAAGAAAACATCTTGCTTTTGGCACATTCATCAATAATTTGATTGATGAATGGTGTCAAGAAAGTGTTGTTGTTCAGGAAAACACACCCTTATAACCAAGGGTCTTTGGGGTTACCAACTTACTAGACTAAAATTGTAGACAATAAGCCATGTAGAAATTGAAATAGGAATAGGAAGAAAACTGAGCAAACCTGGTTTATGACGGTTGATCCTAGCTTTTCTTCTCTTCTTTCAGTTGCTTCTATGGCTTCCAGGGTATCTCCAATCACCTACAAATAACAAGTTCTTCCTGCAAATATCTTATGTATATATCAATGGTTAATGAACTAACACATTCATAATGAAACTATAAGATAATTCATAAATCAACATATACAAGAGTGCACAATATTGGAAGAAGAACTTTCTTTATTGATAAACAAGGATGGTGAGATTACAACCCAACGCCTTAAACAAGTTCTCCTCTGCAAACCAAGGACACCGAGTTATACTGCTGCAAGATATTTGAAGGAATACCACCAGCATAACTTTTCTCCTCTAAGAATGATTGATTATCGCTAACCCATACCCTCTATTTATACACAAGGAAAGAGAGAGGTTTCAAAGGTTGAGATGGTTTAGAAAGTTGATATAGTTATGATTAAGGGCTCAACTGTCCTCGACTAATCATGTTTTATATTTTTTACTTCAAATTAAAGTACACTTGACTATTGATATAGGAAAGTCGTGTATGATACGCCCCTTAATTTAAGGAAACCCACGTGTGCAATGCATACGTGATTTGCAATACACATACTTAAGTGTGACACGCTGGTTGCTGTGAAAATAGTCGCGTGTTCAACCCTAATGTTCAAACAAAAATATACTCATCTTGTTAGGTGGTGATGTATCAACATTCATGCCCATCTATAGCGTTTTGGCTACTTCAATCCAGTTTTTCCATTTGTGTTCCGACATATTGGATGTCAGTACTTAGATGGAGAAGTGTCATTTTACATGATAACAAATGCCCCCTAATGTGTGAGGTCATAGGGAAGCGATGGCCGAAATACATTACAGTATTTAATCTTGGAGAACTTAAGTGACTAAGGAAGCATAGGAGGTACCTGAAACATAAACATATCAAAGTCATTTACAAAATCATATCTGAGGATTCCATGTTCAATATAATGGAACACTAGCTCCTTTACAATATTTGATTACATCATATGATATGGGTAACAAGACCACGTATATTACAAAGGTGGATCGAAGCCACAATATACAATGACGAGTCTTCAAAATATGGAAGCTATGTAGCTGATCATAACATAATCTTGCGCAACTTAGGTTATAAAAGTGAACCTAAGGTCTTGATCGAAATCCAGAGGAACCGGTACAATCCTTACCACGTGAATAGATGTGCTGAAGTCGAACATGGAAGGAACTCAACAAGATGTCAGAAAATGAGTGAAACTGACAACTGAAGCAAAGGATTTCACCAATAATTGTAGTGAATCCTAAGGTACCATCATCAAAACTCTAGGTCTTCATCTTTAGGAAGTGTTGATGGGAAATTGTGTTGTGATGAGGAAGGTAATGAATCCTCCAACATATCACAAGAGTGACTAGGAACTGTATATAGGAACGTAGACACAAGTAATACTAAGATAGGATAATGATGGGAATTAGGATAATAAGAAGATGAAGGGACAAATCCTTGAGCACTGAGCACGACACAGAGATGACACAAGGCAGATTTTGACTTGAAGATAGGACAACTATACTGATCTGACATGTAGGATACATGATCGGATTCCCCATGTATAAAGGACAAGTGGAGGAGTAAAAACTTGAAGTAATAGCTGAGCTAAAAGTGTAAACTGAGACATGAGTATCGGAAAGTTTAGAGAGTGCTATGTTCAAGGAGGACATGCTGCCATTGTTTATAACCCAAAGAGAGTATTTCTTCCTTATCTTTCTTGTTAAATTTTAACAAGTACAGGAAAGTCAACTCGATTCTCTCTTGATTTTTGACAAGCTTGAAGAGGGGAGAGAATAATGCTTGATAAGGCTACTGATTCATGGATTTTATGAGCCTGAACTAGTAAATGCTCGTTGGTTTTTTCAAATTTTGAGAGTCTGAAAACTCCGAAGAAGACTCCAAGGGGGTGCTTTTTTGTACAATTTAGTCTCCCGAGGCCAAAAAAGTATAAAAAAATCCATAGAAGAACTCTCTTAGATCCCAAAGGAATAAGGTATACCTTTTTCGTACTTAGTCGACAAGGTCTGAAAAAGGGGTAAAGTATCACCAGACCGATGCACCTTCACGAGTGACAAATATCCTGAGTTTAATGAGTGTGAAGAAAGGCAAGATCCCTCGTGTAACGTCCCCGACCCTTTGACCGACGAAGAGGATGCTACTATACATCAAACATCCGGGCATCTAGCCCCATGAAGTTTAACATACATATGATGTTGAAGCAAGATACTTAAAAACATGAAATATACTACATACTAAGATGCATAATTGTTCATATAGATAGTGGAAGAAAAACAACATTCATTCATATACAATTCAACATTCAACATGTCCTTCACCGTAATTCATTAACAGTAAATACGATTGCAAAATAGATTAGTCAAGAATACTTATTTGATGAGAACTATCCCACAACCAACTACGTCGCTGCAACGTTCCACCCAACCATAGGCCAGCGTGCTCCTTAATTTCTCAGCAATGCTACCACCCCCGAGCCGGGCATGATTTCCCAAGGAATAAGGAACTAGCAGACTTACACATAGCCAAGGACAACAACACAACAAGGATACACAGTTCAACCAAGCCAACATAGTAGGACCCTACACCAGAACTAGCATGACTTCTAGGACACCCACACACACCCAACACAAGGAATCAGTCATTTCTCTGCTACGCAGTCCCTCGGGCCCTAACCTCCCTTCCAGTGCTATTCAGGGGTTGTGGAGAAGAAAGCCAGCCCTCTAGCTATGTCTGTGTGGTTCTCAAACTCACCAGGTTTATCCAGCACATCAGGCCCTCATTCACCACTCCAATGCAGTCTGAGGACAAACTACTGCGTGCATGCAACAAACAAGCACTTCACAGCTTGAACAAGGGGAGACAAATCCTTGAATCGTTCTTGGCCCTACCGTGGCTAAAACGATTCCTTAGCAACCTACAATAGCCCAAATCACAAGGGAAAATGCAACCAACCAAAATGTAGGTACTCCCATCAATATACAGCCGATACCGCCATAAAAAGGGGAAGACACAGTCAATCCAGACGTGGAGGAGACTACAGCTAGGGATTAATGAAGAAAACACAGCCATGATCCCAAAAGGAAGGATGGGGCAATACACAATCCGACCATACCAAGGGAAAATCAATTCTCTGCATGAATGGAAGAAAGAACAGAACTATCGACTGATAATCAGTGTGAGAGAGGGAAAAACATGTAAGCAGACTACAAATTCGTAAGGAGAAAAATGCCCACCTCAAATCGGTAGGGGAAAAACAGACATACCCACCGTCTCCAGGGCGTGAATGGCTCTGTACAAGAAATCGTGGTTGACAGTGGAAAGAACCTGTTTCTCAGCTCGCTGCCTAGATCCCAAACGACGCTGAAGCCTGTGCATGAGGAGGTGAACCGAAAATGATGCAGAGAATGAGAGAGTGGAAAAACATCCCCTGTTGTTTTCCTTGCCCACGTGAATGGATGACTCAGCTGGTGGAGCGTGCATGGGGGAAAGCCTGTCACCCCCCCCACTACCCAACAGAATAACTGCCCTCAACAAAAATCAGAGTTCTTCAATGGGTGGCTGACACATGGATTTTCCCCATAGGTTCTAGGTTTAACAATCCCCCCTTACCCTTGGGATAATCATGCCCTTTTCAATGTAGTTGCAATGAACATAGCTAGTTGGGTTCATTTAATTAAAATGCACATTTACATGATGACCAACTTAATATGTACCATATATCACGATATACCATCGGCAATGATTTCATTCGTCGAAACATAACACAACCGAATCTATGGTGGGATTTTGCCTTTAGCTCCACACCATGATTCATTACAATATATACATCACATACATTAATGCAAATGGGGTCAAAAATGGGGTGTTACAATCCCCTCCCCCTTGTAATAACATCGTCCTCGGTGTTCCAATACAAAGGAATACATATCCAAAATTTCAAAATTTTGCAGACCTGTCCCATGTTCAATTATTTACTTTGAACTTTTAGGACCAAGCCCCTCGGCTTCCATGAGCTTCTCCTGCTGGTTCTCAGCTTTCAGCTCATCCCCAAGTCGAGGAACTTTGTGGCTACTACCCTCTGTATGTTCCCTCGCCGGGAAGTCCCGGCATAAATGATGTCCTCCGCATTTCCAACATTTCGCTGGCTGCTTCATCTTTACCTGCTCAATTTCCCTTGAGTCTTCATGCCTGGAACATTTCTTAACGGACTGCTTGGAAAAATGTCCCATCATTGATCCACTTTCCTTGCCTTTATGGATTGCCCCCAGAAGGCTTTTTACCTCCTTTTGCAAACCAATAGAGTCTTGCAAAATCTTGTGGTTCATCTCATTCTGCCTTTTCTGTATCTTGAGCATCTCTCCAAGATTCTCTTGGGTCCTGGCAATCGTTTGAAGGAGACTTCCAGCCAAGTCCAGCAGCTTTTGGTCTACTGCCATGATCAATGTGCACCACTGGATTTCACTTTTCTCACCTGTGAAATGCACCATTGAAATTCTGTCAGACCAAGCATAATATAGGCATTAATATCAGTCAATTAATTTCCAAATTGGCATGATAGTCCAAGTCTCATCAAGGAGACTTTCATACTTTTCATGCCTTCCCAACAGGAACATGAGCTCATTCATGTCCATTCTTTGGCAGGGAATTAACTATTCCAACATTCACAATTTACTTTAAGCAAATAAACACATTCTATTTTCAGTCAGATATGCATTCAACAATCCTTTGTTTTCACAATGCATAAATATATACATATATATAATCAGAAGGAAGAGAGAGAGCAACAAGAGTTTTTCCCCTTTTTGTCTTGTTCCATACTGGAACCCACACCACTACTGTGGATTTTCATGCTCTCAGCCTCTTTCACTTCACCGTTAATGCTGGACCAATCCCTCTTGGTCATGACACTCAGTGTCTCTGGTCTATTTCAGACCTCTCAACCATGGGGCCTCCCCACATGGTTTGTCTCAGCTGCTAGGAACTTCACAGTCTCACTAGCACCTTTTTCATTACTGCTCATTTTGAGCTCTTCAGGACAGTCACATGTCCACATGCACCCCTAGGATGCTCTCATAGTCCTCTCTCCCAGTGATACCTATATTCAAACATTGAATAGATTCACATGTTTATTTTATTCTTAATGGTTTTTATCTCTTAAACAAGAGCTTAGAATATCATAACCAAATCATATACACATGTATATTCATAAGCAAGAAATTGCAAAATAGTCCAATAATTATTTGTATTATGTGTTTCCTCATTGGTCCACAGGATCCTGCTTTGCTTTGCAAAACTTGGGATTGCCTATGGACTTGGATGTTATGTCAGCACGCAGGCTGCTTCACAACATCCTTTTGTATATATATCAGGCACAGTCAAGCCAACCTTTAGTTGGGTTTATCAGACCGTCAATAAATCGCCTGTACTTATCTCAACAATACACTTATATCAACAACCAATCATCAGCCAAGCCAACCTTCAGTTGGGTTTATCATGCCATCAACAATAACACATGCACTTATATCAACAATAAATTACCATTTCCAGGTTTCATTTCCAGTAGTGAGCTCTAATTCCACTACCCCATATCACACAGGAGACCACTCCCTTCTTTGAGTTGAGAGTCCCTCAGGAATGTCTCACTACCCCATATCACACAGGAGACCACTCCCTTCTCTGAGTTGATAGTCCCTCAGGAATGTCTCACTACCCCATATCACATAGGAGACCACTCCCTTCTCTGAGTTGACAGTCCCTCAGGAATGTCTCCTTCTCTGTGCTCTTTAGTAGAAGGTAGGATGAGCTCAAGCCATTGCCCATTTAGTGTACAATACCGGATTACATCTATTTAGCCTGACAACACAAGCAATATAAGCATATTCATTAGCGTTATTTCTCTAAAACTATAATCATATTTCACTTCATTCACTATAAAGTATTGAGACACCAGGAGTGCGTCCACTCCTTAGGGTGTAATCAATATTCAAAACCCTTTCATGATCCGACATCAGAAAAGTGTGCACCCTTTTCCATTGTTTTCCATGTAGGGCCTATTCATACTCAAGCAATCGGTCATCATGGAAATAAAATCAAAACATGTTCTGCATATGGAATTTTAATAATTTGACATGCATATTCTTAGCTAGGGTCACATAACACTTATCCATTTGCTGATGCAGTATTCCTTCGTTAAGGAGGAATGGGGGCTCCCTTCTCTAAGTTGACAGTCCCTTGGTTTTCCATCCCAAATCCTTTCACATTCCATATCCACACATGTCTTACTGACATAATCTATACCATCTCACTCATGTTGCTTACCAAACATGCAGTGCAGATGGGACATTTCCAAAATGCCCAATGGAGTTTCACCCGAAACACATTTCCAAGATAGGGAAACCCTCCCCCATGAATTTTGGCTCCTGCAAGCCATCACACATGGTCTTCCTACAACGTGAACCCCTGACACATTCATCAAGTAGCCAAATAGTCAATTAGTATCTACTAATACAATCCAGATTTGATTGTTCCATAACCAAGCAATGACATTAGTAATTAAATTCAATATGAACTTGCAACTCTGTCTACTATAGAAATTGTTTTTCTTGGAAATGAGGTGATCCTCATTTGTTGGTCTCTCCTAAGCAGCACCACTATGCTCATTATACTTTTATGCTTACTGGCATAACATGAACATCCGCTTACAATGCGTCCTCCTGACACAAATTTATGCAAGACAACAATGATTAGTATTTGTCAGCAATTTCTTAAATCCAAAATTCACAATTCAAATTTAACAACCCATTATGCATACAAACTATTTTCACAGCCATGAGAATCTTCTCATAAGGTTTGGCTCTTTCACATGGTAGATTCTGGCATTTGTCATGGTCTTACTCTCATTGCCATGCTCTAAACAATCTACCTAAAACCTGAACTTCAATTAGTCAAACACTTGGTAAGTCAAGGTGCATATAATCTTTTCATTGCTGCAACCATCACTGAAGCATTTTCAGAATTTATAAAATTCAAATACTTCCAGCTGTTAATCACATCAATACTACCAAAACTCATTTACTTCACAGAATCATTATCATACTTTAAATTACATGGTACAATCCCCTCATTTATGTAATTTAAATGAAAGGTTTAGATACTTCTTACTTCACAAGCGTATCATTTGTACCACCTTGCCCTTCCATAGAGCATTTCCGGCAGTCAATTGATCCTGACTACCCTCTTCATGAACTTACTATCCAGTTCGGTTGGTCTCTTGCAGGAGGTTGTAGAAGTTGCTCACCAAATTTTTATCCTGGTTTTGTTTCCTTATCCCTTTCTTCATAGGGTTGCTGGTCACATTCATCAGCATCAGCAACATACTCAGCCATGTCCAGGTTGTTGTTGGTTTTTCCACTAATTCCAACACCAATGCAATATTTACCATTAGTGGTTCATTATAAATGTATAGTTCTCACTACTCTTACCAACATGTAATATCCTATGCATGCCACGCATATCCTCATACATTTTATGTACAAAAACTTATAAAATGTAATGGTAATTAGCAAGACAGGGTTTAAGGAAATTTCCCTTTTCAAGTCCCTCATCCTTGCATGGAAGTCCTCTTCCACACAACAACTGGTTGGACTTCATGGTCTTTCTACCTCTAGGCATGCAATTCTCGGATTTTTCCATATTGATAGCAGCACATTTCTCTTTCAAGCAATTACTAGCACTTTGCTACTCCACATTCAAATTATGGTGACTCTCCCTTGTTCCATGCTGGATAAGCTTTCCAACGCCCATCCACATGCTTCATTCTGACCTCGGGTGTGAAAACCACACCACTTCAAAATGATGCTTTTTACCAAATGTATTCTGGTCTGAAATGTCAACCTCAGCCACTTGGAATTCTCTTCCTTTTCAGCCCTAAAACTGCTGAAAATCTAATGAGAAATTCTTCACTGAACACTGGCTGAGATTCGCTGGAATTTTCACTGGAAAAACCCAAAATTCTCATTTGTCAAAATTGGGTCTCATCCCAACTAATTTTCTGACATTTCGGATCCTTAGTGAACTAATCTTTCGACACTTCGGCGACCCAGATGACTAAATTCTCTGGAACTCATCAGGGGCCCTATCAGCTATAAGTTTTCACTACGTTGGTAGTTCCCTCGACTATATTTCTCCGATGTAAGCTTTCTGGATGGCATTGATTATGCCAAGGACTGTTCATCGGGTCCGTAATCATCTAACCTTCCTACGTTTCGGCAACCAGATCCACTAACTTTCTCCGCGGCTCATCGGCGCTCAAGACCACTAGATCCTCCCGACACATCGACGGACCCATCAACTAAATTCTTCTGCGGTGTCAGCAGTCCGAACCGCTAATCCTTTCCGGCGTGTTTCATCGTCGACGTGATCCTTTAATATTCTCCGCCGTATCGACGATCCCATCTTCTATTTTCCTCCGATGTGTTGGCGGCTCAAACAACAAACTTTTTCCGCCGCATCGGTGACCCAAACCTCGAAATTTCGCCGATGGTTCCATCACTTGAAATTTCAGAAAATTCCCTTCCTTGTATCGACTCCTCAAACAGCTAAGTTTCTCTGACACCTTTAACACTTCGGCCAAATTCTTCTTTTTCCGTCGCCGCCATTGCGGCTACTTCGTTGCCTATTTTCGGTCGTCGTTGCGGCTACATCATTGTCTATTTTCCGCTGCCGTTGTGGCTGCTCCATCAACTATTTATCATCGATCCAAGAAGCTAACCCTCGCCGACACTGCGGCTTTGTCTTCAACTATTTTCTACCGACGTATTAGCTCACACTTCCTCTAACAACTAAAGTCTTTCGATGTTCTCTGCACTTAGAAAAATTTTCGAAGAACCTTCTTTCTTCATCCGTCGACGCATCGACCGCTCCATCCTCTAACTCTCACCGGCTTATCGACTGTTCGAACAACTAAGCTTCGCTGATGTTTCGACGATCTTTCAGAGATCTCCGCTGCTGACGGTCTCATATTCTATCTCCCGCAGACGTCGATGGCCTTTATCAGGTGTCCTTTATACTAAGCGATATGGCATTTCGGCGGTCTTTAACGGAACGGAGCAGTCGCCTCGGCACCTCCATCTTCTTTCTTTTGCTGACCACCGAAAACTTCTGAACTTTGCCAAGTCCAAAAATTTTCAACACTTAGAAAATTTTCCTCCGGGCTCCGCATCGGCTGCGTGAACAACTAATTTCCTCCGATGTACCGACTCCATCGTCCTCTAATTTCCACCGCTACGGCTCCCTTTCGGTGAGCTTTCCCTTTTCTTCTGCGGCTGTTGTAGCTCATTAATGGACAACATGGCCAACATTGCGGCTTGCTCTTCACTAATAGTCAACAATCCATCATCAAACCTTCATTGACAGTCTTAGAAGAAGAGTATGTCGGCTCTCCTTTCCACTAATCCTTGTAGACGTTTCGGTGCCTTCAACACCTTCCTTTCACTGGCGCCATCGGAAACCCTTCCACCTAAATCCGTCGATGTTGCGGTGATCGTCAGCTGATGGCTTCCGACGAATTTCACACCTTTCGTCGTCCACCGGTGGCCCGTATCGGAGCACCTTCTGACTAAAAATTCCGCTGCGTCGGAGGTGTGTTCCACTAAGTTTTTCGACGGACGACAACTTGAATACTTAGAAAACTTATGAAATTTTATTCCATGGTTCTCGTCGGGTGGCCTTCCACTTAGGTGATCTGATGCATTGGCGGAACTTCAGACTAAGTCCTTCGATGATCTAATGATCCCAATACTTAGAGGAATTTTCCAAAATTCTCTTGTCAATCTTAGGATTTCTTCTAATTTCTGCTGGGTAGAAGAAAAACTACCTCTGTTAGCTGACCTTCCATGGCCCATTCAGGCCCATGCTGCAACATTAGCTTTGATACCATACTGTAACATCCCCTACCCTTTGACCGACGAAGAGGACGCTACTATACACCAAACATTCAGGCATCTAGCCCCATGAAGATTAACATACCTATGATGCTGAACCAAGATACTTAAAAACATGAAATATACTACATACTAAGATGCATAATTGTTCATATGCATAGTGGAAGCAAAACAACATTCATCCATATACAATTCAACATTCAACATGTCCATCATCATAATTCATTAGCAGTAAATACGATTGCAAAACAGATTAGTCAATAATTCTTATCTGATGAGAACTATCCCGCAACCAGCTACGTCATTGCAACGTTCCACCCAACCATAGGCCAGCATGCTCCTTAATCTCTCAGCAACGCTGCCACCCCCGAGCCGGGCATGATTTCCCAAGGAATAAGGAACTAGCAGACTTACACATAGCCAAGGATAACAACACAACAAGGATACACAGTTCAGCCAAGCCAACACAATAGGACCCTACACCAGAACTAGCCTGACTTGTAGGACACCCACACACACCCAACACAAGGAATCAGTCATTTCTCTGCTATGCAGTCCCCTAGGCCCTAACCTCCCTTCTAGTTCTATTTAGGGGTTGTGGAGAAGAAAGCCAACCCTCTAGCTATGTTTGTGTGGTTCTCAAACTCACCAGGTTTATCCAACACATCAGGCCCTCATTCACCACTCCAATGCAGTTCGAGGACAAACTACTGGGTGCATGCAACAAACAAGCACTTCACAGCTTGAATAGGGGGAGACAAATCCCTGAATTGTTCTTGCCCCTATCGTGGCCAAAACGATTCGTTAGCAACCTACAGTAGCCCAAATCACAAGGGAAAACATAGCCAACCAAAATGTAGGTACTCCCATCAATCTATAACCGATACCGCCATAAAAAGGGGAAGACATAGTCAACCCAGACGTGGAGGAGACTACAGCCAGGGATCAATGAAGAAAACACAGCCACGATCTCCAAAGGAAGGATGAGGCAATACATAGTCTGACCATACTAAGGGAAAATCGATTCTCTGTGTGAATGGAAGAAAGAACAGAACTATCGATCGACAATCAGTGTGAGAGAGGGTAAAACATGTAAGCAGACTACAAATCTGTAAGGAGAAAAATGCCCACCTTAAATCGGTAGGGGAAAAACACAAAATACCCACCGCCTCCCAGGTGTGAATGGCTCTATACAGGAAATCGTGGTTGATAGTGGAAAGAACCCGTTCCTCAGCTCGCTTCCTGGATCCCAAACGATGCCAAAGCCTATGCGTGAGGAGGTGAACCAAAAGTGATGCAGAGAATGGGAGAGTGGAAAAACGTCCCCTGCTGTTTTCCTTGCCCACATGAATGGATGACTTAGCTGGTGGAGCATGCAATGGGGCAATCCTTCCACCCCCCCACTACCCAACATAATAACTACCCTCAACCAAAATCAGGGTTCTTCAATGGGTGGCTGACACATGGATTTTCCCCATAGGTTCTAGGTTTAACAATCCCCCCTTACCCTTGGGATAATCATGCCCTTTTCAATGTAGTTGCAGTGAACATAGCTGGTTGGGTTCATTTAATTAAAATGCACATTTACATGATGACCAACTTAATATGTGTCGTATATCACGATTACCATCAACAATGATTCCTTTCGTCGAAACATAACACAACCGAATCGATGGTGGGATTTTTCCTTTAGCTCCACACCACGATTCATTACAATATATACATCACATACATTAATGCAAATGGGGTCAAAACGGAGGTGTTACAACACGCAAAGTTCCATTTGATTACGAGAAATGGGGTTACAATAGTAAAATCGTTGCTTTGTTCTTTAGGTTTCTGTGAGCATGACAAAGACATAAAGTACGCTCAAAATACTTTTCATGTTTAGGTCCAGAGCATGAAAAAGAGAAAACTAAGCTCATACCGGGTATTCGTTTTCCATAAGTTTAGTCCCTCAAGTCCGGAAAAGTGATAAACATATGCCTAAGAATACTCTTCTCAATTCCGAAGAAAAGAGAGTGCTCATTTTTGTAACTATTCCACATGGTTCGAAAAAGCGATAAACCACAACCAATGTGGATGCTCATTCACTTATTCTTAATGAGTCTGAACGAAAAGGTTTACTCGGTAGTCAAGTCTATTTTGAGGAGTTAGAACTATGCCTAAAGAAACTCCATAAGGGAGGGGAGCCTTATAAATAGGGATAGCTCATAACAATATGCAAAATGAAGGCTCATTTTGTCATGAAAAACTTCTAAGAAGGATCCCGCAAACCTACCACAACTGCGACATGGGTACCAAAAGACGATAAAGTGTTCCAAACTAGGGTACCCATGAAAATGAGGCCCTATCCTATTACACCCAAATCTCATCATAAACATGTGATAAGATCCTAAACATCCATGTTTTCCCTCGTTCCCAAATCGTGAAGTGAAAACATTGATCCAGATGTCAAGCTTGCATATAAAAACCTAGCACTGCTTCTACCCTTAAGCCTAGGAGCGGTACCTTCTTTAGCATCATCTGATTTGTGTTGAATAAAGGAGGTGGCACCACCTTTATTATTTGTTTGAAGAGTGGTTCTACCCTGGCACCGCTCTATCATCAAGAAGTAGGAGTGGTGCGCTTGGTAAAAAGTGAAAAAGAGAGACTCAATGAAGTTTCTAGATCAAAAGCTTCATGGCAGGCCTTATCCCTATTCACTTGGGTCAGTTGAGCTCAAGATCCATCCTTTGAGGATATCCTATCCACCTCACCCACCAAAATCTCAACCATCTCTATCCATTTGAAGCCTATAAAAACAGGCCGATACCCCATGGTTGAGGAGAGAGAAAAGTCACGCTGCCATTTTGACATTTTGGCTTGATCCATTAAAGTGGGCATATAGAAGCAAGTTGGAGCTATTGGGGACAAGACATCGGTTTTGTGGAGGAGTGCATCAACACTAAGGCACAGGTTGTAAACTATTTCATTATTTATCAATGCAAAGTTGCTTCCTTTCCCATATACTTGTTATCTATAAGCTTTCATGTTTATTATCGGATTCCTTAGTCACCGATATAGATCTATAGATGATGTTTTGGTACTTTTGATATTTTGTGTTTGATGTGTTTATGCAGGTATTTTCACGAAAATATTTCACCATAGGTGAAGAGCCACATCAGTCTGTCAAATATTGTATTCCAGGTGTCTTTAGTTTCTAGGATAACTCTTCCAACCTTGTTGTGAAATATTTGTTCTAGATCTGAACCATTCAGACCACAGGAACAACTTATGTCTGCATAAGGTGAAAAATTCCTAGCAACAAATATGGTGACCATACTGAGGATCCATGCTGGTAATTCATACAATATACTCCATCACAACACGGGGAGAAAACTATGAGTGCTTTATAACAAATCTCCAGAGTCTTCGTCTCGTCTTCCACAAAGTACAATTCTATCCATGTCACTACAATGAGCTGAAGTCGAACATGGTAGAAACCACTTGATTACTGGTCAATGATGTGAACTGTTACCAAGTGTGAGGGAGATTCCCATTGATGTCAATGATTCCCAAGGTACCCTAGTACAATCTACTGAGTGTGAATAGATGTTTTGATGTCGAACACCCAGTGGAATTTGTCGATCAAAGGTCAATGATGTGAACCTATGTCGAGAGCGAGAGAATCTGTCATTAAGGCATATAGACCTCAAGGTACTAAACTTGTTTCTAAGACTAATTCCTGGATGATGAGATGATGTCGACAGGAATAGTCTTATCGAAGGAGGGCTGTGATGAATCCCACATCGACGACATGAAACTCGGAACAATAGGACTAAACTTGAACCTATGTCGAGAGCGAGAGAATCTATGTCGAACAATAGAACAATAGGAATGATGTGAACCTATGTCGAGAGCGAGAGAATATGTCATTAAGGCATATAGACCTCAAGGTACTAAACTTGTTTCTAAGACTAATTCCTGGATGATGAGATGATGTCGACAACAATAGTCTTATCGAAGGAGGGCTGTGATGAATCCCACATCGACGATATGAAACTCAGAACAAAGTTATGGAATTTTGTAGATAATGTAACCATAGGACTGACTCAAAAGGTACTGACACAAAAGTTGTTTTAACTGCAAAGGAAAACTTCTAACTTCCCTTTGAACATTAGGAGACACAACAAAAGACTTGGCAGTATTCACTCAACGAGGTGGAACACAATACGACATTGGACAAATCATTCTTTTGAAAAAATCAAAGGAGTGACATGACTCATGAAAGTGGATCGGCTTGTAAGTCAGCTAAATACCCAATTGACTGAATGATATGTAGACAAGTGCCATGTTCAAAGGTGACAAACAACTGCCATTTATTTGCAAAAATGAACTGATTCCCTTCCCTTAATTTCTCCATCATGATTGATGAGTGCCTCTTTTCATTTTTACGAGTCCAAAGAGGGTAACAAATAATCGTTGTAGCTTATCTGAAGACAAGTCCATTCTCATACATTTTACGAACTTGAGAAATGATAGGTTCGTTCCCAAAAAGGGTCTCTCAGTGTCTAGTTTAATGAGTCCAATGAAATTTAACTCGGTATCGTTCATGTTTAGAGAGTCTGAATGAAGATGGAAGAAGATTCCAAAGGGTCCTTTTTCGTAAATAGTCCATCCGAACCAAAAAAGACATAACCTACCGTCGGAGAGACAACTCTTCAAATACTTTACGAGTATGAAGAAGACAAGTAATCAACAATCTTCTCATATTTAGGGAGTCCAAAAAGAGTTTAAAGGAGACTCTATTAACCTTTTTCATGTTTGAATCCAGAGCATGAAAAATTAATAAACTAAGCTCAAACCACATTTCATGTTTTAACAAGAGCACGAAAAATGAAAAATAAGCTCAAAACCATCTTATTGTTTTTAACGAGCTCGAAGATCAGTTGAAAGAATGCTCAAAGATTGGTTTCATTTTTACGCAAGCTTGAAACCAATGGGTAAAATATGCTTGAAAAATCCCATTAACATGATATACAGAGGTTGGAAGCTTGCCCCTAGCATGATTGCTAGCGAACCTTACCCCTAGCATGGTTGCTAGGGGATCGACATGTCCCCCAAAATTCATTTTGTCTGACAGTTCTTCTTCCATACCCAACCTAAAAAACCTGGTTACTAATGTGAAAATGTTCACCAAGGGAGTAGGAAGAATGAGAATCGGGCAGGTGAAAATAAGTTGGTTCGAGTTCTAACACTAAAGGGAATACTTGACTCAAGGGAAGGGGATCTGTTTCATTTTTACACAAGCTTGAAACAGAAATTAACTATGCTTGGAGAAAATTGATATGATGGTCAGAACCTAACATGATGGTCAGGAGTTGTTTCATTTTTTAACGAGCTTGACACAGAAATGGAACTATGCTCACATAGATGGTTTCATTTTTATGCAAGCTTGAAACCTAAAGGGTAAACTTTGCTTGAAACAACCTATTTCATTTTTTAATGAGCTTGAAATAGAAAATGAACGGTGCTCGAAACATGGTTTCATTTTTATGCAAGCTTGAAACCAAAAGGTAAACTATTCACTAGGGCATCCATTTCATTTTTTAACGAGCTTGACGCAGAAAGGGAACCTTGCTTAGCAGCCTATTTCATTTTTTAATGATCTTGGCATAGAAAAAGGAACTTTCCTCACATAAAGTTCTAATCTAACATGATGTCCATAGGCTGGTAGGTTTTCCTCTTACATAAGAAGCTAGCGACTTAACTCCAGTATGATATCCAGAGTCTGGAGCTAGATTTGTTGCTAAGAATTTTGCACCTTCTACGAACAGAATTTGTTCCTCTGTTCTAAATGGTTCATATCCAGAACAAATAGTTCACAACAAGGTTGGAAGACTTCTCCTAGAAAATACAGACACCTAGAATACAATATTTGATGGAATGATGTGGCTCTTCTCCTTTGGTGAAAGATTTCCAAGAAAATACTTGCATAAACACATCAAACACAAAAGATCAAAAGTACCAGAACATCATCTGTAGATATATATTGGTGACTAAGGAATCTAATAATAAACATGCAAGATTATAGATAACAAGCATATGGGAAAGGAACCGACTTTGCATTGATAAATAATGAAATAGTTTACAACCTATTCCTTAGTGTTGATGCACTCCTCCAAAAAACCGATTTCTTATCCCCAATATCTCCAACTTGATCCTCTATGCTCACTCTAATGGATCAGGCCAGAATGTCAAAATGGCAGCATGACTTTGCTCTCTCCTCAACCATGGGGTATGAGCCTGTTTTTATAGGCTTCAAATGGATAGAGATGGTTGATATTTTGGTGGGTGAGGTGGATAGGAGATCCCCAAAGGATGGATCTCGAGCTCAACTGACCCAGGTGAATAGGGATAAGGCCTGCCATGAAGCTATTGATATAGAAGCTTTGTGAAGTCTCTCTTTTTTACTTTTTACCAAGGGTATTGATCCTGCTCCTTGAGGACAGAGCGGTGCTAGAGTAGAACAGATCTTCAAACAAAGAATAAAGGTGGTTCCACCTCCTGTCTTCAACACAACTGAGGCGGTGCTGAAGAAGGTACCATTCCTAGGATTAAGGGTAGAAGCGGTGATAGTATGCAAGCTTGACATCTGGATCAATGTTTTCACTTCACAATTTGGGAATGAGGGAAAACATGGATGTTTAGGATCTTATCACATGTTAATGATGATATTTGGGTGTAACAGAATGCCCCCCAAAGCATGAGGCTAGAGGGATACGATAGGTGAGAGATTTGTAGAGAAAGTGATCACATCGAGGCAGGAATCGGCTTGATCAGAGATCAACATCAACCAGGCATCTGCAATACACCAATAATTTTGACTCATGAGAAAATGTGTCTTGACCATGGCTATAGACCAATACAAGGAAAATCCATGGGAGAAATTAACAAACATGCTTACTAGAATACAACATAGATCCATGTGATAGAGGACTCAAACTTGGACATGGCTACCAGACATACAACGCAGATCAATGTCATCCAGGCCCAAATTTGAGCATAGCTACGACCATACAAATGTGGATCCATGTTGGTACTTCATACAATATACTCCATCGCAACCTAGGGAGAAAGCTATGAGTGATTTATAACAAATATCCAGGGTCTTCATCTCATCTTCGACAAAGTACGATTCTATACCTGTGATTACAATGATCTGAAGTCGAACATGGTAGAAACCACTTGATTATTGGTCAATGACGTGAACCGTTAATAAGTGTGTGGGAGATCACCATTGATGTCAATAATTCCCAAGGTATCGTAGTACAATATACTGAGTGTGAATAGATTTTTTGATGTCGAACACCCAGTGGAATCTGTCGATCAAAGGTCAATGATATGAAACTATGTCAAGAGTGAGAGAATCGGTCATTAAGGCATACAGACCTCAAGGTACTAAACTTGTTTCTAATACTAATTCCTAGATAATGAGCTGATGTCAACAGGAATAGTCTCGTCGAAGGAGGGCTAAGATGAGTCCCACATCAATGATACGAAACTCAGAACAAAGTTTTGGAATGTTGTATATAATGTAACCATAGGACTGACTCAAAAGGTATTGACACAAAAGTTGTTTTAACTGCAAAGGAAAACTTCTAACTTCCTTTGAACATCAGGCAGCACGACAAAATACTTGGAAGTATTGACTTGACGAGGCATAACACAATACGACATTGGAAAATGCATTCTTTTGAAAAAATCAAAGGAGTGACATGACTCATGAAAGTGGATCGACTTGTAAGTCAGTTGAATACCCAATTGACTGAATGATATGCAGACAAGTGCGATGTTCAAAGGTGACAAACAACTGCCATTTATTTGAAAAAATGAACTAATTCCCTTCCCTTAATTTCCCCATCATGATTGATGAGTGCCTCTTTTAATTTTTATGAGTCCAAAGAGGTTAACAAACACTCGTTGTAGCTTATCTGAAGACAAGTCCATTCTCATACATTTTACGAACCTGAGAAAGGATAGGTTTGTTCCCAAAAAAGGGTCTCTCAGTGTTTAGTTTAATGAGTCCAATGAAAGTTAAATCAGTATCATTCATGTTTAGAGAGTTTGAACGAAGACATAAGAAGACTCCAAAGGGTACTTTTTCGTAAATAGTCCATCTGAACTGAAAAAGAGATAAGCTACTATCCGAGAGATGACTCTTCAAATACTTTTACGAGTATCAAGAAGACAAGTACTAGACAATCTTTTCATATTTACGGAGTCTGAAAAGAGTTTAAAGGAGACTCTATTAACCTTTTCCATGTTTGAATCTAGAGCACGAAAAAGTAATAAACTAAGCTCAAACCACATTCCATGTTTTAACCAAAGCTCGAAAAAGGAAAAGTAAGCTCAAAACCATCTTACTGTTTTTAATGAGCTCGAAGATCGGTTGAAAGAATGCTCGAAGATTGGTTTCATTTTTACACAAGATCGAAACCAATGGGTAAAATATGCTTGAAAAATCCCATTAACATGATATACAGAGGTTGGAAGCTTGCCCCTAGCATGATTGCTAGCGAACCTTACCCCTAGCATGGTTTCTAGGGGCTCGACATGTCCCCCAAACTTCGTTTCGTTTGACGATTCTTCTTCCATACTCAACCTAAAAAACCTGGTTACTAATGTGAAAATGTTCACGAAGGGGGTAGGAAGAGCGAGAATCGGGCAGGTGAAAAGAAGGTTTGAGTTCTAACACTAAAGGGAATACTTGACTCAAGGGAAGGGGATCTGTTTCATTTTTACACAAGCTTGAAACAGAAAGTAACTATGCTTGGAGAAAACTGACATGATGGTCAGAACTTGACATGATGGTCAGGTGCTATTTCATTTTTAACGAGCTTGAAACATAAATGGAACTATTATCATAGACATGGTTTCATTTTTATGCAAGCTTGAAACCAAAAGGTAAACTATGCTTGAGGGCATCCATTTAATTTTTTAATGAGCTTGACACAGAAATGGAACTTTGCTCAGCAACCTGTTTCATTTGTTAACAAGCTTGACACAGAAAAAGGAACTATGCTCACGACAAGTTCTAAGCCAACATGATGTCCAAAGGTTGGTGGGTTGACCCCTTACATAAGAAGCTAGCGACTTAACTCAAGTATGATATCCAGAGGCTGGAGCTAGATTTGTTGCTAGGAATTTTTCACCTTCTGTGGACAAAAGTTGTTCCTCTGGTCTGAATGCTTTAGATCCAGAACAAATACTTCACAACAAGGTTGGAAGACTTCTCGTAGAAACTACAGTAACCTAGAATACAATCTTTGGTGGAATGATGTGGATCTTCACCTATGGTGAAATATTTCCAAGAAAATACCTGCATAAACACATCAAACACAAAATATCAAAAGTACCAAAACATCATCTATAGATCTATATCGATGACTAAGGAATTCGATAATAAACATGCAAGATTATAGATAACAGGTATATGGGAAATGAACCAAATTTGCATTGATAAATAATGAAAGAGTTTACAACCTGTGCCTTAGTGTTGATGAACTCCTCCACAAAACCGACGTCTTATCCGCAATAGCTCCAACTTGCTCCTCTATGCTCACTCTAATGGATCAGGCCAGAATGTCAAAATGGCAGCATGACTTTGCTCTCTCCTCAACCATGGGGTATGAGCCTATTTTTATAGGCTTCAAATGGATAGAGATGGTTAGTATTTTGGTGGGTGAGGTGGATAGGATATTTCCAAAGGATGGATCTCGAGCTCAACTTACCCAGGTGAATAGGGATAAGGCCTGCAACAAAGCTTTTGATCTAGAAGCTTCGTGAAGTCTCTCTTTTTTCACTTTTTACCAAGGGCACCGCTCCTGCTCCTTGATGACAGAGCGGTGCTAGGGCAGAACCACTCTTCAAACAAAGAATAAAGGTGGTGCCTCCTCTAGTATTCAACACAACTCAGGCAGTGTTGAAGAAGGTACCGCTCCTAGGCTTAAGGGTAGAAGCGGTGCTAGGTTTTTATATGCAAGCTTGACATCTGGATCAATGTTTTCACTTCACAATTTGGGAATGAGGGAAAACATGGATGTTTAGGATCTTATCACATGTTTATGATGAGACTTGGGTGTAACAGAATGCCCCCCAAAGAATGAGGCTAGAGGGATACGATAGGATAGAGCATTGATTGAGCAAGTTATCACTTCGAGGCAAGAATCGGCTTGATCGGAGATCAACATCAACCAGGCATCTGCAATACATCAATACTTTTGACTCATGAGCAAATGTGTCTTCAATAAGGCTGCAGACCAATACAAGGCAGATCCACGGGAGATGTTAACAAACATGGATACTAGAATACAAAGTAGATCCATGTGATAGAGGACTCAAACTTAGACATAGCTACCAGACATACAACATAGATCTATGTCATACAGAGCAAAATTTGAGCATAGCCACGACCATACAAATGTGGATCAATGCTGGTACTTCATACAATATACTCCATCGCAACCTAGGGAGAAAGCTATGAGTGCTTTATAACAAATATCCAGGGTCTTCGTTTCGTCTTCCATAAATTGCGATTCTATCCATGTGATTACAATGATCTGAAGTCGAACATGGTAGAAACCACTTGATTACCGGTTAGTCATGTGAACTGTTAACAAGTGCGAGGGAGATCACCATTGATGTCAATGATTCCCAAGGTACCCTAGTACAATACACTGAGTGTGAATAGATGTTTTGATGTCGAACACCTAGTGGAATCTATCGATCAAAGGTCAATGATGTGAACCTATGTCAAGAGCAAGAGAGTTATTCATTAAGGCATACATACCTCAATGTACTAAACTTGTTTCTAAGAGTAATTCCTGGATGATGAGCTGAAGTCGACAGGAATAGTCTCGTTGAGGGAGGACCATGATGAATCCAACATCGACGACACAAAACTCGGAACAAAGTTCTAGAATTTTGTAGATAATGTAACCATAGGACTGACTCAAAAGGTACTGACAAAAAAGTTGTTTTAACTGCAAAGACAAAATTCTAACTTGCCTTTGAACATCAGGCGACACGCCAAAAGACTTGGTAGTATTGACTCGACGAGGCATAACTCAATACGACATTAGACAATGCATCCTTCTGAAAAACTCAAAGGATTAACATGAATCATGAAAGTGGATCGACTTGTAAATCAGTTGAATACCCAATTGACTAAATGATATGCAAACATGTGCCATGTTCAAACTTGACAAACAACTTCCATTTATTTGCAAAACTGAATTGATTCCCTTCCCTTAATTTCCCCATCATTATTGATGAGTGCCTCTTTTCATTTTTATGAGTCCAAAGAGGGTAACAAACACATGTTCTAGCTTATCCGAAGACAAGTCCATTCTCATACATTTTACGAACCTGAGAAAGGATAGGTTCGTTCCCAAAAATGGGTCTCTTAGTGTTTAGTTTAATGAGTCCAATGAAAGTTAACTCGATATCGTTCATGTTTAGAGAGTCTGAACGAATACGGAATAAGACTCCAAAGGGTCATTTTTTGTAAAAAGTCCATCCGAACTGAAAAAGAGATAACCTACTATCGGAGAGACGACTCTTCAAATACTTTTATGAGTATGAAGAAGACAAGTACTCGACAATCTTTTCATATATAGGGAGTCCGAAAAGAGTTTAAAGGAGACTCTATTAACCTTTTTCATGTTTGAATCTAGAGCACGAAAAAGTAATAAACTAAGCTCAAACAACATTTCATGTTTTAACCAGAGCACAGAAAATGAAAAGTAAGCTCAAAACCATCTTACTTTTTTTAACGACCTTGAAGATCAGTTGAAAGAATGCTTGAAGATTGGTTTCATTTTTACGCAAGCTCGAAACCAATGGGTAAAATATGCTTGAAAAATCCCATTAACATGATATACAGAGGTTTGAAGCTTGCCCCCAGACTAATTGCTAGTGAACCTTACCCCTGGAATGGTTCCTAGGGGCTCGACATGTCCCCCAAACTGTGTTTCGTCTGATGATTCTTCTTCCATACCCAACCTAAAAAACTTGGTTAGTAATGTGAAAATGTTCACTAGGGGGATAGGAAGAATGAGAATTAGGCAGGTGAAAATAAGGTTCGAGTTCTAACACTAAAGGGAATACTCAACTCAAGGGAAGGGGATCTGTTTCATTTTTACACAAGCTTGAAATAGAAAGTAACTATACTTGGAGAAAACTGACACGATGGTCAGAACCTGACATGATGGTCAAGTGTTGTTTCATTTTTTAACGAGCTTGACACAGAAATGGAACTATGCTCATAGACATGGTTTCATTTTTATGCAAGCCTGAAACCAAAAGGGTAAACTTTGCTTGAAACAACCTATTTCATTTTTTAACGAGCTTGAAACAGAAAATGAACTATGCTTGAAACATGGTTTCATTTTTATGCAAGATTGAAACCAAAAGGTAAACTATGCTTGAGGGAATCCGTTTCATTTTTTAACGAGCTTGACACTGAAAGGGAACTATTCTCAGCAATCTGTTTCATTTTTTAATGGGTTTGACACAGAAAAAAGAACTATGCTCACAGTAAGTTCTAAGCCAACATGATGTTCAGAGGTTGGTGGGTTTTCCCCTTACATAAGAAGCTAGCGACTTAACTCCAGTATGATATCTGAAGGCTGGAACTATGCCCCCCATTTTACCTATGACGAGAAGATGCTAACTCGAAGGGGAAATATCCACAAGAACATGCGGGACATTCAGGGAAGTTTGATGACTAGGAGTCACACGATAATCAAGTTTAACAAAGAAAATATGATCAACGGTCACAATCTTCCCATCATGGGGAAAATACATCACTTGAAAGAGTGTGCACACTACAGCTTTCATGGCGTAAACATAATCACACCCAAGGAGTAGATTAAAATATAAAGGACCTTGGACTACCATAACATTGATACAGACAATTTTTCCTTTCAAAGTAATAGGCAACTGAGGAAGGATCCCTAAAGGCGTTGTGGGTCTTCGATTAAAATCTAGTATCTAATCGGTGGCTAATACAAGTGGAGGAGAACCTATGGATTTCCAAGCAGTAGAGGATAGAATGTTAAAAGAATCCCATTCATCGACAATAGTGCGAAGTATACTCTTAGTGGTAATTCACATGGATATCTTGAAAGGAACATTCAAATGAAGACGACACTCTGTTAGGTTACTCTAGTCAAAATAAATAACCTCATTACTTGGAGAGGGTTCTGTCGAAAGAGACAAAATTTCCTCTTGTTGAGAATAATCAGAACGAAGCATAAAAAATTTAGTAGGTTTCAGTTCATTCTCTACTGGAAGAGAAGAACAAGACAAAGATTTGGTTAAAGTGACTACTTTAGTCTTAACACTCTTTGATGAAAGAGTGGGATCGGGTGGAGATGATATCGACTCAACCACTTGGACTTCACTCTTCAAAAGAAGAGTGGGATCAACCACAAATGAATTTGAATTGACCACTTGGACTTCACTCCTTAATGGAAGAGTGGGATCAACTGAGGTTAGAACTGGATCGACCACTTTATCAACCAATGGGATGTCAAGTGACAACTTACGATAATCGATTGGAAGCCGATGCTGAGGAACATTAATATCTTCCAACCACTTAGAAGCTTCATCCATGAAAGGACAAAGAAAAGTATGATGCATAGCCTTGCATATAAAACAAGGATAAAAGACTTTACCTTTATGACCTTTTACCAATGGATCACTGGTTGAGGGAGTATCATCAACATGATGATCAGAGGTTGATGACACAGACGGTTTGGAATTTTTAGACCACTCTTCTTGTACACCGGAGAGATCGGGACACTCCTTAAGAAGGTGGTCCTCCTTGCAAATCTTACAAGGGAACTTGGGTTTCCCAGGGCGTTCTCTTAGAATGAGCACCATAAAGAGCAGATGGTTGCTGCTTTTTCTCTTTCTTGTCCTTCTTCTTCTTACCCTTCCCTTTCTTCTTATTCTTATCCACCTGAATACTAACCGTAGAGATTTGGTCAAGCGAAGAAGAAGAAAGGGAGGAAGCCACAATCGGCGAAGAAGGAGCAAGATTAGGTTGAGTTCGATCCTCTCTCAGAGGAGAGGTGACATTTGAGACATTAGGTGTAACAGGAATTACCGGATTAAACAAATAGACCAGTAATCTTATAGTTAACCCAAGAAGATTTAGAGTGACAATAAAGGGAGGACCAATATCTTCACTTGGAGGGAATACAAAAGGTACACCTTGGAAAGGGACCTCTTGAATGGTAGTCCCAGATGGGGATGCCATCTCTAAACTCTCTAAAAACCCCCTAACTACCATGCACATGCAAGCACTACTCAAACTAAAAGCAACAAGAAAACATGTGAAAGGAGTGGATAAGAGTCAGGAACCTCATAGGATAGGCCAAAAGGATAACTCAAATGGTTTGAGGATTCCTAAAATGGTCTCCCAATATACGCTAGGCACGTGGGAGCTCAAATCTGTAGTAGTGTTGTCTAATGCACAATCGTTTGACATGAGCCTTCTGATATACTACCGAGTACGTGAAGTAACTTTCGATATACCTCAAGGGTACGTGAAATGCCATTTGATATACCAGGTGTACGTGGAAGAACTGCAAGCCCCCGGGATACAGTGTTGGCAAATAATGACAGCTACCACAATTACCAATGCTAAAACACATCGCTAACCTAACACTCAAATTGATAAAAATTTTAACCTATTACTACCATTAATTTTATCTTGTGCGGTTAGGTGGAACCATGGAGTGAAAACTTGAAGTTAAAGAAGATGCACACTGATCTATATGATAATGTAAGTTTTCCTCTTCAATGAAATTCTACCTAAAATAGGGAGAGAGATTTACTTTTCTTTCCAAAATGCACACCCAAATGCAAATGCAATTCTATCTTTTCAAACAAAAAGTAAAATATCAATGCACCCCAAACAATCTTTAAAGAAATTAAAAAAGAGATCTAGAGAACATCTAATATAAATAAACCAGAAACGTTTCCTATCTTTTCATGCTTGAAAAATATGCATAAAAACTTAATGAAAAGATGATTTCACTAACGTTTCCAAACAAATCTAACTCTAATGCATGCAAAGTCGAAAACATATATTTCGTCTTAATGAAAGTAGGATCTAGAACTTCAAACAATCAAGCACAAAACAAGAAGAAAATCATTCAACATGCTTGCGAGTAAAGCAAAGGAGAGAGAAAACTAAAACTTCTCTTTGGAACAAACAAGGAAACAAAGAACCAGTCTCTCCTACCAAGCACTGAAAAAATCAGCATGCAATAGAAAAAAAATCACCCCAAGAAAAGAAAGACTCAAAACAACATGGATCACTCACGCATTCCAAGTCCAAAAAAAACCAAAACATACCCATGAAAATTAAATGTATATTTTCCAATTCTAACAAATAATATCTACAGAAAATAGCAAGAGGTTTCAAGCAAAGAAAAGAATGCAAAATCCAATGCAAGAAACATAAACGCTTCTTTGAATGCAGAAAGAATATAACAATCAAAGTGACTGTAGGATATATAATTCCTGGCCCCTCCCGGCTGTGAGGGAGAATTTTTTTTTTAAAATACACTTCATTTTCATCAAAAAGTAATCCAAAAAACTCTCAAAAATCAAAAGACAACAGCCAAGTTTTGAAATGACAAGTCTGGAAAAAACCTACCTGGCACAGCTTCCAGAGGGTCATTGACAGATTGGTTCTGCATGAGCACCGCTTCCTGATTTCTGATTGCAGGCAATGGCACCGCTTCCTGCTAACTAAGTTCAAGCGGTGGCACCACTTATTTCCCACTGCGCATGCGCGGTTCCCTGTAGATGTACAAAAACAAAAAGATAGTGGAAAAGAAAAGTTAAATAACTGTGAAACTGGCATGTAAATCATGCATTAACAATATTTAAGAGCACAGAAAGTCAGAAAACTCAAATTTGAACAGATCTGAAGATACCAAACCAATAACCACTAGATCAGCTAGTGGATCTGATTGAACTGATGAAGAATGAGAGCTTGTATTTTAGACAAGTATTTTGAAAAGACTACGGAATATCAGATCAACTGAAGCTCTTCCCCTGTATGGTTGCTAGATTTGTTGCTAGGAATTTGCACGTTTTACAGACATAAGTTGTTCCTCTAGTCTGAATGGTTCAGATCCAGAACAAATAGTTCACAACATGGTTGGAAGACTTCTCCTAGAAACTACAGACACCTGGAATACAATCTTTGAAGGAATGATGTGGCTCTTCACCTATGGCGAAATATTTCCAAGAAAATACCTGCATAAACACATCAAACACAAAAGATCAAAAGTACTAGAACATCATCTATAGATCAATATCGGTGACTAAGGAATCCAATAATAAACATGCAAGATTATAGATAACAAGTATATGGGAAAGGAACCAACTTTCCATTGATAAATAATGAAAGATTTTACAACCTGTGCCTTAGTGTTGATGCACTCCTCCAAAAAACCGTTGTCTGATCCCCAATAGCTCCAACTTGCTCCTCTATGCTCACTCTAATGGATCACTCTAATGGACTTTGCTCTCTCCTCAACCATGGGGTATGAGCACATTTTTATAGGCTTCAAATGGATAGATATTGTTGATATTTTGGTGGGTGAGGTGGATAGGAGGTCCCCAAAGGATGGATCTCGAGCTCAACTGACCTAGGTGAATAGGGATAAGGCCTGCCACGAAGCTTTTGATCTAGAAGTTTCGTGAAGTCTCTCTTTTTCACTTTTTACCAAGGGCACCGCTCCTACTCCTTGATGACAGAGTGGTGCTAGGGCATAACCGCTCTTCAAACAAATAATAAAGGTGGTTCCACCTCCTGTCTTCAACACAACTCAGCCGGTGCTAAAGAAGGTACCGCTCGTAGGCTTAAGAGTAGAAGCGATGCTAGGTTTTTATATGCAAGCTTGACATCTGGATCAATGTTTTCACTTCATGATTTGGGAAAGAGGGAAAACATGGATGTTTAGGATCTTATCACATGTTGATGACAAGATTTAGGTGTAACAATCCATGGAGGAACAATGATGCAGACAAGGTAAAAAAATGATTTAACACCATAGTCCGTGTTCAAAGAGATAATCCTAGGGTTAAAACAGGATAACATATAAATGCAAAAGTACATATGGAGGACCAAATCCTACCCTATATGAGTGGATAACAACTTCTTAAAGATCTTGAACCTGTTGCACTTAGGAAAAAGTCATGGTATTAGTTCATTTATGAAAAATAATTTTTAAACTATAGATTATAGGTCCAAAAATTTGAAATTTTTCTATATATAGTTCAGAAACAAAAATAAAACATACCATTTGAAAATTAACCCAATTTGGCAAGGTTTTAGTTTTGGCTTCAACTGTTCACCAAAGATGAACCAGCGGACCAAATCGACTTTCGTTAGTTGCAGGTTAATCTACTCTCTCTTCTCCTTCTTTTCATCCATTCCAATTTGCATTTTTGTGAATAATTTTGTGATTTTGTGCAAGCCCTAAAAGGGACATGCAGTACAGATGAGTATGCCACTATGACAATCGCGTACACATGTTTCATCTGCTACTTGCTCGAAAGAAACCCGCATATGACACACAACATGCTTAAAGCACAGTTGCGTGTACTGCGCGATCTAGCAAAGCTTGCAACATGGCAAAAATTGAAAGAAATGAATGGGTTCTAATGGTCAATAATGGTCAATGGGATGGTATAAGATGGTGCTAGAATTATGGAGGGAAAGAGAGCACGAAGACATGGATCAAGAAGCTCTACGAGATGGCCCAACATTATACGCTTTATGACAATGTGGTTTACTAAAGTTCTTATGTAATTCCAACATGAGGGCCAACGTCCGTTTGTTGGAACATCTGATCAGTTACTGGGATCATGACCTTGGTGTCTTTGATCTTCAAGGGGAGATCTTGGAGGTAACAGTAGAAGACATGCATTTTATTACAGGGTTGTCTCGCAGAAGTATGCCTATGAACCTTGAGGGTACATGTAGGGGTGGTGACCCTATGAGTGTTCAGGACTATGTTGACACTTACTTCCCACCAGGCATGTGGAAGAAAGGATCATGCATTGTTATTATTCACATAACCAGCTTTCCATTACAGGTAGTGGTAAGCACTGTGGTGACAATTGTTGGATCTTCTTCATTGCATCTAGCTACTCAGACTCAGATGAGGATTGCAGTGGAGTGTATGCAAGGGGTAGTATTTGACTGGTGCTTGGGTATGATCCCAATTATGAGGAAGCAAATCTCTATCTGCAAGAGAGGACACAAAAAGAACTTTGGATACTCAAGTATATTAGTGGAATTCTTCTTTTAGAGAGTTCCTACTATTAGCCCCACATTGGCACTACCACCATATTCTCCTCTCTATCCTAGAATGAATAGGTGGGGAGAGGTATTCCTTCATCAAGGTGGCGGAGGATCAGTTCAGAGTGTCTATGATGATGACTTTTATTTATGGTGGGAGCGACAAGTATCAGTTCTTGACCAGGTTTCATACGTTGGACTGGACTTCTGAGGAGATAATGATCTATTCCTCTCACCAGGGGAGGGATGGGGAGAGCTAGGTATTTTTATCTTTTTTTTATGTTATTTGATTTTTATGAATTTTAATCATAAAGTTATATACATATGTATAAGAGTTTTAATCCATTTTTAAATGTTTAAATGCAAATATTGAACCTGTACGCCTTGATGGGAACCCTAGGAATTTTGTACATCCTTCACAGAGTGGGTACCAGAGTATTATTTGAGTTCTTGAGGGGAAGCTAGCCAGGCTAACCCAAGGGGTTCCTACTATGCGGATTGAGCGGATTCTCGTTATGATGCAAGAATTTTTAGTAGGTATTCCAACCACCTGGATATGCCTACCTAGGCAGGTAACCAGGGTCGTTTTACATTACAGAGAGGCCGAGGAGGCTGAGGAGCAGGCTTAGATCTATAGGCATAGTTATGAATTACGATCCTATTTTTTGTATATTTATATAGTTGTGACAGGATCTTCGGATCAAGACTCGATCTATCTATGGACAAATTTTACACACACACACAAATATATATATATATATATTTCCTAGTTATTTACATGTGTCTCAAATGTATCTGTTATGATTATTTTACAAAATATGTGTTAAGTGCCAATCTAGAATGTAGCTCGCATAAGCATCAGTGATTGTATTTTGATTTCTTGGAATGTGATTAAATGAAATATAATCAAAAATTATTTCAAGTAATCTAACCTGCAAAAACTGACCTAACAAAGTAGGGTTTCACACCTAATAGTCTCCATTGAGTTGGGAAACCATGAGTTGAGAACCAAGTCTCACCTCCAATCAGGTAATGCTGCGTGACGTGGCATCCCATAGCAACCACTAGCAACTCAATGACATCCTTGTACTCAGCCACATTATTAGTAGCAAGGCCTAAGCAAGCACCTCTAGAGACAACTAGCTGTACCGAGGGTGAATAAATGACCCATGTGGTTGAAGCTAGGTTACAAGTATGGTGACTAGCGTCATTCGCAAAACCTACGAACCACTCAGCTGACATCTGTAACAAGCAACAGATCGTATAAGAAACACTAACCAGCTAACTATTGTACATAAAATACATACAATAAAAATACAATAAAAAACACCAAGCCTAGGCGTAGTACTTCTTTAGGTAGAGCCCATTTCTAGGCTCAGGAAACTTATTTCCATCAACATCAATTAATTCATATTCCCCTTTTTTCAAGACCTTTGACACGATGTAGGGACCTAACCACATGGACTTGAATTTTCTTGCCCCCAGGAGTTCTTTGTCCTGATCCTAGAGCAAGACAAGTTCCCCTTGAGAAAAAACCCTTGGCTTAACAACTTTGTCATACTGGTTTTTAACCCTATTCTTATAAGCTTTGTTTATTGTCAACACATCTCTATGTTGTTCATCCAACTCTTCTAAGTGCAGCAAACGTTTTTCTAGTTCTGTGGTGTCTGGGAGTACATGAGTGGCTCTCTTAAGTGATGGAATTTCGCATTCGACTGAAGTGACTGCTTCCACCCCGTGAATGAGTTGGACAGGTGAAAAACCCGTGGCAATATTGACATTGGTCCGGTATTCCCAAAGTGCAGGATATAGCATGATTTCCAATTTGACCAACTTGTGTTAATGGTGTGCTTTAGAATGGTCTTCATGGTCTTAGTATAGAGATATATAAGGATGTCTCTATACCAGGGATCAGAGGTGGAAATCATAAATATATACTCATCTGGGAATGAGTCTTATTCAGCCACTACACTTTCTTTTGTAGGGAATTCTGAGATAAGCTCTGCAAAAACTAAGGACTTTTTGGATTTAGTAGACTGAAAATCCATGTCAAACTCGTGAAGAATGACTATCCATTTGTTGAATTTTCCCCTGATTATGCGTCGAGACAAAACATATTGAAAAGGATTAACATCCACCACCACTATAGTTGTCCTTGGTAAAATGTAGTGATGCAGCCTCTGAACAACATAAACAGATGTTAATGCTAACTTCTCGACATGTGAGTATCTAAGTTCGGGACCAGCTAATGCACGAATAAGATAATAGACAACATGCTATTGGAGCTTGTCGTCCTCCTGAACCAATACTACCCCAATGGTCGAATTTGACGCAGCTAGATACAATATAAAGTCTTTAGAGTAATATGGTGGATGTAATAAGGGGGCCAACAACAAAGATTTTTCCAATGCCTCGAATGCAAGTTGTGTGATTTCGTCCCATACAAATGGAGTGTCCTTCTTAAGCAGGTGCATGAAACCCTTAGTTACCTTGGCATAGTTTACTATAAAACATCGAAGGAAATTAGATTTCCCTTGCAGGCTCTGAAGTTGCCTGATAGACCAAGGAGGAGGTAGATTTACAATGGCCTCTACTTTCAAAGGATCCACCTAAATTCCTTTGTTTGACACTATAAACCCAAGTATCCTTCTTTAATCAACACAGAAAACACACTTATGGGGATTCAAGTGTATTTTCTATTACCTACATCGTTCAAAAATTAAGCGAAGGTGATTTGGATGGTCCCTCCTCTTGCGAGAATGGGCAAGCAGATCATCAAGATACAACTCGACAATATTCTTAATGTTATGGAAGGAAAAGTTCATTTCCTTTTGAAAGGTAGCCCAGACATTTTTCAAACCAAAGGGCATTTTATTGTATGTGAAGGTACTGCATGGACAAATAAAGGTCGTTTTGTGTTGGTCTTTCGACTCGATTTGGATTTGATTGTATCCAAAAAAACCATCCATAAACAAAAAAATATCGCTACCTGCACAAACATCAATAATTTGATCTATAAAGGGCGTGGGGTAGTTGTCCTTGGGCCACACTTTGTTTAGGTCATGAAAATCAGTGCACACGTGTATTGTCCCTTGTTTCTTATCAACGCGAATGGGATTGGATACCCATTCCGTCAAAGCGATCAGGTAGATAAAGCCAATTTTCAGCAAATTTTCCACTTCAGCTTTAATGGTTGCCGCTTTAAGAGGATTAATAGGTCGAATATTTTTTTTGAACCGATTTAACATTAGGATAGGTTCGGATTTCATGTTCTACAATCGATGGATCAATGCCTGGAATCTCCTCATATGACTAGGAAAACACATCGTGAAATTCCTTAAATAAGGCAGTATGTATGGAAATCTCCTCTAGAAAGCAGTTTGCACCGATATGCACATTTTTTGACGACGTTGGGGTTTGCAAAGATGTTTATAGGAATGGTAATAGAGATATTTTCCATATTCCCCTCAACAAATATACCCTCCTTTGGCAAAGGATTAATCGATACATCAACATCTTCCGCCAGTCTCACGTGGAACTCTTGGTTTTCAATTCTACTCAGTTCTGGAAGAAAGTAGTATTTGTGGTGAATATCTTCACAAATCTTATATTGCCCACTCATGGCTTCCAAAATGGCTTTATTCGAAGGAAAAACCATGTCTAAGAAGTCATATGAATATAAAGAGTTCTCTGCCCAAAAAGGTAGATAAGCTTCTTCCGACTCCTCTAAGACCGTAAAAGGAGTCGCAATAGAATTAGCAGTGGTGTTAACAACAACTTGATAAACCACTTCCACCATCGATAAGGGCACCTTATGTTCATAACGGGAAGGAAGGACCCAAGGATATGTTCTATCGACAACCATCGCGATAGAATTCCCTACACTGATAGAACCTAGATATTTTATAGGGGTTGGGATATCAAATGTTCCCATTAACGATGAATACATTCCAACCCCCAATCTCTCATTAGTCAGTTTAAACTGATCAACCAAAGGTATAGTGGACTCATTAGTTTCCAAATGGCCCTTCCAAGTGAAACTGAGCTAGTCAACAATAACCAACTTCCCTTCATGTGGAAAAACCACCACTCGCAGAACAGTTGAGGCAATCACACACATGGCGTAAGTCCAGCTTCTCCCTAAAAGCAAGTTATAGTCCAAAGGAGCATCAATCACCTCTACTTCAACAACCACTGCTTTCCCTGCCAGCTTAATCTCAAAATATTGTAAGATACCATGCGGACAGAAAGACCTTCCGTTGAAAGCAGTAAGTAAGGTATTTGATCGAACTAGCTCCGGGGAACCTAAAGCCTTCCAACAAGAAATTGACATTACACACGTGGAAGCACCTCCATCAACAACAGTGCATCCAATGGTTTCTCCACCATGAATGACATCTACTAACAAAGCCACATGATACGGTAGGTGAATCTTAACATTTGACATATTAAACTTCTCCATGAGGCTCGATGAATCCATACTCCCTAAAGCTGCTAAGAGGGCATCCTGCTGAGTAGGAAAAATCTGTAACACTTCTAATGCCAACATTACACATGGTTTTTGAGCCAAATATTTGACTACAGAGTAGTTGGAAGCAACCCTAGAGGTAGGATTGTGAAAATCTTTTTTAAAGACACCCTTTCGGTATCTTAGGCATTGGATCAGCAGGTTTCTCTATAGTGAGAGGGTTAGAAGTTTCAGCAGTCATCTTACCCTTCTCTGAAGCCTCCACTTCATAATTCTTGTTTCTCATCTGGAGTAAGGTATTTGATCGTACCATGTGTGGAAATTGAACCCAGTGATAGAACAATTTTACTCACAACAATTATCAATTGATCATGCAAAATCACTCACAAAAGAGACTGAATAATGAGTTGAACACTAAACTATATTGAATAAGTGTATAATAGCCAACCCTGTAATAACATAGGCTACTGCATTAAATAATTACATTAGGGATTCGAATGCATGAGAAGGCAATTCGAATCTAGTCAAAAGCAGGCTTACTAAAAATAAGCAAATCCCCCATAGGTGCATAAAGTAGATTCCAAATCAGTCATGGAGCTCACGAATTGGCAAAAGCACTTAGGTAAGCTAAAGAGTGATGGAATGTCAAGTCACACATGCTTTTCATAGGAGAAAAGAGTGGAGGATGTGTAGGACAAAAAACTAGTCAACCTCGGCTAGTCAAGCTTTTCCATTTGCCTTAAAACACTGAAAAAGCAGGCAATAAAGCAGAAAAAGCAGAAGGGCGCTTAGGAGGCCAAGAATAAATCAAATTTGATTCCTTGAGTTTTCTCAAGCGCTACATGAGTCAAATAAGGCAAGTTTGACCACTATGGTGTTGATGAAATTGTCATTGATGCCAATGAGGTCTTGCAGTGGTCCCTAGAGATGATCCTGAAGCCTTGGTAGGCAATGGAGAATCCCATGAATTCTTGGAACCCTTGATGAAGACCCTGATGACCTTGCAAAGGTCATGGAGCCCACTACTGGCAATTGATATGGTTAGATGGCATGATGAGCCTTGATGGAGATGATATTTCTTGAAGATGGTCCTAAGTGCATAAGGAATATATTGCACCCACTTATATGATGGATGGCCATGACCCTGCATGAAGCTCTTTATACCATAAAAGTTCATGAAGAAGCCATCAAGAAGAATTCAAGTCATTTCATGATGGCCTACACAAATTGAAGAAAATATGAGTAAAGGATCTTGTCAATGCAAGCAAGACCCTCATAAGATGATATCCCTCGTCATTCCCTTTCCAACGGTAGGTGGCACGTCACGTGGTTCCTCATGGTTGATGAGATATTAACTTTTGAAGTCGACCCAACAAAAATTATAAGTTAGCTCAGTCAAACATAAAGTCGGCTCAGTCAAAGTTTTATTAAAAAAAATAAAATATTTTTATAGTATGTCGGCCCCATTAAAAATAAAAATTAAATACAAGTCGGCTCAGTAAAATATGGAGGAGATTTAGTATAAATACCCCATCAAAAATTCATTTTTGATGTGACAAAATTTTCGAATTAGCTCTGCAATTTCGGAGGTTTGACTGAGGCAAATTTCGGAGGAGCAGTCCACTGAGGAAAACGCAGGAGCAGTCTGTGTAAAACGCAGCAGCAGACATTTTTGAAGTCTGATATTTTTGTTGGGAAATTCGGCCATCTCTGAGGCAGCCGCAGGAGCAGTGGAAAATTTTTGGGAGCAACTCGTTTTGTGTGGAAATTTGATGGGATAGCTCTGAATTTTTTGGACTGAGGATCAATGCCAAGGGTTATAGCAGAAGAGGGAGCAGGCCACATTATTTTTTTTTGCAGCAGTGTGCCCTAACTATTAGGCTGTGGTTTCTCGGGTAGCAGCAGAGGAATAGTCTGAAATTTGCAGCAGCGTTGCACACAGTCCCGAATTGCAAGGATGAAATTCTTGGTGAATGAGCTCGCTGCCCTTTAAGAAGCTAGCTGCCAGAGTTATGCCGTGATTGATAGCAGCCCTTCCAGGCTGAGCTGTGACTGATCTAAGCCCCTTAGGGCTGCTGTGACCAAAGTTTTCGTGGGCATTCTTCCTTTGTCTCTGATGTTAAAGTGCTGATTTAGACGCCCAAAAAGGAGCATCATCACTGCTGGGCGTGACTGTTACTACCAGGAGTTAAATGTAGTGTCTTTCTTTCATCATATGCATGCCAAAGCAAGAGAACTTTCTCATCATTGCGAGCTGTCATCTACAGGAGTAGAACGAGGTTTGAGTTGAGTTTTTTTTTATGTTATGCATATGGGCTGTTCATTTACTGTTATAACAGCTGAATAATGATGCCACCTACAGCACTCTTTTTATCCTGAAAGCTGTGCATATTTGTCCACAATGGGTCCAAAGTTTGAAGATGAACATCAGTGTTTTTTGTCAGTAAGTTATTCCATATTTTGGCATTTATATTAAGATTGGCATGCAAACTTTAAATTCCACATAAATCCCTAGCCAAGACTCATAACAACAGTAAGCTAAGATCAGTCCTTGGTTGCACAATAAGCTACAGCAGTTGTGTATGAGGTGTTTGACAAAATACCAAGTCAAGCAACACATTCATATTCATTTTTTTGAGTTATTAAGCTCCAGCACTGTTGCTGCAGCATTAAGCATGTGTTCAAGCTGATACACAGTCCAGCATGAAGATGATTATCATACAGTTATGAAGTAAAGATGAAAGGTATGTAATGGTATTTGTCCTATGATGATGCGTGATGTTTAAAATGATGTGTAGTGTCTTGATTCTCTAGGGATTGTTGGATTAGTTTCTGTGGTTTCTACATTTCCATTGTTGCTGCCCAAATAAGTAGGGGTCTCCTTGGCCTCTGCCTGAAGTTGTGTACATTGATCTTGATCATTGTATATCAAAAGCTAGCAGTATTTGGTCACTGTCCAGGCCAGCATTCAAAATGAGCAGCAGGAGAATATTTGTTGATGAAATAATGATCAATAGCTTGGTAGATTTTATTGCATGGTTGAGCAGCTAGCAATTATATGTGTAGATATTTACCAGGCAGGTCTCATTTTGCCTGTGAGGCAGCACACAATTTTTATTGATTGTATTCCTAATTTACCAGTGTACCTAAGGAGGAATCTTGGGGACGTGACAAATTGTAAATGCTTCATTATATAACCTGTTTAGTCTCCTTTTTGCTCGCTGCAGTCTATGACATATAATAGTACATGCATTATATGTGAGAAGCAAGAACATTGTAATTTATATCAGTCATGTTGAACATTGAAGAGGCTTGATGTTTCTCCAATAAAGGATTATACATTGTGTGGTAAAAATAACAGTACATGCATTATATGTGAGAAGCAGGAACATTGTAATTTATATCAGTCATGTTGAACATTGAAGAGGCTTGTTGTTTCTCCAATAAAGGATTATACATTGTGTGGTAAAAATACTACTCAACAACAACAGAATTGACATAAGAAATATACATGGATGAGCTGAGTGACAGGTATGTACAGTGAAGGTTTCTAGCTCAGAAATTGACCGGCAGAAGAGAAAACCAGGCAGGGTCCTGGATTAAGAGTAGGTGCTCTATTTATCAGTAGGTGCTGATTTTGCCTAACGGTTGTAGCCGGACCAAAATAATATAAAAAGATTACAAATTCATATTGTGTGGTGTTCTTCTATGTTATGATTCTTATGAATGAAATGCTTATATGATGTTTATGAAATGATTATGGTAGAGTAATGGATTGATGAATTGGTAGCTAACTGTGATAATCTAAGAAAGGTTTAAAATATTGCTTCACACTGATTCACCCCCCCTCTCAGTGTCAACATATGGATAGGTAAATGACAACTTGCATAAGGTGGGACACATGAACTAGGCAAATAAGACAAAAATAATTAAATTAATGTCTAAGGTAGCTAACTATGGGTTGATTATTCTAACACCCCCCCTTAAGCCTAACTTATGAGTAATATATCAAAAAATTATAGGGCCTAGCAACAAGGCTTAGTCACCCTTTACATACTGCATGTCCATACAACCAAGGAAAAGGCAAAAACCACATGGGAAATCCTCCCTTAAACATGGACTGTAAAACAAAATTTGGAAATATTGTCTTCACTCATGCTTCACAGCATGATCAGCAATCCCCAGCAGTGATTTGAGATTGTTGAAGGTCTTCTCACAAAATGCTTTGGTGAAGATATCAGGTACTTGTTCTGAAGATGAACAAAAGAGTAGGTGAATGGTGCCATCATGCACAAGCTCTCTGATGTAGTGCATATGGATCTCAATGTGTTTGGTTCTCTGCTTCTGAACTGGATCTTTGCAAATTCGAATGGAACTCTGGTTATCATAGAAGATGGTAGTTGAGTACTCTGATTCGAAGCCACACTCTCCATGTAAGCCCTGCAACCATAAACATTGAGTTGCTGCATTAACAACTCCTCTGTACTCTGCTTCTGTAGATGAGAGTGCAATGGCACTCTGTTTCTTGCTTGACCAACTGATTGGCCCTTCTGCAAGCATGAACACATATCCTGATGTGGACTTTCTGTCTGTGCTATCACCTGCCCAATCACTGTCAGTAAATCCAATCAAATCAAGATCATATTTTGCTTTATAGAAGATCCCATGTGTCCTTGTTCCCTGAACAAAGTTAAGGATCCTTTTGGCTGCTTTCCAATGGATCTCATGAGGCTGATCCATGTATCTAGAAGCCACACTTACTGCATAAGAAAGATCAGGTATAGTATGTGTAAGATACAACAAACATCCAATCAATTGCCTATACAGTGTATTGTTTACCATAGGTGAAGAATCAACTTCTTCCAGCTTCACTCCTGAAAGGAAAGGAGTCTTGCTTGGTTTGCAGTCCTTCATTCTGAATTTGTTCAGCAATTCCAAGGCATATTTGAACTGGTGCATCTTGATTCCAGATTTGGTTTGTGCAATCTCAAGCCCCAAAAATTGGCCTAAGAGCCCCAATTCTGTCATGGAGAAGGCTTGGTTCATTGCACCCTTCAAGGAAGCAATCTCATCCTTTGAGCTTCCTGTAATGAGGAGGTCATCAACATATAACACAATGATCATTAATGAACCATTAATTAACTTCAAATAGACATTTGGATCTGATTTGCACCGAACAAAATTCAGTGATAGCAAGAAGCTATCAATCTTGGCATACCAAGCGCTGGGGGCTTGCTTTAGCCCATACAATGAATTTTTCAACCTACACACAAGAGAAGGGTTAGTAGAAAATCCTTGAGCCTGCTGCATATATATCTCTTCAATGAGATCTCCATTCAGGAAGGCACACTTTACATCCATGTGATGTACCTCCCATTGCTTTGAGGCTGCAATGGCTAAGGATAGCCTGATGGAGTCCATATTTGCCACTAGTGCAAAGGTCTCATTGTAATCTATGCCATGAATTTGTGAGTAGCCCTTGGCTACCAATCTGGCCTTGTACTTCAGAGGTGAACCATCAACAGCAAATTTGGTCTTGTAGACCCACTTACACTGAACTAACTTCCTCCCTGGGGGAAGATCCACTAGCTCCCATGTGTTCCTCTTCTGGAGTGAGCTGAACTCTTCCTTCATGGCTGCTTGCCATCTTGGATCTCTTGTTGCTTCTTCATATGTTTTAGGATCTGATTCCACCATCAAATAGCATTTCTCAGCAAACATAGGATCCTGCATGCACATACCACTCTCAAATTGAGATCTAGTCCTTCTTTGGTCATTGGGATCCCCAGCTAGCTCTCCTGTTGCATGTAGTGTAGGTAAGATAAAGAGTGATGGAATGACAACTCATACATGATTTTCATAGGATAAAAGAGTGGAGGATGTGTAGGACAAAAAACTAGTCAACCTCACCTAGTCAAGCTTTTCCATTTGCCTTAAAACACTGAAAAAGCAGGCAATAAAGCAGAAAAAACAGAAGGGCGCTTAGGAGGCTAGGAATAAAGCATATTTGATTCCTTGAGGTTTCCCAAGCGCTACATGAGTCAAATAAGGCAAGTTTGACCACTATGGATAGGTAAATGACAACTTGAATAAGGTGGGACACATGAACTAGGAAAATAAGACAAAAATAATTAAATTAATGTCTAAGGTAGCTAACTATGGGTTGATTATTCTAACACCATGTTGATATAGTTCTAATTAGGAGGGGCACTAAGAGTGCCCCTAGCTACATTAGAAACATAAGCTACATTATTTCCTTGGGGAAATGGATCCTTCAGGACAGTCGGTTGTTGGTTTTTAAGAAACTTCTAGGCTTGGTTAATAAGAGGGAATTGATGGTTCAGGTGGTCTCCCTAGCACAACTTGCAAGGAAACTTCACCTTCTTCTTATCTTTCTTACCCCCATCAGCATTGTTCGTGGTTTTCGGCTTGTTTTGATTAACCTCACCCTTCTTCCCTTTCTTCCTTTTCCCACTGGGTTGCTGATTTCCCTTCTGAGAAGATTGTTCAAAAACATCTGCAATTTGAGATGAGGGGATGGCAGCCTTTGTTGCTTCCATTGTATATTGCTTTATTGAAAACTCATGGAGTTGATTGGACACTGACTCTACAATGGGATAACTAACTGAACTGACCACACCATCAACATGGGGTCTAGGCTTGGGTTTCTCGGCACTATTGGTAGACCACAGTGCCTCAGGTATAATATTATACAAGATCCTAGACTGAGCGTAAATCAAATCTAACTGTTTGTCCCCGAGGATAGCCTCTTCTTCTATGGTTACCCTCGAAGTGGATACATCCTTAAATAAGGTATTAAATATTTTAAGAACAACTCTAATAAGAACTCGGGGGTATGGTGGCTTTGATAAGCCTCTTCTATCTTCACCACTCTTGGATGTGATCCGTGATGTGCGTGGCTTTGTCTTTCCAAAAAGTCGACAACAAATCTGTGTCGGCATCATACCAAACAGGAAGATGGAAGTGGTTGAGAAACACAGTTTCTAAGTTAAAAAACCTGTCATATGCAGCAGAGGAAAGTTCAATATACCATTTTGTTGCCACATGATTCAAGGTCCTCTAGAATAGCCTCATCCAAATAGAATAATCGTTTAGTGAGTTTGAAGAATGCCATAAGTGAAAAGTGGTTATATGGGCACCTAGATCTTCGCCAGCTTTGAATTCAAACTTAGGAATGTCTGAAGGTAACTTAATTGGAACAGGTGGCCATGCAACACTATGTCGCACTGAATCATTCATCAACTTTGACAAGTCTGAAAAGTTAAAGTTTCCAGGAAGGGAAGTTTAGGCCTAACCGGAGCTTAAAAAGCATGAGTTTGGGATCTAGAATTACCTACCCACTGGTTCCCAAATGTAAAGGTGGGGTTTCCCCCAGCCGCTGGTTATGAAGTAGTTGGACTACTCTGAAAAGGATTCCACCCATAAGCCAGTGAATTGCTTGTGTGTGGTGCACTATAAGTGGTTTGAGCCACCCCAGATGAAACTGGAGTCTAAAAGATAGTAGCAGGTATCCCTCCACTAAAAAGTGGAAAGGGAGAGCTCTTGAAAGGGGTCAAAACTGGTGTCTAAAAATCTTGGCCATAAGCATTTGTATTTCCAAACTACATGCCCACATATGTAGGTGTAGTACCTACAGAAGGAGTGGATGGGGGAATGTTCCCCCCATTCCATGGGAAACCCTAGGCAAACAAAGAGGATCCACTTTAACCACTATGAGCAGTATGCATGAAGGAGGGGGAGGCAAAAGGTGCACTAGGAATCCCAATGATAACCCCACTAGAAGGACCTACTACATTAGAGGAATTCGGTGGTTGGACCACTCGACTACTTGGTGATAAAGGTGCAGTAGATGCACTTGCTCTTGGAGTACCAACTGGGGGAGGTGGCAGTCCTCTAGCCAAAAAGGATGAAGTGGGGGTAGAAATACCCTCTCCAAATCTAGCCATAACTCGACTCACAGGAACACCAATAATAGGTGAATTAAAAGGAAGAACTTGGACAATCTCAGTATCGTTTAAGTTAGTTAAAGGTGGGTTAAAATTCCTTGCAAACTCTTCAGCCTGCAAGTCTTCGATCTCTACTGCAGTTGTATCTTCCTGGTTAGTCCTAAGTTTCAGTTCACCTGTAACTTCACTAACTCCTACTGGTTCAAATGAACCGTCAGTACCTAGTCTTCGCATTTGAGGGGGCAGTGGAGGCTCCACTGTATCATATGGAGGAAGGTTTTGCAACCTTCTTAACCTACAAAGAGGTTGGTCCTCCACAGCTAAAAATTTGACTCACACACACCTAAAGGCCAACTAAATACATACAAACCAAACAAAACTCACTAAAAATTTCCTAAAGTCACACAGACACAATAGTTATAAGATATGCCTTCCAAAGGAAAGCATGGGATGATTAGGGCCCAGGTCCAACTAGTGAAGAACTGATATATGGTTACTTGGCATCTTGTATAGATGTTCTTAGGCACAAGCGGAGGAATCACCCAACCTCCTTCCCACATTGTCCACTAGGGTTACCTTCCAAGTTCGTCCAAGGTATACCAGAATAAGCCTTCCGGTATCACCTCTGTATGATCCCTAGTGTCAAGAGACTAAAGGCTACCGCAACTAAACACGATCCTTATGCATGGGAATAGTAGAAAAGACTAAAACCCTGTCAACACCAGCACCACACGGGGCACAAGAGGTGGTATTGACAAGATCCCCAAACACATAAAAATCCTGATATACGTTCGAACAAGGAATCAGAGGGTTATCTCCTCAATCCATGTCCTTACATAGACTTGTGCTTAACTCCTATGTGAGAGGAGCTTTCCAGATGGTTTCATGTAGAGGAGGATTTACCTAGTGAACGACCAACTACGTCTGAAGTCAAATACTTATGGACAGTTAAAACTCCCTAGTCCAAAAGCCTAGCCTAAACTAGTTGATGTATGAGCCTAGAAAAAAGAAAATTACTAGTAAATTTTAATTAATTGTTCTTTTTATTTGGTTGTTATTAGTCAGAGGTAGTGGGATGAAACTGTATGGTTTTATAGACTCAGCAAAAGAAAGCAAAAAATGATGTAAAAAATAAAATTTTCAAAGCAAATTGCAACTACTATGCCAATTTTTCTTTTCTTTTTCTTGTAAAATGAAAGCTAATGAATTTTTTAAACAAAGCATGAGAAACTGCAAGACTCTAGATTTTTTATTTTTTTTCTTGAAAAACAACGAAAAGAACACTAGATGCAACCTAATGCAAAAAGTATAAAATTTTGTCTTCTCTTTTCAAAAATTATAAATGCAACTAAATGCAAACTTGAGTAAGTTTGAACAATCTAAGCATAGATCAGTAAATGATGCAAGCAGATCCTATAATAACACACTTCAACCTAACAAGAAGAAATGACACATAAACAGACTTGGCGGAACTATCCAATCAAAGACTAAATAGATTCAAAATGGCAAGAATGACTTACTTAGACCACTAACAACAGTATAAATCATACAGTGTTTCCAAGGACTGATCAATGACCCAAAAAACACAAGCACTCAGACCTAAGCCAAGTAGGAGGACCTACAATGTTTACCAGTGAAGAAAATCAAACACAAAACACTCAAGGACTTGAATGATTAAGTAAACTATGAAATGTACAGACCTAAGACTTACAGTATCATGTAACAAACATAACCTACACAATGATCAGAGAGGTCACAATTCAAGGAAAAGAAAGAACCCTATGAAGTAAGAGACACCCACAGGAATATGCACCTATTATAAAGGAAACCCATGTGTGACACATGACTGTCTAGAAAGAAACTGGCATGTACAAAGTGAAACACGTGATTGTCAACAAGACAACCCGCGTACACTATCAAAATTTTTCATAAAAGAAAAGTACTGACAGACAGGCCCTGAACATGCAAAACTAAAAATCAAAGGAGAAAACAAAACAAGTCATAAATAGAATCAAACAGAGAAAAAGAGTGGTCAGGGAGCCTAAATAAAGGACCCACAACAGGTTGGACTCCCCAATGGAGTCTCCAGTTCTGTTGTTCATGAAAATAGACCCTTATAACCGAGGGTTTCCAGGTTTGCTTAGTTTTCTTCCTATTCCTATTGCAATTTCTACATGGCTGATTGTCTGCAAGTTTAGTCTAGTAAGTTGGTAACCCCAAATACCCTCGGTTATAAGGGTGTGTTTTCCTGAACAACAAGTGTCCTTAGGACAATACTTATTCAAATCATGAAATTCCATACACGCTTAGAGCTTACCCTTCTTTTTGTAAATTGGGACAAGATTATACACCCATTCAATTAACAAAATAGGCTAAATAACACCTTCCTTAAGAATTTTTTCAACTTCAGCTTTGATAGTTTCCTCTTTCCTAGAGTTAACCGGATGGATTTTTTGTTGATCAAATTCTATATTCTCATAGGTTTTATTCTCATGTTCAGTAACTTTGGGGTTGATTTTTGAGATCTCCTCATTTGACAAGAATAAAACATCATGGAAGACTTTAAAAATATCTTTATAAATATGAACTTCTTCTGGAGAACAATTCGTGCTAATGTATGCATTCTTCATGACATCAAGGTTTCTAGATATATTGATTGGGATGGTTTCAGAAATTTATCCATGTTACCTTTAACGCATACTCCCTATTTAGCTAAAGGGTTCAATGGTTGATTAAGATATCTAAGTAAATGCATTGAAAACTCTCCACTCTCTATCTTATCTATAGATGGAAGGAAATAAGAACGATGATGCAAATCATCCCAATGTGTATCAAGCCTCGTTAGAGCTTCAAGAATAGCCTTGTCTATTGGAAAGATTATATCTAAATAATCAAGAGAACTATAGGAATCGAAAACCCAAATAGGCTTATAAATCTAATCCAAAGCTTCAATAATAGAAGGATAGGTGTCTATAGTAGTATGTTGAATTGCTTGATAAGCGATTTCAGCTATAGACAAAGGTGAAGTCATTCCAGAATGTTCATATTCTTACACCAAATACGATGGAGTAGGAAGAGTCAAGTATCATCGAGAAATGATGTTTGAAAATAAGCTACTCATGAAACAAATACTTCCTCGTCAGCTAAAACTATAGTGGAACTAATGAAGAAAGTAGGAGATATGATATTAATAGTTCCCATCAGTGAAGGATACATCGGATATTAAAATTTCCCATCAGTGAAGGATACATCCCCATTCCTATATTCTTGATTGTTTGATGTGATTTATCAATCCATTGAACATTCGATCTTGGAGGTCCATTAGGGTTAGTCTGAGTGAATGATAATTGATCAATGGTAACAATTTTTCCTTCATGAGGAAAACATAACACTCAAAAAAATAATGATACAATGGATTTCATTGCATATGTCCAACGTCATCCTAATAAAATATTGTAATTGATTGGGGCATTGAACACTTCCACATCTACACAAATGGTTTGTCCTCCTAGTTGGAAAAGAAAGGGAGAAATGACTCCATGAGGTCTAAAATATCATCCATCAAAAGAAGCAAGTAATGTAGGTGATGGAGCAAGTTCTAGAGAGCCAATGGCTTTCCAACAAGATAGAGCCATGACACAAGTTGATGCACCCTCATAAAAAACAACCCTTCCAATAGTCTTTGTGGAATGAAAAAAATTGATCTGGAAGGAAACATGATAAGGAAGGTGAGTCTTAGCATTGGATACATCAAACTTAATAACCTGACCATTCGAGGAATCTTGATTTCTAATGGTGGAGAATAAAGCACTTCATTGTGATGGACAACTTTGGAGTACCTCCAGAGCATACATGACACAAGAAGTTTGATCTAAATCCTCAACAATTGCATTGTATGGTGCAAGAAGTTTGATCTTGTAAACATCTTTTGGTACTCGAGGCATTGTCTCTATCACAGGTTTCTATATATGAAGAGGGTTATGCGGCTTAGTATTTTCTTTATAGCTTGACAAGGATTCAGGATTATCATAATCTTTAGCTCATGTCAATGATATAACATTTGATCCAACCATGTGGAAAAATTATTGATCATACAAGGGTGCATTATGGGTTCCCCCTTGTGTTTTCCCAGTAGGATTGGAAGAGGTAGAAGCCATGTGCTTCCCTTGTGGAAAAGGATTAGTCAAGACAGTAGGTTGATTGTTTTGAGTCAACATATTACATCAAAGGGAATTGATGCGTAAGATGATCTCCTTTGCAAAGTTTGCAATGGAACTTGAATTTCCTCTACTCTTTCTTAGACCCACCAACATTATTATTTTGTTTTGGTTTATTATTGTTATTACCCTTTTCTTTTATTATTATTATTATTCTTTTTTACACAGATTGTTGGTTTCCCTTTTGATTTTCTTATACAGTATGTACATAGTTGTTTTGGAAGAAGGAAAGGAATCAATATTAGTTTCACCTGCTACAAAACATTCAATATACAAGTTTTTCATCTGATTTCTATCTACTTCTTTAACATAATTGCAGACAGAACCAACTATGCCATCAAAATGAAGTCCTGGTTTGGATTTTGAGGGGTCTGAACTAGGTCTTGGTGCATCATGTATTATTTCATATAGTAACCTAAATTGAGAAAAAATCAAGTCTAGTTGCTAGGACTTAAATATGGACTATTCATTAATAGTCGCCCCTTGCATAGAAACATCCTTAGAGATATAAGGAAACAATGACTTAATAAACCATTCGAATAGGAACTTAGGGGCCATACTACTCTTTATCAACATCTTCCATCTATGCCATTATTGGATGTGATCCGAGATATAGGTAGCTTTGTTCTGTCCAAATTGAGACAACAAATCAGTGCTGACATCATACCAGACAAGAAGTTGAAAATGATTCAAAAACACCATTTCCAAATCATGGAAACAAAGATAGGATGAAATAGGAAATTCAATATACCATTTCACAGCTACTCCACTGAGTGTGTGTGAAATAGTCTCAAACGAATTGAATTGCCATTAAGTGAATTGGGATAACACCATAGATGAAAGGTTGTAACATGATCCCTTGGATATTCACTATTCTTACCTTCAAAAATTGGGATATCTAAAGGAAGTTTGGTTGGGATTGGATTTCAACTTGGGTCATGACATGCTATATCATTCATCAACTTTGATAAGTCTGGAAAATTCAAAGTTGTCACAAAAGGAAGTCTCAAATGTGTGTAAAACGTGTTCAGATATAAACCCTATCGTGGGAAGATTCCAAAAAGAGTGGTAGGGGTTTCCCCTTTCCATAGGTTGCGAAGCATATAATGCTCCTTAAAATGGCCTCCACACATTTTGTAAAGGATTCCCCCCAACTAGGTTACCATGCATCCAATTCCATTGATGTTGTCCAGAATCGACACAAAAGATAACATTGTGTAGATTCAATAAAATATTATAATGTCTACATCGCTCAAACACGAGGTGAAGATGAGTTAGAGGATATTGCATATTTCATGATCAAGCCGCTAGATAATCCAAATAAGCTTCAACAATATGTTGGATCTAGGGAAAAGGGAAATACATATCCCATTGGAAGGTTTCTCCAGCATTTTTTGAGGACAAAGGGATTTTTTTTATATGAAAAAGTTCCACAAGGGAATATAAACGCATTTGTGTGTTGACCCTCGGTATGTATTTGAATCTGGTTAAAGCTTGAGAATCCATCCATGGAAGAAAACATCTCTCTTTTGGCACATTCATCAATAATTTGATCGATGAATGGTGTCAGGAAAGTGTCCTTAGGACAATCCTTTTTCAAATCATGAATGTCCATACAAACTTAGAGCTTACCCTTCTTTTTGTCAACTGGGACAAGACTAGAGTCCCATTCAATTAACAAAATAGGATAAATAACACCTTCCTTAAGAAGTTTTTCAACTTCAGCTTTGATAGTTGCCTCTTTCCCAGGGTTAACAAGATGGAGTTTCTGTTGAACAAATTTTATATTCTCATAGGTTTTAATCTCATGTTCAATAACATTGGGGTTTATTTCCAACATATTCTCAATTGAAAAGAATAAAACATCATGGAAGACTTTAAAAATATATTTATAAATACAGACTTCTTATGGAGAACAGTTCACGCCAATGTATGCGTTCTCCATGAAATCAAGTCTTCTAGAGATAATGATCGGGATGGTTTCAGAAATCTATCCATATTACCTTCGATGTATACTCCCTATTGAGCTAAAGGGTTCAATGGTTGATTAAGATATCCAAGTAAATGCATTCAAAATTCTCCACTCTCTATCTTATCTATAGATGGAAGTAAATAAGAACGATGATGCAAATCATCCCAATGCGTATCAATCCCCGTTAGAGCTTCACGAATAGCCTTGTCTATTTGAAAGATTATATCTAAATAATCAAGATAACTAGAGGAATCGACAACCCAAATAGGCTTATAAATCTAATCCAAAACTTCAACAATAGAAGGATAGGTGTCTACAGTAGTATGTTGAATTGCTTGATAAGCGATTTCAACTATAGACAAAGGTGATGTAAACCAGAATGTTGATATTCTTCCACCAAATATGATGGAGTAGGAATAATCAAGGATCATTGAGATATTATGTTTGAAAAGAAGCTACTTGTGAAACAAATACTTCCTCATCAGCTAAAACTATAGTGTAACTAATGAAGAAAGTAGGAGATAGGATATTAAAAGTTCCCATCAATAAAGGATACATAAGATATTAAAAGTTCCCATTAGTGAAGGATACATCCCCACTCCTATTTTCTCAATTGTTGGATGTTATTTATCAATCCATGGAACATTCTATCATGGAGGTCCATTAGGGTTAGTCTGAGTGAATGATAATTGATCAATGGTAAAAGAAATTCCTTCATGAGGAAAACATAACACTAAAAAAACTAGTGATACAATGGAGTTCATTGCATATGTCCAACTTCATCCTAATAAAAGTTTGTAATCGATTGGGGAATTCAACACTTCCACATCTACACAAATGGTTTTTCCTCCTAATTGGAAAAAATGAAGGAATTATTCCATGAGGTCTAAAAGGTCGTCCATTAAAAGAATCAAGTAATGTAGGTGATGGAGCAAGTTCCAGAGAGCCAATGGAGTTCCAACAAGATAGATCCATGACACAAGTTGATGCACCCTCATCCACAAAAACCCTTCCAATAGTATTTGTGGAATGAAAAAAATTGATCTGGAAGACAACATGATAAGGAAGGTGAGTCTTAGCATTGGATACATCAAACTTAATAACCCAGTCGTTCCAGGAATCTTGATCTCCAATAGTGGATAATACCGCACTTCATTGTGATGGACAACTTTGGATTACCTAGAGGGCATACATGACACAAGGAGTTTGATCTAAATCCTCAACATATGAATAGTTTGGTGCAAATCTTATTCATATTGTGTGATTCTATATTGTAAACATCTTTTGGTACTCGTGGCATTGTCTCTATCATATGTTTCTCTATATGAAGAGGGTTATGTGGCTTAGTATTTTCTTTATATCTTGACAAGGATTCAGGATTGTCATATTCTTTAGCTCATGTCAACAATATAACAATTGATCCAACCATGTGGACAAATGATTGATCATATAAGGGTGCATTGTGGGTTCCCCCTTATGTTTTCCTAGTAGTATTGGAAGAGGTAGAAGCCATGTGATGTCCTTGTGGAAAAGGATTAGCCAAGATAGCACGTTGTTGCTTTTGAGTCAACATATTCCATCAAAGGGAATTGATGCGTAAGATTATATACCTTTCAAAGTTTGCAATGGAGCTTGAATTTCCTTTATTCTTTATTAGACCCACCAACATTATTTTTGTTTTCTTAGACCCCTCTTCTTTTATTATTATTATTATTATTATTATTATTCTTTTTTACACTGATTATCGGTTGCCCTTTTGATTTTCTTGTACATTATGTACAAAAGGCTTTTGGGAAGAAGGAGAGGAATCAATATTGATTGCACATGCTACATAATATTCAATAGACAAGTTTTTCCTTTGATTTATAAGTACTTTTGTAACATAATTGTTGACAGAACCAACTATGCCATCAAAATGAAGTCCTAGTTTGGATCTTGAGGGGTCTGAACTAGATCTTGGTGCATCAGGTATAATTTCATATAGTAACCTAAATTGAGAATAAATCAAGTCTAGCTGCTAGGAATTGAATATATTATGCCTTAATAGTCGCCCCTGACATAGAAAAATACTTAGTGATATAAGGCAACAAGGACTTAAGAACCATTTGAATGGGAACTCAGGGGCCATACTATCCTTTATTAACCTCTTCCATCTATACTATTATTGGATGTTTATCCAAGATATAGGTAGCTTTGTTCTGTCAAAATTGAGACAATAAGTCATTGCCGGAGTCATACCAGACAAGAAGTTGAAAATGATTCAAAAAGACCATTTCCAAATCATGGAAACAACGATAGGATGAACTAGGAAATTCAATATACCATTTCACAACTAATCTAGTGAGTGTGTGTGAAATAGTCTCAATCGAATTGAATTGTCATTAAGTGAATTGGAATAACACCATAGATGAAAGGTTGTAACATGATCCCTTGGATCTTCATTATTCTTACCTTCAAACTTTGGGATGTCTAAAGGAATTTTGGTTAGGATTGAAGGCTAACTTGGGTCATGAAACTCTAGATGATTCATCAAATTTGATAAGTCTGGAAAATTCAAAGTTGCCAGAAAAGAAAGTTCATATATAAACCATATGGTTGGAAGTTCCTAATAGAAATATTCCAAAAAGAGTGGTAGGTGTTTCCCCTTTCCATAAATTCCAAAGAATATGCTCCTTAAAAGGGGTTCCACTCAATTTGTAAAGGATTTCCCCCAGCTAGGTTACCCTACATCTAATTCCATTGGGCATGAGATGTATTTCCCCCAATTGGAATTTTAGTTGAGGGTATAAAATTATTACCACCTCCAATAAACATTGAAAAGGGGTTAGATGTAACAGGAATGGAATATTTTTGAAAACCATGCATCTGAGTATTCCAACCAGTGATTATGTTTTCACCCAAAACAAGTCTATTGAATTGGAAAGTCCCACTCCCTAATGCAGGTGTGGATGGGGGAATGTGTCCTCCATTCCAAGGAAAATCTTGGAAAGGCCCTTGAGGAAGCTCCAAATCCAATAGTAGGATTTGAAAAAAGTGGGTGAGAAGCTATCAATGTATTGGAAATACTCACAAATGGCATCGTAGATGTAAAGATACTTGACCCAAAACATGAGGACAATGGATCACTCAAAGGTTGAGTTATTGTAGGCTCCCGAAGCTAAAGTACTAACATCAAATGTAATAGGAGATGTGGTGACCTATGTCACATTTGACATATGAGCACTAAATAAAGGAGGAGATAAACCCCCTATAACTATAGCCCATGCAGGACTTTTCAAATCTTCGTATCCTTCTCCTGGACTATCGATAATCAATCCTCTACTTATACATTAAGCAATTGTTACTGGTTCAAATGAACTCGAAATTTTCCACAAGAGCTAGATCGTCGGGTCTAGTTAATGGAGAGTTGAAGGGTATAACAAAGCCTTTGTTGATGTTTGGGGAAGATGCGGGAAGACACCCTCCTGGACATGGATGGATGTGCATGTGAACCAAGCTCATGGAAATCCCTCTTCGGATATGAAGACTAAGATCTTGTTATGTACATAAACAATAATTAACAAATAGTTGAGGGTATGTGCAAATAAATAAATATAAATAATATAAATAAGAGAAAATAATGAGTTAAGCATTAAAATGAAAAGATAAAGAAATAAAATACCATGGGCCAATACCATGGTTTTATGAAACTATTGGAGAGGAAATAATAAAATATGACATAACAATTAATTAATTAATTAAATATCCAAATAAAAAGTAAAAGGACATTCCTTTTACATTTGAAAATGAATGATGGGACCTATTTAATGGTCCATGTATTATATTGTATTGTCATAATTTTTTCAATCATTCATTTTTTTATGTAATTATTAAAATATGGTTGAGTCTTTTCGAGTATAATTATTTTATGAAGAATCTACTGCATGAAATTCATAGAGTGCATGAAATAATTATCAGTTCTCAAAGTGGCAAAATCAACATGGTATCAGAGGTTAGGTCTTGAAGAACCATTGCTACGGGGTTAGTAGAGTACTTTTATTTTACTACAATTTAGCTACTACAGTACTTTTGCAGAAAAATTCTATTTTTTTGGGTTGTCCATTCAAAACTATCTCAATAACCTAAGTTATATTCATAGATGTTATTGGAGTGAACATGGTGACCATTATAAGAGTGGAATATATATTGGAGGGGGCCACTAACTTCAATTACTAAAAAAACAGGATACTCTTCATCATGGAAGAAAATGAGTTATAAAATTATCTGAAGGATAGTATCCCAGATTCATAAGATGAGACCAAAAAGGATAAGCATAAGGAGAATGAAGGAAAAGACAAAAGGCAATTGATAGTTTTTGTGAAATATCATTTCATTTCTCACATTGCTCATTTAAGGATATCTACGAATATGTTCGATGCCTTGGTGGGGTTGCTTGAGAGAAAAAAACTAGCAAGAACTTAGCCTTGAGAAATCAACTCTGTCATATTGGTATGACCAAATCAAATACTATTGCCTCTTATTTTATCAGGGTTTCCTAGTTGAGAGATGAACTTGCAGCCATTGATGATAAAGTTAATGATAAGGAACTTGTTCTAGTGACTCTTAATGGTCATCCCTCTTCTTGGGATTCATTTATTCAGGGGATCTATGAACGAAAGAAATTTCCCAAATTTGACAGGCTATGGGCCAAGTGTGTACAAGAAGAATCTAGAATACTAACCAAGAATGGCTCACAGAAACCTCAGCATGAGGAGGATCTAGACCTTTCTACTCATTCAAAGAGAAATGGAAGAAATTTTGAAAGGAAAAATTTAGGTGGAAGACCAGCTTTATCTCCATATCAAGAACCAAAGAAAAATAAGGATCTTTCACACATCCATTATTACATGTGTGATAAGTTTGGTCACTATGCTTCAGATTGTATTTAGAGAAAGAGATGGAAGCAACATGTATTGAAAACTTATTTTAACAAGGAACCCCCATAGAAAAAGTCAATATAATCTAAGCTTGATGATATAATAAATATTAGTAGTTTTGTTTTTTTGTGGTTGGGCCATTTTTTCCTAGTATGGGAGCCCAACAAATTTCTTATTCCCGAGTTGAATCATTATTGTAATTGGACCATTTTACCTAGTACGGGATCTAAAAATATTTGGTAAAGTTTGATTCAGTTTTTTATGTTAAATATGATATTGGTACCAGGCATATTATGGTACCATTGGAAAGTGTCAAGACTCAGAGGAGGTGGGAGAGTTGCTTCTATGATAGAGAGAAATATCAAGGCCTAAAGAGAAATGGGAATATATCCCATATTTTCATATTTTGTACATACTCCAGCTGATGAATACTTGTTGAGTTTGGTTTTTAGAAGGAGCAAAGAAACTCATTATCAGACTCGGAGTTGGATTCATGTTCCAGGATTGCAGTCCCATTTTTATGACAGAGGGAGCAATTGGATGGGATGAGCTTGAAAACAAATGTCGATGTTTGTAGCATCTAGTTGACATTTCCCCAGTATTAACCATGTGATTTGGCTAGGGGTGAATAACACGGGGGCAGGGAAATATCTTCTCATGTACACCCTATGAAGGGGTGGGGAGATTGGTCCTTGAATTATGAGCAGTGTTGATGCAATGATAATTTCCCCAGTATTAGCCATGTGACTTGGTTAGGGGTGAATTCTTCAAAATGGGGAAGTGATTTCTCCCAGAAATCCTGTGACGAGGTCAGGATATTAGTCCCTATATGCTCACTCATCCTACGATGGGATGGGAATATTAGTCCAAGGAAAAAATTTGTATACCTTAGAGACAAGCTTGGTGTGGTAGATAATGTCTCCCTCACTGAGAGGGAGTGTTGATGTTTGGGGTAGTTGCAGGGAAACATCCTCTTGGACATGGATGGATGTCCATGTGAATAAATCTCATGGAAATCCCTCTTGGGATATTAAGACTAATATCTTGTTACATACATAAATTTTAATAGAATAATAGTTGAGGGAATGTGAAAATAAATAAATATAAATAATATAAATAAGAGAAAATAATGAGTTAAAAATTAAAATGAAAAGATAAAGAAATAAAATACCATGGGTTTATTAAAATATGGGAGAGGCAATGATAAAATATGATATAACAATTAATTAATTAAACATCAAAATAAAAAGTAAAAGGATGTTCCTTTTACATTTGAAAAGGAACAATGAGACGTTTTTAATGGTCCATGTATTGTATTGCATTGTCATCATTTTTTTCAATCATTCATTTTTTATTAAAGATTAACATATGGTTGAATCTTTGAGAGTATAATTGATTTATAAAGAATATGTTGCATGAAATTCATAGAATTCATAAGGGAAGTAATTATCAGATTTGAAAGTGGTAAAATCAATAGCCTTCACCTGGAATATCTTCAACTTTAGTGACTTTTGGTGTAGAAGTGTTAATTATTAAAATAATTGGTTCATAATGTAACCAATAGAACCTATTGGCTCAAAATAAACAATCATGTTTAATTAACACCTCTAAGGAGGTGATGAAGGCTCCACCCTGATTGGAAAAAGATCCTAGATCCTCCTAGATCGATGGAGAGGTTGATATTCCACCCTTAATAAATATTTAAAACAAATTCAAAATTAAGGGCAACTAAACATAGAGAGCATAGGTCCACTAGAAAAGATCCTAGATATATCAAAACAAGCACACAACTGTCCTTTTCAGAGTGGAGTGTGGGTTGATTAAGTCCCACAACCAACAACAAAGGTGTGAGAAGAAAATACCAAGAAATTTGCTAATATATTTTCTCTGTGAAAGTATCCCAAAAAGGTATGGGACACCCTTCAAGGGTACTGATAGTTTAGTTCATTTTCAGCCTTCGGTACTGCAGGAAGCCCCTTGTAGTCATTTAGGTGGTTCCTAAGAAAAGTAACTAAGGATACCAACTCCTATTCAACATCTGGGGGTATAGTCGACGGTCGATATCATATGTATGGTCAAGGTAATTGAGCTTGAAGCTTCAAAATTACTGAAACAATAGAGGACCCAAGTTGGTACAAGGTAAACCCTTATATACACAAAGTACAAAAAATGACCGAGTAAGAATCATAGGGGTAATCTCCTCAACTTAACCTCACACGACCTTGTGGTCGAATCCTATTTGAGAATAACTCCCCAACCATACCTATAAGAAATTGGATTTTCTATCCTTGGGATAGTCACCTATGTTTCACAGTTTAGGAGCCTCAAAGTGTTTGCTTTCACCCTAATCCAAGGCCTCTACACCTAGACTAGTTTTTGAACCCTATAAAATAAGAGTTTTATTCAATTTTAATTAATCACTTAATTTTATGGGTTGTTTTTACTCAAGGGACATGAATGTGCAACTAGTGGTATGTTATGGAACATGAAAGAATTAAACACTATGAGAATATAACTACGTATAAAGAAAAGAACAATACTTAACTATTTTTAATGGCAAGAAACACTTTTTAAATGAAAGAAACTTTTTCCAAAATGTTTTTTTTCCACATTTCATTTTATAAACTTTTAAGAAAGAACATAACCTTTCACTTATTTTTTATCAAAATTGAAAAATGACAAATTTCAAACACACAAAACAAAATGTACATTTTCTATTAAGTTTTTGCAAGAAAAAGAGAAGTATGCATATGCTAGATTAAATTTGTTTAATGAAACTTGTTTAATACAAATAACACCAAAATCATATAAACAATCTAACACGCAAACTTCTTTTTTTTAATTGCCTTGCAACATACGCTCGAAGAAAAAACTTTTAAAAAATGTTTTTTTTGTGTGTTTTTACTTGGATGATACTAACAAAAAACAAAAGAGAACAAAAGATTGATTGTTTTACAAAATTCAAATTATTAAACAAATAGCCAAGTAGTCCAAACCAACAAGAAAAATAAATCTTGGTAAAAACCCTGATTCCAAACCCTAATCTTCCATCTTAAACATATAAAATTTGAAAAAACATAGTAAACATGGACATACACATTGTGTCCCACAACAGGATGCATATATATGTGCTCTATCCGTCTACAACCATTGTATGAGATAAAAAGCATTGAAAAAATAAAATAGACTATATTCTACAAAAACAAAAATAAAATAGACTATATTCTACAAAAACAAAAATAAAATAGACTATCTTCCTAAATAGACTAGTCCATGTTAGCTGGAATATTTCACCTCCCGCGGACAGCAAGGTGTTCCACTGGTCTGAATGGTTCAGATCCAGAACAAATAGAGGACAGAGGTTGAAGACTCTCCCTAGACGTCGTAGATACCTGGAATGTAATGCTTCAATCGTTACCCTGTGTACCTGCAATAAGCTTTAACACATAAACATATCGAAACCACCAGAATATAATATACCAATCTATGTTAGCAACTAAGGAATCTAACAACATACATGTCAAATCAAATAACAACAATATATGTGGGACATAAATCAACTTGCATTATTATAGAAATATGAATAAGTTTACAACCAAGCCTTAGTGTTGACATGCATCTCCATGAAACCAAGCATTCTCATCCCCAAAAGCTCCGACTCTAGCTCTCTATGCTCTCCAATGGTCTTGGGCCAAGTGATCAATCCAACAGCATAACAATACCTTAAGAGTTCTCCCCTCAACCATGGCTATGAGCTCATATTTATAAGGCTTAATGGATAGGGATGGTTGAGATATTAGTGGGTGAGGTGGCCTCTAAGATCCTAGGATGAGGGATCTTGAGCTCAACTGACCCACAACAGTAGGGATAAGGGAGGACACGAGGCTTATCATCTAGAAGCCTCGAGAAACTTCTCTTTTTCCCTTTTTACCTAGGGTACCGTGTTTCTCCTTAAATGACAGAGCGGTTCTAGTAAGAAACACTTATGGACTAAGGACCATAAGCGGTGGCACTGCTTGTGGACAACAAAGGAAGCGCGGTGCTAGGAATTTTCATGGATGATTGATGATAACCATGAGTTTCCACTCCAAGAGATGGGATTTAGGGCAAGTAGGTATGTCAAAGTTCTTGTCACATGATGGTGACAGGATTTTGGTATAATAGTCCATATACATGCATGTGATCACAATAGGATGCACATATATGCTTCTATGAACACAATAGGGTGCACATGATTGTGGGAAAAGACAAAACCAAAAATTTTAGGCTTAGAAGAGATCCTAATATGTACCCTATGGGTTTCTAGATAAAAGTGCAACTACTAAAACTAAATATTTTATAGAACAAACAACATAAACAAAAACAAAAGATCAAATAAAGCAAAATCAAGAATCATAGAAATACCCTAACATAACCCAAAAAATGAGATTATCCCCAACATAGTCACCAATTTTGTTTTGGGGAAAAGTCCCCTAATGGATATGGGTTGGATCCATTACAAAGTGGTGCCCCATAAAGATAATCCAACCAATCCATGATTGAAATTGAAATTAAACAGATTTTACATTTTAGTCAGAAAACAATATATAAGGGATAAAGTTCCTACCTATGGTGCAACGTTTGTAGAAGATCCCACTTTCAAATACCGATCCAAATGTATCTTAAATAACCTACAATCGTCAACACAAACCAAAATACAACTAGAAAATTGTAAACAAAGTAATTTAATTGCAAATAAATGTGTTAAATCAACAAGATAACGAAAAACAAATATTCAACACATCATAGGACAAGAAAGAGAATCATTTATATAAAAAAAAACATAATACAAGATAGATGTCACTTGCTCTCGGTTAGAGAACTATTCTAAACCAGAATATGAGTTCCTTTGCTCAGGCCACACTCATACACAACTCATTTTTTATCCACATGAAATCCTAAAGGAACCAGACTATAGTTTCTTGGCAAGACAATGAATGGAGACTTTTGGAAATGCAAATTTCCAGATATGGGGGATTAGTGTGTAGACCTGGAAATAGGGTTTATGGATTCAATATGCATAAGTTCAACATAAGGACGTTATAATTCTCTCTCCTCCTTCTCATGTTTTATTTTTCCTCTTTTATACTTTTAGGGATGTGGTTAGGGAAGTTTAGGTAGTTATCTACGAGAAAACGAAGGTGGAAACCCATGAAAATGTTTTCACATTTCCCGAGAAATATTTATTTTTTACCTTCAAAATAGGAAATATGCATGTTGTACTCTAATAGGGCACATATATGCATGTTAATAACTAACATGATGCATATGTGTAGGAAACACGAGTTTTTTGAAGGTTTTGACTGAGAAGGGATAGGTAGATTGAACCATAAAGGGACAAGGAAGTATTCAAAGGGTGAATCAACCAAAGATGAACATTTTGCAGTGATGTGGAAAAATATGCTATAACAGTTCCCCATGAAGTGGTGAATGTAGTTTTTCTTGGTCATTTTCTACCACCAATACTTGTCTGTACCCTAAAAAACCACCCAACATAGATAGCATACATGATTTTTGTACTTCAAAAGATGCTCCATATTGGGAAGATAATATTTATCATTCAAAGATAATTTATTCAAGTTCTTGAAATCGACAAATAATCTAATGTCACCATTTTCCTTTCTAAATAGTACCAATTGTTTTAACCGGTACCAAGTTTTCCACCTATGATAAATGTCTAGTAGGTTTAATGATTCTAACCTCCAACATTTTTCGTAGCTCCTTTTGAATTATAGGTTCCAACCTTATATTGATATGTTTCTATTTTTTCCTACAAGGTTTATCTCTTTCCTTCAATGGGATTGTATGCTTGATGGTGTTGCCTCTATAGGTATTTTAGTCATCACAACTCTATGAAAATATTATATCTTTGTATTATCAAATTATGAGTTATATCTCTCATTTTACATCAACATGATAATTAATTCTAATGTGGATGATCTTTGGATGCATTTTTTTTTTCAAATAGTTACTTCAATGCAATCTTTTGGCTTTTTTAATCTTTATGTCTTCTAACCTTGTCATCTCAATGAAATAATTTCTCCAAAGGAATGACTCCTTTGGGAATTTTGTTTTCCCACAACCGCACGATCAAAGGATCAAACCAATCTTTCTAATTTTTTTTGAATGAATCAAATTCTTACAAGTCAACCAAAAACTTGATAACCTATGCATAATCATAAAAAAATGACAGTAATAAAAAATTTCAAGGACCACGAGTATAAATACAACTTGCATTTTGCAAGTGTATTTCAACATCTCATCAGATGAATGAAGGGTTTTTGTTTCCACAACTAATGTTTCAACGTTTTTATTTTAGTCTTTAGGAACAAATTTGATGGAAAAATCTTCAAACACTTAATAGAGTCGTAAAATGAAAATCTATACTTCTTCAATCTATTATTTTTAGCAACACATTGATTCCTTTCTAAACAAACAAATTAGAATCTCCAACTATCTTCAATATTTTTGTTTTCATTCCTCTAACCAGTTCGAATCCCAACAACAAAGCCACATATTCCGCTACATTGTTTGTATAATCAAATTCTAACTTGCAGCAATATGGCTTCAGTTCACCTTTTGGGGAAGTAAACACAACTCTTACTTGGAGACATATACTTGACCTGGTGTAATGTCTCATTTTTTACAAGCTACAGATCCAACTGATGACCGATGCTGCATAGGGAGAAAAGCAAAATATTAGCAAGGACATGTAATCATTAGTGAGAAAAGGGATCACTTTAAGCAGTATCCAATGACATGCATGACGTGTGTGGTATAATTCAAAATTCATGCGACATGCATCATTAAAATTGCATGCATGCATAAGTTGAGTTGCATGCAGCATGCAAAGTCAAAATTATTATAAAAGAAGGAAAAATCAATTCACTAGATAGGCATATGTTATTATTCATCTTTTGATATTTGAATTTGGGAGCTCTCTAAGCTACTTAGGGTTTAGGGTGGATTTCCTTGAACTAATTGGATTTTGTGGTGAAATAAATCTACCCTATCCAATCACTTCGATAGATCATCCAGATCTATCAATTGTGCATAATTGTGAAGGACTTGTTGATTGTTAAGTAGAGATCGAAATTGTTTGAGTTTCTAGGGGGAAAGCGAATTATCATTATTCTTGACAGTATGAAAGGGGGTTTCTTGCTTGATATGGACGTTACCTATTTGGAATTCTAGTACCAATGGGGCACCTTCATGAAGAATAGTGTGATAAAAAAAATCATGGATCATGTCTGATATTTGAAGGAAGTTAACTTATATCTAAGAGGGTGTGTTAAATAAAACCAAACTCAAATTCCTTGGCAAGTTTGGACTTGTCAACACAAGCAACGAATTAGTGGACCCTCAATCTCTATGGCATACAAGGAGTGTGGATCAAGCAAATACAATGGAAGGGAAAAATTTCACTAAATAAAATAGTGAACTCCTTACAACTGTTGCGTGAGTCTATGATGAAGTCGTGGGATTCATATTGCTACAACTATTTTTACCACACATGGTAGATCACACATCTATGGCATTCCTTGTCCCTATGCAGACTCTTTGGACCCCATGGACCAATATTGCACCTTTGATGTTTCCAATAGCATCCCTAAAAACACCTATTATTTGTTGTACGCGAATTTTAATCCATTTCTCGCATATATACGCAGATATTGACCTTAAACCCACATACATCGGGATGTGTGCAAAATGCCAAATATTTTTGGAGTTTTCCTTGATGTGTGTCCGAGTCACTTGCCTCTTGGCCTTCCATATGCCTCAAGATCACTCAGATTTGACTCTCCATTACCCCTTTGGAGTATTATATAAGGAACCCCTTGGATACATTGAAGAGGAGGAATTGAAGAGCAAGAAAACTACAGTCCATTGTTGTCGTAGCTTGCTTGTACTTGATTCTGCATCCCTTTGTCGCTTGGAGCACTTTGTGATATTCCCAAGCTTTCCTTTACTTGTGAGATTTCTATCGAGAGATGGAGGATTGAGGTGGTGGAGGCCCAGGTGGAGGACTCAGTTTCTTCGGTTAGCAGACGTGGCGATAAAGGTTGTCACTTGTGTAATCTCTATTTTTATTAATAGAAATATCTTTTCCTTTCCAATGATGTGCATTTAAATTAATATTGAATCCATGGATGTGTTTAATTTCTTATGCATTATTGATTATATTATATAGCATGATTGCCTTGTTTACTGTTGTTGAGAGTGAATTGCTAAAGAAAGCGGGATTGGAAAAAGATCAATGGGGATCTACTTCAACTGTCCAGAATAAGGTATGATTCGAGATCCTTTAGTCTTAGATGTTTTATTTCTCTTGCATATTGGGAAGGGGTTGATTTCTGTGGTTTCTCTATCTGTTGTGGTACACCCCAAGCCATAGGAAGTTTCTCTCCGTAACAGAATTGGTGACTACCGGGGAGGTTGCTAGCTGTTTTTCTTTGGGGGTTTTTTGGCATTCAATGTGCTTGAATTGCTCTGATTTATCTGTTTCTGTGTCAGGTTTGGGGGCATGTTTTCCCAATAGTGTCATGTAGGAGTAAATTTTGTCTCGGCTTGTCTATTTACCTAATTTTTCTCTCTTTTTCTTCCTGTACACTAGTTTTGCTTTCACAGTCGCATGTACACATGGGTTTTCCTGGAATAGTCGCGTATGTACACAGGTTTACTGAGAACAGTCACATATGCCCTGATTTTTTATTTTTTTGGGAAGATTAAGTGTTGCTGGGTGAGTTTGGATGATTTCTGAGTCTTCTTGGATTCTTTCGGAGTCTGTATCTACCCTCTGTTTCTGACCAGAGACTCTTTTTAATTTGATTTTTTAAAATGTTCTTGTCATTTCATTTTCTACTTTTTGTTTTGAGATTAGTGCATTAGATCTCTTTTACCTTAGTGCTTTGTTTGGCTGTTGTTTGTGAGTGGTTGCAGAGTCCGAGGGTTGTAGAGTCATATTTTTGCTTTTTATCTCATTTAATTCAAAAGTACAAAAACATTTTTCTTTTTGCATAATTATGCATTGTTTGCATTTTGCATTAGCATGGTACTTTCATTAGGTTTGCTTGGTGAATCTTAGTCAAATTTTTCATATAGGAATGATTGCATATACATTTGAAGGAAAAATTTTGCACTTCACGTAGTAGCATACCCTATTTTTCATTCGACACAGTGCATTTGCATTGATTGTTAGGTGTGCATTTTACTTCTTGTTGTGTCATAACATCATTAGTTGCACGTCCATTTACCCTTTGAGTAATAAATCCAATTAAAATCAACGCATAATAAAATGAATTACACTCTTTTCTTTTCTAGGGTGCTCAACAAGATTAGGTTGTAGGGTCTTGGAATAGTTCATTGTGAGTTAATTCTCCAAGACCACTAAACAAAACAATTAGGTGTCTATCCAGGTGAGAGTGTGAAATCCTTTATATAATTAGTGTTTCTTAGGATCCTCCTCTTACAAGGGAGTTAAGCACGATGTAGTGTGATAAATTATGATTGGGATGACCCCTGATTGTGATTGATTAGCACCGAAGATATTTCCAGGATTGTATTCGTATCTGGGGGCCTTTGAGGTATCGGCCAATACACCCCTGGGGTACTAGTTGTGCTTTCAGGCTTCGGGGATTTGTTACCTTTTCCATATGGTCAATCCCACCTGTGACTGTCTTCCTGAGCATTGATTATATTGAGGTGACCTTAGTTTCCTTACCTAGGTTATCGAGGGGGTATTTGCAGAGGTTATTCTGCAGGTATCCTGGCCAGGTAGGGGTCGGACATCACAGTCGCTATATGCGTTGAAGCTGAGGGCCACTATAATTGGTTATGAAAATCTACTTGTTGTGTATGGGAGTCTCAAGCTTGTCCTAGGTGAGACATACCTACTTCATTCGAGAGCTCACATATCCTACCCTTGGTTTGCTTGTGATTTGGCTTTACATTTTTAGGTGTATGCTCTATGCACACTAGTTTGCCTAGGGTTTTTGTAATTAGATTGAGTTTTTTATTTTTTGAGTCATTTTGGATTCAGGCGCGGCACCTCGTTGTTCTCATCATTTAGCAGGACTTTCACCTTCCACGTCTCCTCCTCCTTTGGGAGAGAGAACTAGACAATTCGAGCAGACTACTTCTCACTTTGATTCACACACTATGGGAGATCATGAGGATGAGATTCTAGAGATGTCCTCTCCACCTCACGAGGTTGGGGAGGAAGATCCTACTAGCACGTATGATCCACCACATGAACAACCTTCATGATCTGGTTATTATCCCTCATTCACGGGTCATTGGTATTGGTTTCCGAGTGATGAGACTCACTATGAACCCACAATCACTAGTAATGTTAGATATGGCATGCCTAATATCCCTGAGTTTGATATGGCTTATCATGTTGAGATGGAAGTTGACCCTAGCACTGCGCCTCGGGGCACTCCCATTCCTTTCCATGCAGAGAGGTTTGGGGGCACTAGTCACATTGCACCCTCCATCCCTGTGGTGGAGGCATCTTCACATGATCCTCCTAAGCCTAGTGTTAGTAATCCTATTTAGATACCAGGACCAAGATGAGTGAACATTGGGAACACCACTTAGATTCCTTTATATGTCCCATCGTCTTCGAACCTCGTTCCTTCGAATGTGTTTTTTACGACCCATCCTCCCCCTAATTCACGTGAGCCTTTGAGCCGTAATGTTGCTACTAGCCATGTTCATTCTGCGACTTCTAACACGGTAGTATCACAGGGTCGAGTACCTCTTATTGTGTCAGCAGGTCATGTACCTATGTCTGGATCGTCTCATGTTTCAGCTCATGGACATCCCCATTTACCTAACTATGGACCATCTCATGGTACATCCCATGGAACACCTTATGGAGATTCTCATGGACATTCTTATGGATCACAGTATGGACAGAACTATCAACCATATGGGTACAGGTATCAACAACCCGCTTACTCTTCTAATTATGTCTTTGTAGCACCTCCTAATCAAGGTACTCTGTATCACAATGCTTCCATGCAGCCCTTCATGGGTCATATGGGAGGAGCTTATTATCCCACTGGCCAAGGCCATGGTGTGTATAGCAATCAACCTTATATGAATCAGCACTACCAGGGAGCATGGCATCGACCGACTCAACCTAGGCTCCCTTTCCTTGCAACATTGAACTTACCTGATTTGTCGAGATTGATGAATGATCCTGTGGCTCATGATCCGGAATGGCTGGCAGTCCCCACCAAGCTTCCTTCGGACATTCCCAAGTTCAAAGGTAAGACTCATGAAGATCCTAGTGAGCATGTCACCACTTTCCACCTTTGGTGCTCTTCCAATTCCTTACACAACGATTCTATCCGTTTGAGGCTATTTCAACGCACCCTCACGGATCCTACGACGAAATGGTACATAGAGTTATTGGGGGGTTTATACTATGTTTGATGACATTGCAATGACCTTTCTTAATAATTTCCAGCTACCTGTACATTATGACATCAGTACCAAACTCTTGTCGACCTTTCGACAAGACAAAGCCACACACATTTCAGATCATATTCAAGAGTGGCGTAGACGGAAACGGTTAATCAAAGCCTTTATACCACATGAGTTTCTTCTTGAATGGTTCCTCAAATCTTTGTTACCTTACATCGCGAAGGATGTTTCTACATCTGGAGTTCAAAATGAGGAACAAGCTATCTTTAGGGCTCAAGAGTTGGATTTGATCTATGCTCAATCCGGAATTTTGTATGCGATTATACCAAATGCTCCAAGATCCTATTTTGACCCCAAGATCAATCCTAGGCCACATGTAAATGGTATTGTTGTCTCTACAAGTACCAAACTTGCAGACTCGGTTACAAAACAAGTGAGCTAGTTATCGATTAAACAGTCTGCGTCGGGACAAGCTATTACTTCGTCTCAACCTACCCAATCGACGAGTGTACTCTCCGTGCAATCGTCGAACCCGAAAGGCAACCAGTATCCTAGAAGGAATAAGAAAAAAGGAAAAAATAATCATAAGGGTGGGATTAAGAACAAAAATTCTAATAATAATGACAAGAACACTAATGCTGGGGGGGACAAGCAATCTAAACGTAAGGTGAAGTTTCCTTGTAAGTTGTGCAAAGACGATCACCTCACTCACTTGTGCCCTCGTATGGAGGATGCCTCGAAGTTCATAGCATAGGGCCCAACTGTGTTTACTAATCCTTTACCCAACAATCAAAATATGAACTCGAGGACCGTTGATCCTGGTTGTGCATCTGGTGGAACTCAAAACCCGCCGGAGGCTACTAGTGGTCATGGTTGCATCAACATGGTATGCACTACTAAAGTTGTGAATCATGCGAAATATTATGGTTCGTCACAACCAGACCTTGGGAAAGAACCTTCCCCACCCGAGAGCCCTTTGCGAATCGAAAATCCTACATATAAACTTGAAGCTCCACCTCACGTTCCTAAAGGATTCTTAAAGCATTCGAGGGACAATCCTAATGCCCGAGCCTCCCATAACTAATCAGCTGTCGAGGATTTGGGCCAGACTCCTTGTGCGATGTCCATGTTAGAAGTGCTTCAGACTTGTCCTCCGCAGACAAAATCCTTATTGTCTATTCTTGGGGTTAGTGATGATAGCTCTTCTTCCATTATCAAATTTGAAACCATGGGAGTACAGCCTTTCTTTCCTTACTACGTGTCTCTTTTAATTCATGTAGATTGTCTTAACAACACTGTCATGCGTACTGTCATTGATGAAGGTGTTGTTGCTTCCGTGATGTCTTTGCCTTGTTGGAAGGGCTTAGGTTCTCTCACGTTCTCTCAATCTGCTAGCATGTTGACATATTTCAATGGTAGATCATTTCGGCCACATGGAATTCTTCTTTCTCTAGAGGTACAATTGGGAGGGAAGACTGTCGTGATCAAGGTCGAGGTGGTTGATGTGCCCCTTGACTACAATCTTTTGTTGGGTAGGAATTGGATGTATAGTATGCAAGATGTAGCTTCTTCCCTCTTTTTAGTGATATGATTTCCATTTAATGGTTAGATTGTTACGATTGATTAGAAATCATTCCATAATTTGAGTGTCAATGCATCATCGAGAGATTCTATCCCGATTATTGATCATTCTCAGCTGAAAACTGGGAGTGTGGGCATGGGTATGTATCCTTCTCTTATGGGAACCTTTAGTTGTCCTGCGCCCATTCTTATGATTGGGTCTAGTTTTGGTGGGGCTTCATCCTCATTGAATTCGGTGTCTTTTGGCACTACCCATATGGAAGATCCTTGGATTCTTCCTTCACTGAGTACTTCGAGTGTGCCTATCGAGACGGACATGTTGTTTCTTGATACAATGGTGGCGTATCAAGAAAATATTGATCATGTTGTAGAGCCTAGTCCTTCCTCTTCACAGAAGGAGGAGGAGGACCCGTATGTGCTGCCTACATGGGAAGTAGATTCATATCACTCACATGATTTTCTCGATGATGCTTTTCCATCCGATGAATCTATTCTTGAGGCCATGTCTGTGGTTGAGTAACCTTGGGAAGAGTTGCATCATCGATCGTATTTCCTTCCTAAGCTCGACCATATGGAGTGTGATGAATTTAGGGAAATTCTTAGTGAGAATATTGGTAGACCCATGGTCCCATTAAGCTCTCCCGATCAGATGGCTAATGGGAACATGGCTAACTTGTCACCAACAATTCCTATCAATATTTCTCGTGATCCTGGCAAGGTTGATAATGTCTACATTAGGGCAGGTTGTTCCCCCAATGAGATCAAGGAATATATTGAGTTTTTTAAAGAGTTTCGTGACATTTTGCTTGGTCATATGAAGAAATTCCAGGTATAGACCCTCGTATTATCGAACATGAGATCAAGACCTATCCGGATGCAAAACCGGTTCGACGACGTTTGCGTGCCATGAATCCTAGAAAAGAACTCGCCTTTAAAGCTGAGATAGAGAAACTGTTGAAAGCTGGTTTTATCTATCCCATTCCCTTGATAGAGTGGGTTTCAAATCTTGTTCCAGTGGATAAGAATCAGGGAGCGATCCGAATATGTACTGATTTCCGTGACTTAAATCGAGCCTGTCCTAAGGATAATTTCCCCACACCATTTATTGACCAAATTTTGGATGAATGTGAGGGGAGAGAGGTATTTTCCTTTATGGATATTTTTTCTGGATATAATCAGATTCAAATTGAGCCCAAGGATCAACACAAGACTGCATTTATTTGTCCTTGGGGTACTTTTGCATATCGGAAGATGCCCTTCGGCCTTAAAAACACCGGAGATACATTTCAGCGGGCCACGACCTTAATCTTTCAAGATCTTAAAATGATTATTGAAGTATATTTGGATGATCTCATTGCTCACTCTCGTTTGAGAGTGCGTCATCCATATAATTTGAGATTACTGTTCAAAAGATGCCACCATTATCAAGTTCATTTAAATCCTCATAAGTGTGTCTTTTGCATGACAGTTGGTCATTTACTAGGATTCGTTGTATCTAAGGAGGGTATTAGAGTCGATCCCTTAAAGGTTGAGGAAATACTTCAATTGTCTCCCCCGCTTAATATTCGACACCTTCAGTGTTTGCAAGGCATGGCGAAATTCTTGTGGAGATTCGTGGTTAATTTTGCTAACTTGACTAAAGGCTTTATGCATCTATTGAAGAAGGACACCCCTTTTTACTGGGATGAGCAAGCCTAGGATTCTTTCGATGCTCTTAAGCGAGCCTTAGCAACGGCCCCGGTGCTTAGTCCACCAGACTATAGCCGTGATTTCTTGATTTATGTGGCCACATCTCAAGAGATGCTTGGTATGGTTTTGGTTCAGGAGGATGAGGAGATCCATGAGCATGTCATATATTATTTGAGCCGAAACCTTATAGATGCGGAACTTCACTATTCCCATGTGGAGAAGATAGCCTTAGCCATCATTCATGTGGTTCATTGTTTGAGACATTACATTCTCCTTCACCAAATGTTGGTCATAGCTCATATCAATCCATTTCAGTTCATCCTCACTAGAAGGATGACTGGGGGAAAATATAATAAATGGATTGTCATTTTGCAAGAGTTTGATCTCGAATTCGTTTTTGTGAAATCAAAGAAATCATTAATATTTGTGGAGCTTATATCCGATTTTCCAAATTTGGAGGAGAAGGAGGTTTATGAAGATTCTTTTGTTAATGAGCATATATTCCTCATCTCAACTGTGGACCCTTGGTATAGGGATATCATCGTGTATTTGTAAACATTGAAGGTCCCTACTCACCTCTCATGGGATGAGCAGCGACGATTATGTCATGTAGCTAAGAACTACCTTATAGTGGATAACACTTTGTACCGTCATGGGGTAGATTCCATTTTATGTCATTGTTTAACCCATGATGAGGTTGAGGTTGTGCTTAATGATTGCCATGGAGGGGCGTGTGGTGGTCATTTATCTGGGCTTTCTACAGCCCAAAAATATCGAGAACAGGCTATTTTTGGCCATCCATCTTCAAAGATTGCGTTAATGCGATCAAGAAGTGCCACCCTTGCCATTTTTTTGCACATAATATGCACTCGTGTCCAACCCCATTGCATCCTATTGTCACCACCGGTCCCTTCACCAAGTGGGGGCTTGATTTTATGGATTGCAACCCAGCTTTGGCTGGGGGGCATCATCATATTATTGTGGTTGTTGATTACTTGAAAAAATGGGTAGAGGCTATGCCCACAGTTAAATTTGACGGTGAGAGAGCCGCGCATTTCATTTTCAACTAGATTATCACCCGGTTCGGCTTTCCGAAAGAGCTTTTCATTGACCATGGTAGGCACTTTCAGAACAAAATGATGGAAAAGTTGGCTTCCAAGTTAGGATATAAGAAAAAGCACTCCTCTTCTTCTTACCTTCAAGCGAATGGACAGGTTGAAGCAGTGAATAAGTCACTTAAGTCTATTCTCCAATGAACCATCACACAAAGCAAGACTAATTGGCATATCATGTTGTATCCTGCTTTGTGGGCCTATAGAACCGTGGTTAAGACTACCACTGGTTTTTCTCCCTATCAACTTATGCATGGGGTGGAGTCTGTTTTACCTATTGAATGTGAAATCCCTTCTCTGAAACTAGTTGTGGAGCTTTTACTAGACACTTCCACATTGGAAGAGCATTTGGTCCACTTAGAGCAGCTTGATGAGCAGCACCGAGATGCTTTAGTGGCTTTAGAGGTAACAAGCGTCGCGTTAAGGTCCAATATGATAAGTCTGTCCATCCGAGGAAGTTTAGTGAAGGTGACTTGGTCCTTTTGTGGGATCAAGCTAAAGAATCTTTGGGAACAGGGAAATTTAATCCCATGTGGCATGGTCCTTACATGGTTAAACGATTCTTAGAGAAAACCGTGTATGAGTTGGTTGATTATGCAGGGACAGTCTTAGCGGAGCCTAGAAATGGGCTCTATCTCAAAAAATACTATGCATGATCTTCAGCCAAGGCTGATTTTTGTATATTATTGTACAGTTTTGCATTGCATAGTTAGGTTTTCTTATGGTGATCAGGTTTGTTGATTAGATTTTGTTTCTTGTGGCAGATGTCGATGGAGTCTTCCATTTTCATAAGATTCACTGATGGTGCTAGCCGCCACACTCAAAACTCAACTTCGACTGCTTGGGTGATCTATACTCCTACGGGTCAAGTATTGTCTTCAGGAGGCGTATGTTTACGACCTTCTTCAAACAATGTTGCTGAATATAGTGCTGTCATTGAGTTATTGCATGATGCCATTTCACATGGTGTTCATTCTCTTGAGGTACATCTTGATTCACAGTTAGTGGTTTCACAGCTTAATGGCTTGTATCGTATTAGGGATCCGACATTTTTACGAAGATTATTACGTGTTAGATTGCTAGAATGGAAATTTAAGAGTATAACATACATTCATGTTCCAAGAAATTTTAATCAAGTTGCTGACTCATATGCTAACTATGTGTTAGATTGGCATTTGTTTCACATACCATAAGCATATCACAAACACATTTTACACACATGTAAATAAAATGAAATCAATCATCATAAAAAAAAATTCATTAACTTCAAAAAGCGACGTCATAATACATAAGTGTCATTATTGGGGCTTCCGAGCCACCAAAATATACTACACGGTCATACAAAAATGAATACACTTAGGTCTCTAAGCCTGAGGTGGAGGAGGGCTCTGATCATGATAGCACACTATGGGTCTAGCTAGCCGGTGAAATAATCGAACCCATGCTCATGGTACACCAACCACCTAGCACTGCATGGCCTCAGGCAAGTATTCGACTTGCGCCATGGGTGCCCTATGTGTCAACGGAACGAAGTTCGTGTGGATGCTTTGGAGTGTCCGCTCCGCATCTGCACCCATAATATCATCTCCTCTTCCCCTTCGTCGATGCCAAGGAAAGCCATCTGGCCACCGTGGTCCTACATCTGCATATACATGACAGATTGTCACTATGTGTCATCACACCAAAAACATGTCTTTTGAGTTCCATATATCAAAAAAAACAAAAAAATTAAATAATTCAAAACTTAAAAAGTGGGTTTGGGATTCTTTACCTATGTCACCATAAGATGCTCCTGGTTGTAGGGGAATATCTAGGTATCTAAGGAAGTCTATCCCTACATAGGGGTAGTCATCTATGGCAACAAATTGTCTCCACCACCATGGAAAAAAATATGTTGGGTAGGGGTTAGCCACCCTTCCACCTCCCAGTCTATGCATGACATTTGCCCAGCGTCGCTAGGCTGGATCCCGAACTCCATGTGGAGCAATTTCCACTCTAGGTCTTAGCTCTAGCACCCGCTCAAAGAAAAATGTGCTCAATATACTATCGAACCCAAAGTTCTGCACTCTACCCATCTTGTAGTCTTTGAGCTCTTGTTTCATGTTGCTCACCAGCATAGTACTCCAGTCATATACTGTAGGTCGCATGCACTCTACCGCATTGAACATAATTGGTCGTGAGGCCTAGTGGAGTGAAACCAACCCTACAATCCTTCCTAGTGCCAAAAGTATGGCTTTAAACCCTAGAATCTGAATAGAGATTGTTGAGATTTGACTCCCAACATTTTTTGTATCCGAAAAGCAGTACACATCTATGTACTCATCTATTCTCAGCCCACCTCCTGGCCCACGAGATCAAAAGTTCACCATCTCCCTTCATCGAGAGAAACCTATTATGAAATATATATCCTCAACATCAATGCTGAGCGACTTCCCATCTATCTGAAATGTTTTGGACTCTGGATCCCAATAGTCTACTAGTAGCTGGAGTAGTCTTGGTTTTTCCCTCAGGCTACCAAGACACCAAAATTTGTACAAGCCACATGCCCGTAATTCTTGTTGATCCATAAGATCACCTTGTACAACTTCCTCAACATCACCATGCCCTATTTCTCTCCACTCTAGCACCATCCTGCACAAAAAACCAAGTTTTTTATCAGTATTTGCCTATTAAAACCTTGTTTGCGACCCTATATGCAACTGTTTTCAAAACAACCATGTATGTATGCGGCTTTCGATTCATTTTGTGTATGGCGAGCCCTATACGTGGAAAAAGGCCCAATTTCCGCGTGGGGAAAAACACATAAGTTTGGATGGCTCAAAAAATTAAATAGACCATGAAATTTAAAAAAAATTGCATCAAAATGAAAGAGAAGAGCATGAAAATCTACGTGGATCAAACGGGGAGGGATTCCGCTGGACGATGCTCCCAGAATTTGCTTCTGATGTTCTGAGCTCAAATGCACTATGTTGGGTAAAAAATTCAAATGGTATGAAAATTTTAAAATTTTTCACTATTTATAGAAATTTTTTGAATTTTTTACCCACTTTCTTTAGTTTTTGACCGTTTCTGACCATTTTTGGACCATTCGAACTAATTTGATGTTGTAGGAGCCCATTTTGAGTGCGGTTTGACCGTGGCTTTGACTCGTTCATGCCTATTTTAGGTATTATGTCTAAACTGGCATTTAGGTTAGGTTTCACATCTGTTTGCACTTTGCATAACCTTATGACCGTTTCATCTTAACCTTAGGTACGAACCCAGTCCATCTTGTCATGAAACCTTCTTGCTACATTTAGAAGTGACATGTTGTGAATGGTAGAGATTTTCCATACATGGGTACCCTAGGTAGATCTTGTTTTTCATTTGGTGCCCATGCCGACATTTCTCCTTTAGGGTGTGGGAGTCCTTTGTATAGTACCACCATGACTTTGAGCAAGAGCTTCATACTCCTCTTGAACTTTATGCTAGCCATTTCCCTGGGACTCCCTTGTATATGTCAAGTTGTAATTGCATTATCATGAGTTTTTCTTGCCTTATTGAGCCTTATGCCAGCTTCCCTGACTTTGAGTATCATCCATATAGCGCGAGCTTGTCTCATGTCTAGCCAAGCAAAGCCTTTTTATATATCTTTGCATCTTAATACCCCATTTTTTACCGGGAGGGGACTTACCCCAAATGTTGTTATCCTACACATGTTTCCTTGCATTGAGCATAGGCATGTCCCGCTGCTTGGAACTAGTTTGTTTTCCCCTTGACACTCGTCTCCTCCTAGATTTGTAACTATAAAGCACTTTTACTCTTTTTCAAGATTTTCAAAATATCTAAAAAAATTCAAAAAAAAGTCAAAAAACCAAAAAGTCGGACAAGAAAAGATGTTATCTTTGGCAGCAGTCGAGTCATGTCACCTTCGAACATATCACTGTATATCACATTTGTTGGTTGGGTTAATAGTTTGACTTTAGGAGTTGTACCCGTTTCTCTGAGTTTATCTCCACTTACTGGTTAACCTTCTAGTCCCTATGGAGCATTTGTTGATGCCTCCTGTGTCGCAGAGATGTCCCAGTTTTGTATATCGAGTCTATGCTTCCTGCATTCAGTCACCATTCACCTTTATGCTCTTTTTCGAAGGAAGTTGAAGCCTAAGTCGGCCATTCCTCAGTTGTCTTGACTTTGCATGTTGGCCATTCCCGGTAATATTACTGGTTCATGCACATCTTTTTTGAGTCCTTCCACATTATACAACGTTACTGAGTACCTCATGTTGGTTGATGGGGGGTGCCTTAATGCCCTCCTTCCAGCGGATTCCATCCCATTGACTTCAGCTCATTTATTCTGGGATAGGATTCTAGAGTCATTTGAGTGCCTTGAGACTTACAGTCATCAGTGGTAGGTTCTCTCACCATTGACAGTTTTGGGAATACATTAATGTCCCATGATCGATGGATTCTTTCAAGTGTTCAACCTCAACACATCTATTCACACTTTTTAGATTGCACTCTAGTACCTTGATTCCCATTTTCATTATCGATGGGTGATCTCGTGTCTGCTAACGGTATACATCAATGACCGATAATCATATGATGGACTACTATGTTCGACCTTGACACCTCTATTCACATAGTAGGACATGTACTCGTAGCGGTTTGTGTAGAAGACTTTCCAGATTGGTGGCATTCCATATATGCTACCTCCTTGATCGTGCCAGTGTTCATGAGATTTTAGCTCTCGTGACTTGATTCCAGTGTATGTCAGATATCTTCAGCCATTATGGAGATCTTGATCCATTGTATATCTTCAGCTTCTATGGAGATCTTGATCCTTTGTATATCTTCATCATGGAGATTCTGATCTATTATATAGTGTACGTGGCAATGACCACACATGTCACATTTTGTATATCATGCATATTCATGTCCATTGTAATCTTATGTATCCGAGACCGCTATATGTATTTGTAGTCATATGCAGAGATTGATTATTGTACTATACTGATGGATGGCTGGTTCTTCCACCTGGTTCTTCATCACTCCACTTCTAGGATGGATTTATAATGTATTCCAACCATCATGTTGCCCCTCTTCCCTCACACATTAGGGGGCATCTGCTACTGCTGATTTTACCACACATGGTAGATCACACATTTATGGCCTTCCCTATCCCTCTGCAAACTCTTTGGACCTCATGGACCAATATTGTACCTTTGATGTTTCCAATATCATCCCTAAAAACACCTATTATTTGCTATACATGACTTTTAATCCCTCTTTCGCGTATATACGTGGGTATTGACCTTAAACCCACATACATCGGGATGCATGAAAAAGGCCATATATTTTTGGATTTTTCCTTGATGTGTGTCCGATTCACTTGTCTCTTGGCCTTCCATATTCCTTGCGATCACTCAGATTTGACCCTCCATTACCCCTTTGGATTATTATATAAGGAACCCCTTGGATACATTGAAGAGGAGGAATTGAAGATCAAGAAAACTATAGTCCATTGTTTCCGTAGCTTGCTTGTACTTGAGTTTGCATCCCTTTGTCCCTTGGAGCACTTTGTGTTCTTCCCAATCTTGCCTTTACATGTGATATTGCTATCAAGAGATGGAGGATTGAGGTGGTAGAGGCCCAGGTGGAGGACTCAGTTTCTCCGGTTTGCAGATGTGCCAGCAGAGGTTGTCACTTGTGTAATATCTGATTTTATTAATAGAAATATCTTTTCCTATCCAATAATGTGCATTTAAATTAATATTGAATCCATGGATGTGTTTAATTGCTTATGCATTATTGATTATATATGCTAGAGTAGGCCTAACACTATATTGTATAGCATGCTTTCCTTGTTTACTATTGTTGAGAGTGAATTGCTAAAGCAAGCGGTATTGGAAAAATCTCAATGGGGATCTACTTCAATCGTTCAGAATAAGGTATGATTCGAGATCCTTTAGTGTTAGATGTTTTATTTCTCTTGCATATTGGGAAGGGGTTGATTTCTACAGTTTCTCTGTCTGTTGTGGTACACCCCAAGCCATAGGAAGTTTCTCTCCATAACACATACTGTTACACCTAAATATTGTCATCGTCATGATCATGAGATAGTTATCTTAGTGTTTTCTCTATTCCCTCATAGTTTGAATGAGAGAAGTGAAAGAAGGAATATTTTTTCCTTTGTATTTTTCCATATCTTGAGCCACCACTGCACCTTTCCCATTGACAAGTGGTGTTACCAAGATAGCAATGCAACTTGCACACTTACAAAGTGTGGTGATGCCACTTGTTTCCTTTATACAACAATAGGTACCCCCTTATTAATGCTCCTTTCCCTTCTGCAAAGTGTGGTGCTCCTCCCAAAAATTCAAAAAAAAAGAGAAGGCCTCAAGAAGTTTCTCGAAGAAACCCTCATGGATCCTCATCCCAAAGAATCTGGATAGGTGGAACTCGAATTTACCCCATCCATGGAATGATCCCTTGACCTTCTCCATAAAATATTCATCCTACCTTATCCCTTTTGGCCTTTAAATACACCCTTTCCCCTTATGGTTAAGGGAGGAAGAAGAGAGTGAGAGCACCCAAATACTAGCCAAATAGTGATTAGACTCTTTAATGCATTGGAGCTAGGTGAGGAAAAGAGGCATGGTGTTCATAGGGAAGTATTCTCAACATTAAGGCTTGGTTGTAGCTTTCTTATCCTTTTCTATTAATACAAATGTGTTTCCCTTTCCGATGAATAATTTTTGTTAATGTGAGTTATTCATTTCTTTTCGCATTGATCATTAGCATAAAATGTTAAATTATCTTGTTGCTTTCACCTCTTCTGTCTTGTCTTGATCATTATATTGCAGGTACAATTGATCGTTAAGGAATTCAAGAGACAACGGTAACTTTTATTGTGAGGTAAGAAAGCTTGACAATTCAAGTGTTTTAATAGTCTAGGGAGAGGATACATTGCTATGATTCCTTTGTTCTAGATCCATAGCATTGGGAAACAGTCTAGTGTCTGCACAAGCTGAAGAATTTCTGTCAAACACATACTGGGCATATAAATTGTGAAATCGTGGTATGAATTAAATAGAATCATGGTCCTTGTGTTAATGTGAGTTATTCATTTCTTTTCTCATTGATCATTAGGATAAAATGTTAAATTATCTTGTTGCTTTGACCTCTTCTGTCTTGTCTTGATCATTATTTTGCAGGTACAATTGATCGTTAAGGAATTCAAGAGACAACGGTCACTTTTATTGTGAGGTAAGAAAGCTTGACAATTCAAGTGTTTTAATAGTCTAGGGAAAGGATACATTGCTATGATTCCTTTGTTCTAGATCCATACCATTGAAAAACAGTCTGGTGTCTGCACAAGCTGAAGAATTTCTGTCAAACACATACTGGGCATATAAATTGTGAAATCCTAGTATGCATTAAATAGAATCATGGTCCTTGTCGAGAAGCTCAATTGACCTATATAGCAGCGACCCCTTCCCAAGGATGTGTTTAATTTGTGGAGATAATGAAGGTTGGTAGAGTTTGTGAACTCCTTGGGACATCCTTTCCTCTAATATTTGGTAGAGATAAGAACATGGACTGTATGTGAATACATTTCTCTTATGGGAGGGCGTATAAACAATTTTGTGGCAGCAAAAACTAATTCTCGGTATCCGTCATTAATTAGAGTTAGTATCTTATTAAGGAAACCACAAACTCCATCCATATTTTAGAGTTTCATGCTTTAAAGTATGGGATTCTCTAATAAGTGGGGTGTGACATCTCTATTTGGGAGTTTTCTCATGCAAATTTCTTCCCACATACTACATATTCATCTGGCTTATGCATAGAGTTGCTACAACCATCTTGCTATCGGCATTCTTGAATATCACGGGTCAGAATTGTATCATGGCTGAGATTTGATTATTATTGGAATGTTAGAAGTAATTTGAATTAATTATTACTGAATAACTCTCTATTAAATAGTTTCCAAGATTAAATATAATGATTCATGAGATTAGATTGTGATTATTGTATGCAATTTTCCTTGAGTTAAACAAATATTTATGAAAAATATCTCACAAACCAACCTATCACATAAACTAGCAACTAAGGAAGACCGATAAGGGTAGATTCCGCTACTTGGGATCTTACAGTGGTATCAAAGCATGATCCTTGTCATCCTATGATAACATGAAGACATTGAGAAAGGTCTGGACTAAAATTTTTCAAAGTTTAGCAGCACTTCAAAACTTTCCTCGATATCAAGAATACCTAGCCTTGGGTGATGATGTATATGCAAAATTTTCCTTTCAAGATCATTACACCATCAAGTTCAAGAGCATGACCAAGGATTTGGATGAGGATATACTTCAAATTATAACCAGGGGAATGGATAAAGATGAGCATGAAGTATATGTCAATGGTGACCTTGATATGGAGTTGATAGTACATGATGAGAAGGTAACATTAGATCTATCCTACGAATCGAGTGACACCAACACATATGATAGTTAGATTGTTGACAAATCATGTGGTGAATTGGAGTTGGTACACTCTTCATCATCTACAACAAGAGTCCATACATTTATGATATGAAAGATAGATGAGAAGGATAGTAGTATTTGTGACGCAATGGAGGAGGCTCATTTAGATTCATAGGTACGAGAGGATAGACATGACTTGGATATGGTTGAATCTATACATGCCAGGAAGTATGGAGGTTTTGAGTCACTTCTTGTGGAGGGGCCATTAAGGGGTTCGGTTATACTTGCAGTTGTGTTAATGAGAGAAATAATCGAAGGACCAATTGATAGTGACCTGGACACATCCCCTATTTTTTGGGATGGGTATAGTACAGATGTGTGGTATCCTGGTTTAGATCACACCAATAGAGGGAGTGAACAGGAGGATATTGCATCCCACATAGGATACAAGACAACTGTGATGCAAATGGAATGAGTGGCCCTCATAGTTTTAGGGGTGATCCCCTTATGATGATTCATCACGAGGAGCACTCAGACTTGCAGGTGACTGAGGTGAGATATGACAAATAGGATTTGGATGAGGCATGGGATCATGAACCACCTCAGTGAGAGAGAAGTTTAGCAATGGAGAATATAGTTGAGCATGTTCCTGGTGGAAAAACCAACATGGAAGTATATGCATACAAACATTGGGTGGACAAATATACGGCAGATATGGAGACACACTAGGTTACAAGCTCAGTTGACATTAGGAAAGTATTGGCTATCGTAGCACATATAGGATACCCGATGGTACAAGAGGATACAAGAGTATGTAGCAATACATCGAGGTACATAGTGGCACCTGGAGAGATACCATGGATTTTTGGAGTGTTTCCTCTTGGGAGACTAGTTGACAGAGATCATGAGCATACCCTTGAATAGGGTTTCCCTAGGATCGATGAGTGGAAAAGCACACTTCGTGGAGCTGTGTAGATCCCTTGATGGCCTATATTTATCAGGGATATCATCAGGTGAGGTTCAAAGAGAATGATGCTCACAGGTCAACTTCTATACCATATTTTGGGATTTTGGTCATGCCCGGGGGGTTAACCAACACACTAGTTACTTTCCAAACACACATTGCTGGTTGAATGGATGTTACAGAAGATGAACATAGGGTCATATCACAGGTTGGATGGTCACAATAGGACAACACAACCATGAATAAAGTACAAGAAAATATAAAGGAATCCATAAGGGCTATAGAGCTCCCAAATGATAGTCACCAAAGAAGATTGAACATCTTAAAGAAGGCATTCTAGAAATGAAAGAGAGGACCAAGATACTCAAGGACGCCATATTACAACAAGATGTCGAATTTAATGTTCTTCAAGTTGTATGTGTCAAGTCAACTACCAAGCTTTCTGATATTGAGGAGAAGTTAGATTCCCTTATGGGGCAATGAGCATCCTACTATGTTATCATGACCATGGAGGAGAGGGTGAGAATTTTTATTTATGGTAGTGCAGTATTAAGATTAATAGTGGAGAAACTATGGGGGAGAGGGGCAATCTCCACTTTCATAATTTTATTCATGGGATGGTTAGGTTTGGAGGCATGATGAAGCAGTCTTCTGAAAAATTTGTGCATCTTATTATTGCCTGGCTCACCAGTGGAATTCATGTGGGTTCTCACTTTAGCACCAAGAAGACCAGTGATCTCGGTAGAGGGTTCTTCAAATACTACCTGCTAGTGGAGGACCCAGGGGCCTTTACCTTTTTCACGCAGGTTCAAGGTATGTTCACATGGAGACACTTGGTGGATATTAAGTAGGGCAAGTCAAGACCCACTCATTTAGCAACATTGATGCAATCTTCAACCATTTTTTGGAAGCCATGGGGGATCATGTTGTTATATTGCATCACGGGTTTATTGAGGATGCCAGACACAAAGTATATATGTGCATAGATTCACAATTTATCAGAGTTCATGCATGTTCTAGTGATTTCCTCATAGTATAGGGAAGCACAAATGATAGATCTATCTCTTAAGGAGATGATTAGAGTACATGAGTAGCCTAGAGTTGCTACTAGTGATCGGAGCAGAATTCCTTTTCCAGTATTTGAGATCGAATAGTATATAATATTTGCATACTTGAGATAAACCTCTTGCAATAAATAATGAAAATGCATGATATAATAGAAATAGCAGAACATAGAAGGAATTTATTGATCGAAGTCCACTTCGAGGGGGAAACCTCCTTTGAGCAAGCTCAATACAAATAACTCATGGATTTATTCATTGGCCTCAACACGTACTTATATAATAATTCTAATCTAAACAAATATTAATCCCCATGAATGTGGGATAAATACGTACCTATATACTAAGTCTAATATAAACAACGATTACTCCCCATGAATGTGGGATCAATACATAATTATATACTAAGTCTAATCTAAACATATATTACTCCCCATGAACCTCTATGATGGATCGAGAGCGAAGTTGACGAGTGTGCCTATTGAGGATGGCCTCCGGCTCCAAGATGATGGATCCTTCATTATCTAGTTCTGGTAAAATTGTTTGTGCTCTGATGTTGGTTCCAATAAATTTCTTAAGACAAGAGACTTGCAATACTGGGTGAACGTGAGAAGAAGGAGGAATCTCCAATTTATAAGCAAAAGATCCAATCTTATAAAGAGCCTTATATGGCCCATAGAACTTTGGAGATAGCTTATGATGCCCTTTGAGTTTCAGGGAGTATTTCTTGTAAGGCTGTAGACAAAGAAAAATCATATCATCGACTTGAAAAGTGCGCTCAGAACGGTGTTGACAAGGTTCTTGTGTCATTCGGTTTCTTTCCATGTGAAGATTGTCCTACAAAATGTGAAGAATATGATCTCGTTTTCGGAGAACCATGTCAACTTCCTGAACATGTGAACTGTTAGGGGTGTATGTAAGGATCACTAGTGGTTCCTAACCATAAAATAATTCATATGGAGTCATTTTAAATGCATTGTGGTCGAAGGGATTGTGCCACCATTCAGCAAGAGGGAGCCAATTTTCCCACTGATGCCATTGTTCGGACGTGAAGCAACGAAGATAAGTTTCCAAACATTTGTTGATAACTTTAGTCTGACCATATATTTGTGGGTGATACCCTGAACTCATCTATAGTTTGGTGCCAGTGTGACGAAATAGTTATGTCCAAAAATAACTTGTGAAAGTTGCATCGTGATCTGAGACATTGGAAGAAGGGATTCCATGAAGACGGAAGATCTAGTCCATGAAAATTTGTGCAACTAAAGAGGCGGTATATGGATGCCTGAGGGCACAAAAATAACTATATTTGGAGAGGCGTTCAACCACAACCAAGATCATTGTCTTCCCTCCATATTTAGGGATCCCTTCAATGAAATCCATTGAAATATATGTCCAAATCTGTGTAGGGATGGGAAAGTGTTCAATAAATCCTAGAAGGAGTGTCATTTCACCCTTACGGCACTGGCATGTATCGCATTCATCCACCATCTGTTGAATTTTGCTTTTCATTATGTTCCAAAAGAAGTGACATCGTGCCTTCTCATAAGTTTTCAGGAACCCGGAGTTCCTTGCTGATGGAGAATCTTGGAGTTTGTAGAAGACAACATGTTCAAGATTTGTGCTCTGGGGAAACACTAGATGACCCTTGTATCTCAGAGAAGCACCATCCCAAGAGTAATGTGGTACATCAAAAGGGTTATTGTCCAACCATTGGATGAATTCAAATAATGAAGATTCATTGACATATCCTTGCTGAACATATTGCAACCAATTTGGAATAGGCATAGAAATAGATGAAAGAGAAATGTGGTCATCAAATGTGTGAGAAAGAGAATATTCCACAAGATTTTCCTTACCCTTCTTGTAAGTGATTTCATAGTCATAACCCATGAGTTCGCTAACCCATTTATGTTGTGTTGAGGATGATACCTGTTGTTCTAAGAAATATTTCAGACTCTGGTGATCAGTCTTAATGTAGAAATGATTCCCTAATGGGTATGGCCGCCACATATGTACTGCATGCAAAATAGTCATAATTTCCTTCTCATATGTAGAGGTAGCTAAATTCTTAACATAAATGGATTTGTTGGTGAACGCAATGGGATGTTCATCTTGAAGGAGAATAGCACCAAGTTCATTGTCGCAAGAATCACTCTTAATAGTGAATGGCTTGGAAAAATTGGGCATAGGTAGAACATGTGTGGTACACATAGCTTGTTTCAGTTTGTCAAATGCACACTCAACAACATGTGTCCATGTAAAATAATCATTTTTCAATAGAGTTGTTGATGGACTTGCAATCTTTCCATAATACTTGATAAACTTGGGATAGGCTCTTGAGTGTCTAAGGACTCTGTGGCCAATTTTTCATGGAATCTATTTTGGTAGAACCCACACGAACCACTTGTGCTGAAATAATATGCCCAAGATACTCTACTTCCTCCTTCCCAAAAACACATTTAGAATGTTTGGCACGAAGATTATGATCACAGAAAAGTTGCAATATAAGATCCATATGTTGGAGATGTTCAACCCATGTTTTACTATAGATGAGGATATCATCAAAGAAGACCAAAATGAAGTTCCGCAAGTAGGGTCGAAATAGTTTATTCATCGATGCCTGGAATGTGGAAGGAGAATTAGTGAGACCAAAGGACATGACAAAAAGATCATAGTGGCCATCATGTGTGTGGAAATCCATTTTAGGGATGTCATCCTCATGAACCCAAATTTGGTGATACCCAGAATGAAGATCCAACTTGGAGAAAAAATGAGCACAATGAAGCCCCTCAACAATAGGAATTGGAAACTTGTCCTTGATTGTGATGTGATTAAGTGCTTGAAATTGAATGTAGAGGAATGGTCCTCGGGTCTTGAAGGTGGCAATCCCACTGGTTCAGCTTAGACACATGCATATCGATCAAAATTTTGTTGTAGTTCCAAGGGACTAGTGGAGACCACTAATGGTTGCATCTGAATGGAATGGAGATGAGTGATGACACCAAGTGAATTCTTCTTAAGGGGATTTTCCATGCGAAGTGAGATGATTATGTTGAGAGACCTTGGTTGCAATCCCTTCAATGTGTGATTTTTCCCATTGACTGAAAACTGCATCCAAAGTTCAAAAAATCCCATAAGATGGGTCCAAGTGTGTGTAACCATTAAGTGCCCAAAACCATATCACATCCTCCTAAGGGAAAGGAAAACATGTCGAAGCACAATTTCTTAGAAATCAGGATCGCAAAGCAATAACAATTATACAATTAAAAAATTAAACAAGATGCAAATCTTAAACACGTTACAAGAGAGACACATATATAATGTGGTTCACCCAAGATGGGCTACGTCCACATAGAAATTTCCAATCCTTTATTATTATACCATCCAACAAAATGAAGGTATACAACTTGCAATAACCCCATTGCACTTCCTCTTCACACTCTCACAGTCTCTCTCACACAATCACAAAGATTGTTTACAATGAAATGATACAATACACAACCATTTTACAATTCCTTCCTTCTATAAAGGGAATACCATGGGAAAATACCATGGGTTGACCAAATACCATGGGCCTGTAAATCACCCATTATTGACCAAGTCATGACTTTGAAATTACAACATTTTACAATGCATTTTTCCTAAATTTTTGCTACGGGGGCGTTGCCCCCAAACCCCCCTGACGACTATAGTGGGGGGGAATACCCCCGTAAGATAATGGGATCCAAACACGGCTGAAATAACATCTCTAAATCAGGAATATAAGGCTCCATAACAACCACAAGTTATTATCTCCAATAGAGATACACACATTGCGACACTTCTCCTTCCAAGGTAAGATGCCCCCATTGGAAATCATGACTTCAAAGATGGAGCAAGGATGGACAAAACAATCATCATGTTTGATGATCCAAGGGTCAATGAAGTTTTGAGTGCTACCATAATCAATGAGTATTGTAAGAGGGAGATTCCTGAAGAAACCCTTGACCCACGTGGTTTTCGGGGTGGTGAATCTCGCTAGTGCAAGGAGATACATCTCTGGGTGGTCATCCTGAGAAGGAGAGTCAATAGGTAGTTGTTGAATGTTGACCTAATAATCTACTAGATCTTGAGCATCTTCACAAATTTCACGTTCAAGCGGAGAATCCACATCCAAGAGATAGAGATTTTGCTCAACACATCTATGTCCTTGAGTGAATTTTTCATCACAATTATAACAAATCCCTTTTTATCTACGTTCCCGTATCTCGGCTTCAGACAAATGATTTATAGGAGTGGCTCTAGGAGTTGGCGTGATTGGAGGTCTTTGGGAAACCATATTTCTGAATGGAACAAAAGTGGATTTGGAGCATTGTTGAGATATGATCTTATCCTCTGCCAACTTAGCCAACCCTAGGGATTCTATCATTATGTTGGGAAATAAAATTTTAACCTTAGATCGGATTGCATCCTTCATACCACTGATATACCAACTCTTGTAAAATTCATCAGACAATCCTTCTATGTGATTGGCCAGTTTCTCAAATTTTGTCGTATACTCTCTCATAGTGTTAGCTTGGCGAAGTTTAGTGAGTGCTCCTATGAAGTCATCAAAAGAACTAGGGACAAATTGTTGCAAGAGTTAGCAAAAATATGTCCATTTTGTCTATTCATGGACCTTGATGTACCAATGGAACCATTTAAGGGCTTCATGTTCCAAATGAAATGATGCAAGTGGGAATTTCTTGATATCAATAGTGTTATGCAAGATGAAATATTATTCTACCCTGTATATCCATCAAGTCAGATCATCACCATTGAAGCGAGGAAAATCAAGTGTTGACCCATGAAAATTGTTGGAAGAAGAGAACCCAGTGTCTGCAAAAGACTCTAGTTGACGTCTATTGTTCATGGCTAAATGTTGAAGATGGAGGCCGAGAATTATTTCATCCAGATCTTGGAGTTTGGTCTTGAGGGAAGAAAGTTTGTCTTTCATTTGTTTGTTTTCTCCTACGCTGGTAACAACCGTAACCAAATTTTTTTTTTGGGGGGGGAATGGGCAGAAAAACAAAAATAGAAAGTTTTTTAGAAATGGAAATTTTGGAGTTGGGAAAAACTCTGATGGGTAATTGGGGTTTGACTAGGTTTTGGAAAATTTCTCAGAAACAGGGAAGCAGAAAATGGGGATTTCAGAAACGAGGTGCAAGAATGGGAAAATTTGTCAAAGAGGGACAAGGAAGAAGAACTAGGAAATGAACGCTATGGAAATATTTGAAGGTGTTTGGGTGAGAATCGAAAAAGTTATGGTAAACCCTAAAAAATAGAAAAATGTGGGATTTATAGCTTCGAAAAGTGAAATTTGGGATAGGGTCCTCAAGGAAGGAATTATGTAGAATGGAAATGCAGGGATTCTAATGAATTTTCATGGGAAACAGAGCTAAAGAAAATAAGATATGGCGAAAAAACAAAAATTTATACTCTTTTTTGTGGAATTGATTTGTGGCGGATCTGAATAGATGCAATCTGCGAATTATCGACTGGATATAGATATGGGCCTTAGGTATGTTCATATTCCTAAAGGTGCAAGGGATTCACTCCGACACCATTTTTTTCTAACGACTTGCATATTGGGGCAGTGCCCCTCACTCCACGGCTCGAGTAAAACTGATAACCACTTTGCCACAAAAGACATCTCTTGGTTTACCTCATGGGTGGGAACTAGTCAATGAAGTAGGGGTTGTTTCCCTTTTTGTTGGCAGGTCCTCTCAATGGCCAGCTACTTTGGGGTTGCTATGGTACTCCTCACAATGAGTTTTAGGGTTATGCCTCGGTACTTCCCACAGTTAAGCGGATAGGGGTTATACCCTCATCCAAACTTATAATCGAAATGAACAATATAGATCCAAATAAGAAGAACTACTGCAATAATCACAACTCCAAGAAGCCACTGTGAAAAAAGAATGGCAGAAATTCCACCCAGCGAGCCCAAGAAAGTGCTCTGATACCAGATGAGAGAAACCTCCTGCAATAAATAATGAAAATGTATGATATAAAAAAATATAAAAACGCAAAAGGAATTTAATGATCGTATGCCACTTCGAGGGGGAAACCTCCTTTGAGAAAGCTCAATATAAATAATTCGTGTATGCCTTCATTGTCTCAACACATACTTAAATACTAAGTCTTATCTAAACAACTATTACTCCCCATGAATGTGGGATAAACACGTACTTATATACTAAGTCTAATATAAACAACTATTACTCCCCATGAATGTGGGATAATACATATACTCATGGGACGACTTATAAAGCAGATATGTCCAACAATAATATACTATCAAAGTAAAGAGAAGGGTTGACACGGGTTCCTAACAAGAATGCACCTGGATGCCTAGGTACTCCACTATTCATAGTGATGGGGTCAACTCTTACAAGTATGTTTGCTTGGAGTTCCAGGAGAGGTGGATGTTGATAAGGCATGACAGATAATTGTTGATGATTAGAATGGCGCAAAGGCCGCATGATGGTCTCTTTCTTAGGGTATCCAAGGATCCGGGGATACCGATTGTAAAGAGTACAAGAGATGATAGGGAGGTGAGAGCTAGCTATCACTTTCAGGAGTCTATCCATATGGAGTGCCATATTAGTTTCCTAGGTGGGAAATCTTATGATGTATGGATGCAAGGTTTAGTGGCTTGGTTTTTGGGGAGTTTTTAGGAGGTCTCTTGTGATGGTACCTCGCAGGGTAGTACAATGAGAAAATGGCACTATAGATATTCTAGAATGATTTGGGACCCTTGGATCATTCCAGAATTCAGTTGGTTCACCAGATTGATTATAGGGTTTTGGCAATATTTGGCAAGGGAGGACTGTAATGTCCCATTTTTTACAAGCTAGGGAATCAACCAATGACTAATTCCACATAGGGATGAAAGCACAATATTAGTAGGGACATGTAATCATTAGTGATAAAAACGATAACTTAAGTAGTATCTAGGGACATGTGTGGTATGTGAGGTATAATTCAAAATGCATGCGACATGCATCATTAAAATTGCATGCATAAGTTAATTTGCATGTAGCATGCAAAGGTCAAAATAGTTATAAAAGAAGGAAAAAGAAATTCACCGAATAAGCATATGTTATTATTCATCTTTTGAAATTTGAATTTTAGAGCTCTCTGAACTACTTAAGGTTTAGGAAAAATTTCCTTGACCTAATTGGATTCGGTATCAAAATATATCCACCATATCCAATCACTTGGATAGATCATCCACATCTATTAATCGTGCATAATTACGAAAGAATTGTTGGTTGTTAAGCAGAGATCGAAATTGTTTGAGTTTCTAGGGAAAACGGTGAATTCTTGACGGCTGGTTGAATTACCATTCTTGTGGATTGTATTAAAGGGAGTTTCTTGCTTGAGATGGGCGTTACCTATTTGGAAGTTTGAGTACCAATGGGACATATTCATGAATAATAGTGTGATAGTGAACTCGTGGATCAGATATGATATTTGAAGGAAGTTAACTTATATCTAAGAGGTCATGTTAAATAAACCCAAGCTAAAATTTATTGGCAAGTTTGGACCTATCAACACAAGCAATGAATTAGTTGACCCTCAATCTCTATGGCATACAACCAGCATGGATCAGATAAAGGCAATGGAAGGGCATCATTTCACTAAAGCAAACAACGAACTCCTTAAAACTATTGTGTGAGTCTACACTGAAGTTGTGGGATTCATACTAGGAATATAAATTGTGAAATCATGTTCTGCATTAAAGAGAATCGTGGTCCTCATTCGGGAGGCTCGATTTACCTATAGAGTAGCGACCCCTTTTGAAGGTTGTGTTTAATTTGTGGAGATCGTGAAGATTGGTAGAGGTCATGGAATCCTTGGGGTAGCCTTTCCTCTAAGATTTGGTATAGTTGAGAAAGTGGATTGTATGTGAATACATTTCTACTATGGGAGGGTGTGTCAATAATTGTGTGGCATCAAACACCAATTATAGGTATCCATCACCAATTGGAGGGAGTATCTTATCAAGGAAACTGCAAATGTCATCCATATTCTAGAGTTGCATGCTTTAAAGACTGGTCATGCTCTAACAAGTGGGGAGTGACCTCTATATTTGGGATTTTTCTCATGCAAAGTTTTTCCCACACACTACATATTCATGTTGTTTATGCATGGAGCTTCTACACCCATCTTCCTATCAACATTCTTGAATATCATAGGTCATAATTGTATCGTGGCTGAGATTTATTATTATTGGATTGTTAGAAGTAATTTGAATTGATTATTACTGAATAAATCTCTATTAAGTTGTTTCCAATATTAACGATATTAATTCATGAGATTAGATTGTGAATATTGTATGCAATTGTCCTTTACTTAAAAAATATTTATGAAAAATATCACACAAACCAACCTATCACATAAAATAGCAACTAATGAAGAGCAATAAGGGTAGATTCCACTATATGGGATCTTACACCTAGCACCATCAAAGTGCACCTTACATATATCATTATAGTCATCCTTTGAGGTATATTCCATAGGTGAACCTATAGTTTGGGTTAGTACAACATAATTTCCAAGAACATCCTCATAACACACATGTTCATTCATGGATTTTTTGGGATATTCAACATGAAACTTCACAATAATATATATATAAGGGTTAACACATGCATTATCTATTGTAGGGATGGTACCATATTCCAAATAAAGTTGTATACTATCTCCCAATATAGATACCCATTTTCCATAAATAAACATACCCCATGCATCCATCACATCAATCAAAACCATGTCCATCAAGATAGAGATATCGAGATAAATTGATAAAGTTTACTTAAATATCCTTGATTAACCCACAAACTTTAATTTCTATGGAATCCATGGTGCATACATTCCTTTAAGTTCATCTAATTTAAATCCCTAACTGACTTGTAACTTTAAGAGACCTTATGTTTGTGGAAGCACCAGATTTCAACATGCAATTGTGGAGCAATAAATCATTAATAATCGTTGAAACAAAAAATAGAGAATGTGTCCCATTCCTTCCATCCTAGTTCATACCTTGAAAAATACCTTGCTTATCTTTATTTTCATCTAACCTCAAATATTTTTAACCTTCTATTTATAGGTTAGGATTTTGATGAGCTCCATGAGAGGGATTTTCCCTTTAATTTTAGTCAATTCATTAACAATATCGGTACTAATGAGTGAGTTAATTTGCACACCTCTTGTTGATTTGTCTATGTGGAAGCATACTTTATCGCTGCCCTTTCTATAAACTTTGGAATCAAATCTTGCTTCTTCCTTATCTCACTTCCTTGAGCACAAGTAGTTTTTTTTTGTAATGGCCATAATTTCTTGGGGACATGGTCTCACAGCAAACATATCTTCCAATGTACCATCTTGGAGACTTCTATTTTTTTTATTTCATCCACATACTCCCCATATATATAGTAAACCTTGTCACCCAAATATTACATAAATCCATCATCCATGAAATTCGTATCATCAATGTGATCAGGGTTACCTGCATTTGGGGTATTTTCAATCAGTATAACTAGGGACTTATAGACTCTGTATGTTCTCTTTGGATGAGGATCATTGCATGGTATACACCAAGTTTCATAATATTCTACCAAATGTATGGGATCCAAAGGTATGGACACTCTAGTCTCTTTGGATATTTTGTTCTTGTCAAAACCAAAATTTCATTGTTGTTAAAAGTTTGTTATTGGGTATATCTGGTTTTGTTGGGACCTTTCCATTTTTATAATTTGATTTCCCATAGATTTCATAGATGTAGTCATATTCTCCAACTCTTTAATAATATTTTTCATCATATCTAGTCTTGGATCATTTAAGTTCATATCCCTTGGCTTTTCTTCATCCCTTGAAGTGGATTCCTTGGAAGAACCAAACAAACCTACTTTGAAAAGAGAACCCATATTATATTCAATTTTTCCTATGATTTCTTTATCATCCTTTAAATATTTTGGTTTTTTATCTCTTAACGAAAACCCAAAAATTCCTTCAAATGTGTACACATAATAAATAACAACAACAACTCCTTTAGGTCTAATATCCTTTGGGATTTTATTAATTAGATTTTGGAACCTCATTAAATTTCCTTATTGTTTCATTGTATTTTTTCTTGACTTATTTAAGTTTTTCTAATAACATTATGTTGGAAGCTATAAGGATGAAATGTATCATAAGGTGGAGATTTTTGAAGAATAATAAGACAATACTTTCCCATGGATGTTTCTCCATTTAGGGTTTTAGCACATATATCTGGTGTATCACTTATTTTCTCTAGTCTCTAGTTTATTATTTTGATTATTGTTGCTTGCATGCATAGAATGCTAGACTAATATATTATTTCTATTGAATTGCATGTTAGAAAACATATTGTTGTATGTTTATACGTATTCTCAATATTTTAACATGGTATCAAAGTTGGTTACTATGCTCTACCTTCTTTGGTAATTTTTTGAATTTTTTTTACAAGCAATAATTCTTCATTTTTTTTTGTGGGGGGGGCTCCTTATCTAGTATATTTTCCATAAATTTTATAAAACCTTGTGTTTATTCTTTAGATATGGGCATTTTCTACATGATTGAGCATTTTTTTTCAAACCCTAACCATCACCATTATTTTTCAAAATTTCTTCAACGTTTTCATGATTTTTTTATGTAGACCTGAGTTGAAATCCATTGTATACTAACTTGGTATCAAGGATATATATTTATTGTAGTAGATCGATTTATTCTTCGGTTCTATTTGTGTTTTGTCATAGTTTTTCGTATAGGAAAATGACTTGTTTTGTAACTTCCCATTTTTTGGATAATTTTAGGCAATTTAGGGAAGACACACGCCTTTTTTTAGAGGAATATCGTACACACATGCATTTCCCCAAATAAGGAGAATAAAAACACACCTCTCCAATATGTAAAGCATGTTGGCCCTTTTTTCGGAAAAATAAATAAATAAATAATTCATTGAAACCAATTTTTTTCCCATTGTTTCGGTTGTAGGTTCACAGATTCGTGAGTACGTTGTTCCTAGGTTTCGTCATTGGTGATAAATTTCAATTTTATTCATTGTTTATCTTCTAATTTTTGTCATTAGCTTCATGTCTTGTTTGCATTAGGGTTTAGTTTCTTAGTTTATACATCATGTTTCTATAGGTTGTCTCTTGTTCATGTTTTACTTGTCTCCAACCTTCTTGTGTGGAAGATGTTTTGACATTTTCAAGGGCATGTATCTCTAGCATGTTCTCATTGTGAAAACAAGAAACCAACTGATGCCTAAGACTTAGTTTCTTATGGTTGTATTTTATAATCCCTAAGTGATATCATTTTTATTTTGATCATTTTTTGCTAGATATCCTAACATGGTATCACTCTTCTAATGATGACGATGCTTCTAATATGGTATCATATTTTTCTCAATATCTATACATTGATTGCTAACTTTTGTTTTCTGTAAAATCAAATTCACATTTCATGTTCCTCTATCTTTCATATATCATGTCATGTATTTTACTTTTCATTCTAGGCTGGTCATGTTCATTATATGCTTTACTCTTGGAAGTGTTTTTTTTTGTGCAGATTAGGTCTTTGTTTACCTCACTTTCTCCATAGGGGTATTTATGAAGATTTATGGGGAAACTTGGTTCTATCTTTCCTTCCTATCCTAAACATATTTAAGTTGTTATCTTCGATCATTCAAAATTGTTCCTCTCTACAAATTATCCTTGACGACAAAAAAGTTGAAACCTTTTGCCACTTTATCTAAGATGTTAGTCGAAGTTGTAATTAAGAAGGAATGTAATCTAATAAAAACCATATAATATCACCTTATTCCAGTTATAATGTAATTATAGGAATGACCAGCTTCTTTTTTCAGCCGTGATGATTATTTGTTGAAAATATTTTTTTATGGATAGACCATCTGAGGGTCTTGTACTGGCAATGTAATCTTCAATAAACTTCTTTCTTTATGAATACTATATGTGAGAAAAATTCATTATGTTTAGCCATATGGGTTCCTTTTTACGTTGTATCGCACATTTTATTTTATGACTTTTCATGTAACTTTCTAGCAATTTTTTAGATTTTATAATTTTATAATATAAAAATCCTTGTAACCAAGCACAATAAACCCTCATTGTCATTAAAGGTAGTAACAAGGGTAAAGTATGGGTGTCTAAATTCTAAGATTTTCAATATGAGGAGATCAATGGAGTTGAATCTATGAATTTCTTAACTTAGGGAATAAATCTCATGCCTAACTGATGACAATTTAAGCTAATTTTTACATTATTTTTATAATATATTTATGCTATTTAAACTTTAATATTTTAGTTTTATCTATAGTATAATTTTTACATATATTCCAAGGGAAGGGATTGCCACCACATGTACTTTACTGGTGATTAAATGTAGTAAGTATTGATGTTCCATATTTTACTAATAATAATAATGTATTGTAGTATGAGCTTGGGTATTGTAAAAATTGTGAACTTGTAGTTGGATGTTACCCTATCGAAGTGGAATACAATAAATTTTATATTATTACAATTCCGTTTATTTATTGTGAGTTTTTTATTATATGTTATCCTTCCAAGTGGAATTGAAATGGACAAAACTGGAGTTGCATAAGGTGATTTCTTTAAACCACAACGAATAAAACAATTTCACTTAGAACACGTTGTAAGAATATTTTACCAAAAGAATGAATCAACACTCTAATCCTTTGGAGTAGGATTTTTCACTAAATTTTTATCATGTATGAGTAATCTCTATTTTTTTCTTTGATTTTTCCTACCCATTCAACTCTTCAAGTAGAAATGATTCAATTTTTTAAAATGCCCAAAAACACAAGTCACAAGGAGGGTTGTGGTAATGCCCTTAATCATATGGGAAAATGTGGGGCCCAAATTAATTTCAAAAGCAACGTCCATAACCCATTCAAGAAAATATGTTGCTTATAAATCTCAACTTCTAGCTAAAAAAATGTTTTCATACATGCTTGGGGATTTAGGATGCCTCAAATCCTTTCTCAATTTCGTGGTTCACATACATTTTCATGCAAGTAGGGTTGATCATTAGTTATTTTCACTACCATGTTTGTGAAAAATGATTTGAGTCTTAGGATGTCTCCAAACAACATAACTGAGTTATGTGAGATCCTACAAGCATGCTTGGGAAAGGACCGAGTGGGAAATCTACCCATGACCTCATAGTTGAGTGTTTTTGAATGTTTACCCCTTAGTGCAAAAATTGTAGTGTCTCACTCAATAGAATCCTAGTTTTTGAATTCATCAAATATGATGAGTTATGGTCCATGGAACCTTATGAGATATAAAATTCTAGCATTATTCTCATGTGATAATTCCAACAGAGTTGACATTTCATTGATCCAAGCCATGGTCATAATTTGATGGCCAATCGCAACTCCCCTCTTAGAGGCATTTAGGGACACATGGTGAATCCCTACCTAGGGCATAGAATTTGAATCGGGTAGAAAAACTGAGTTTTGTGAGATCTTTCAGGTGTGTTTGGGAAGGTTACACATGGGAACTCTACCCATGGTCTCATAGTGGAGGCCTTTCCAATGTTGACACCTTTTTGCAAAATATGCATTACCTCTACTAAGGGAATCCCTAGCTTTTTTAAATCACCAAATAGGATGAAATTCAAGACATGGACCTAGAGGAGAGAGGAACAAATAGAATTATTCTAATCTCATGATTCCAACAGATTCGATAGTTCGTCGATCCAAGCCATGATTGTCATTTTATAGCTAGTTGAAACTTGCCTCCTAGAGGCATTTAGGGATCCATGGTGAATCCCTACGCAGTGCATATGATTCGAACCAGGAAGCAGAACTTAATTTCATGAGATCCTACATTTTTTGGGGTAGGTCCCACATGGGCACACTACTCATGGCCTCACGATAAAGGTATTTCCAATTTTGACCCCTTATTGCAAAAAATGCATTATCTTACTCAACAAAAACCTAGATCATGAAATAGAGAATAGGATGAGATTTAGGTCATTGACCCAAAGGAGAGAGGAACCCCTATCATTATATACATGTCATAGTTCCAATAGACTTGACGGTTCTTCGATCTGACCCACGGTTTTCATTTTATGGACAATTGCAACTCACCTCCTAGAGGCATTTAGGGACACATGGTGAATCCCTGCCTAGGGCATAAAATTTGAATAGGGAAACAAAAATTATTTCTATGAGATATTGTAGGTGGGATTAGTCATTTCCATGTGGGAACACTACCCATGGCCTCACGGTGGAGGTATTTCCAATCTTGACCCCTTATTGAAAAAATTGCATTGTCTCTTACTAAGTGAAAACCTAGTTTTTTAAATTTCTAAGTAGGATGGCCTTCATGCCATGGACCTAGAGGAGAGAGGCACCCATAGATTTATTTCGATGTCATAATTCCAACATATTTAATGGTTCGTCAATCCAAACCACAATTGTCATTTTATGGACAGTTGCAACTCACCTCCTAGAGGAATTTAGGGACACATGGAAAATCCATACTTGAGGAATAGAATTAGAATTAAGAAACAGAACCGAGTTCCATGATATATTACATGTGTGTTTGGGTAGGGCCCATGTGTGCACTCTATCCAGGCCTCATGCTGAAGGTAATTCCAATGTTGACCCCTTATTGCAAAAATTGCATTCTCTTACATGGTGAAAACGTATTTTCAAATATCGTCAAATAGGATGAGCTTTCAGCCATGGACCCAAAGAGGAGAAACACCCCTATCATTATTCATATGTCACAACTCCAAAATATTTAATAGTTTTTTTATCTTAGACACATTTGTAATTTTATGGACAGTTGCAACTCGCCTCCTAGAAGCATTTAGGGACAGATGGTGAATCTCTTCTCAATGCATAGAATTTGAACCAAGCAGCAGAACCAAGTTTTGTGAGATCCTGTAGGCATGTTAGGAAAAATAACATTCAGGAACGCTACCCACAAACTCACATTGGAGGTATTTCCAATGTTAACCTCTTATTGCAAAAATTGCATCGCCTTTTATTGAAAAAAACCCTAGTTTATGAAATCCCCAAATAGGATGAGCCTTAGGACATTGACACTTAGGAGAGTGGAACCCATAACATTATTTTGATGTCACGATTCCAACGAATTCAACAGTTCATTGATATGAGCCATCATTCATCATTTTATGGACAATTGCAACTCACACCCTAGAGGCATCTAGGGACACATGGTGAATCCATTTGAAAATCATAGAATTCGAAGCAGGAATCAAAATCAAGTTTGATGAGATATTTCATGAGTTTTTTGGAAGGGATCATATGGGAACACTACCCAATTCCTCATGTTAGATGAATTTCCAATGTTGACCCCTTATTGCAAAAATTACATTGTCTCAATGTGTATAGGCTTTGTTTATGGAGCTTGATCTTGAGAATGTTAAATTAGGGATCAATTCCCTAATTTACCCCGTTGATCATGTTTAGGCATCCAAATCTATTCCAATTCCATAAATCCTACTCATGAGAATTGTATGTCAATCAAGGGCATGTAAAGAACCCCTATAAGGGGCCCATGTATTGATTTGAGGACTCATTCCAGGATCATGAGCCTGAGAAATATTTATTTATATGCAAATAATATTGTTTTCTTCATTAGACATTATTCAATAAATTACAATCCATCCTCAGTATGCTAAATCTTAGAATGGAATCCACATCTAAATTCGACACTAAATACAACTTAGACAGGGATTTTGTTGTGGTTTGTAGGTTTTTATTAGGGAATTCAAACCTGAAAAGAGGTGTTTAAGGCATAATTCCAATTGTCCCCCTCTTCTAATGATATGATTTTAATAAAAGAGTTCATTTATGGATTAAGAAAATTGCTTCCCCCTAACCATGTTTAGACCTCGAAACCCATTTCTAGTGAACAAAACCTACTCATGTCACTCTTACCCAACTTGAATGTTATAGAACTTTGAGCATGGACATACATATTATGCATGGTGTGGGATATTTGTGGCAATCCTTTCTCGATTATGGTGGGTAGTGGTGATGATGAAAGTGTTCTTGGTCACCTATTGATGACAACCTTTGTTGATTGCTTGCAATTTTTGTTCATTTAGATACATTTATTTCCACATTAGGATGGGAGTCATGTTTTGTGATAAACTATGATTAAGTGTGGAAGTGAAAATAAGGAAGGTTCATTATATTAACATCCATGATAACTAAATTCACCTTAATCCAAAAAAAAATCTAGTGTAGAAGATTAAATCCACATCACAAAGGCAAACATCCAATAAAGATATTGTCATTTACACAAGCATTAAGTCATTTATTTATATTCAAAATTGGTCCAAATATGAATTAGTACAAAATGACACCTCATTCCCAACACACATAATGAAAAATCATGCCCAAACATTAAATAATGGGATCTCATGCCCAAAATGCCACAATTTACAAAAAAACTACAATAGTAAACAAAAACACCACCCATGACTAAACACCAAATATACATCCAGTGGAATTTCATTTATCCTAGCTCTCCTTGCTAGTGTCAGTTTCCTTTAAAAACTTGAGATTCATAAATCTTCCCAACTACTCAGTCACGGATTGCTCCTCATCTCTGGACTCTGCACATGAAACACCAATTATAAGTTATTTAACATTAGTAAATTTCATAACAAATCCACGTTCAACTATTATAATTACATTTGAATACAACAAAAACTTACCTAACGTGCATACGTGGATGCGATGGTTGGTGTGAGAAAATGTGGAGAAATCACTTGAAACTTATGTTGTGAGGCCAAAGTACGTGTCTCTTTGAGAGTTTGCGGAAGGCCCTACTTAAAAATGGGTTGCAATCACATTACAATCATACAGATGAGACTCACATATATAAACATTTGAAAGTTGTTGTATGTG